>CM031859.1:40696459-40803994 GCA_018697195.1 Certhia americana
GGAAAGGGAAAGGGAAAGGGAAAGGGAAAGGGAAAGGGAAAGGGAAAAGGGAAGGAGAAGGGGAAGGGGAAGGGGAAGGGAAGGAAAAAGATAGAGGCACAACTACTGCGCCTGCGCCTCAAACTGGACAAGTGTGGACCATGGGACGCAATTCAAATGCAATTACTATACAGAGACATTATTAGATGTCAATGTTAATTGACTGTAAAAAGAATTTCTAATGATCTGCTGTGTGTACTGTAGTTAAAGGTCTAAGTGGACAATAATTTAAATTCTGTGATGGTTGAATATGGTTAGTAAAATAACCCCCTATATCTCTGCATCTAGAAGTGAAAGCAAAAGTGCTTTCAATCAAAAAGCCTTTTGATTATCAGATGGGATGGGTTAAGCAGCATGCTGGTTTTGGCTGGGATAGAATTGATTATTTTTAGTATTTGGTACAATGCAGGGTTTGGATACAGTGAGAATAATGTTGAAAACACACTGATGTTTTAGTTGATACTAAGTAGTGCTTGCCCTAAGTCAAGATCTCTCCAGTTTCTCATGTTGTGCCAGTGAGGAGGTACACAAGATTCTGGGAGAGCCATGTCTGGGACAGCTGAGCCCAACTGACCAAAGGGACATTCTATACCATACAGTACATTATTCAGAATATAAAACTGGAGGAAGGGAGAAAGGGAGAGCATTCATAGGGAGGTAATTTGTCTTCCCAAATCACACTTATACCCTTACATGTGATTGAACCCTGTTTTCCTGGGAATAGCTTGCCCATGAGCTGTGGGGGATAAATTCCCCATTTTGCTCCTTTTACATGCACAGCTTTTTTAAAACTGTCTTCATCTCAACCCACAAGTTTCTTTACTTCTACCTTTCCAATTCTCTCTCTGATCCCATTGGTCAGGGAGTAAGCGAGGAGTTGCATGTTACTTGGTTTCTGGCTGGGATTAAGCCCAAAGGAATAGACCTAAACACCACTCTGATGAGCAAAATAACGTAACTAAATAAATCTCACCTATAAATAAATTATAGAGACTACCAAGAATCAACTTCTGATATCCATGTTAAGCAATGAATTAAAAGAGAAAGGCTCCAGAATATTTGGCCATCTCATGCTAATATTGAATCCTTTGCATCACTGTAAATCATCAGCATTCAAAAGTCTGTCCATGTCCTGCAAAAATCCAAAAGGAGTTGGGGTCTAGAGGAAAACTAAGCATTGTTCTTAGTAAAATAGTTTCAATTATGATTTGGTCCTTACTGTCATATATCTCATGTGTATGTTGTGACAACTGTAAGATTTTAGAAAGCCATTTTTATCTCAGTTTATTCAAAATAAAGTTTCTTTATTTTCAGAGACTAATTTCTACAATAATTTGTTTTGGCATATTTTCTTGGATTTGGACTTGATTTTGATTTCTGCTGATCTTTGTGAGAATGCTTGCCAAGGGAATCTTCCCAGATGAACAGGTAAAGACAAAAGATTGATGCAATTGTCAGTATCTTGGCTGGAATATAAAAACTGAGGAAAAAGTGTTTACTAAAATAAGGGAAATTATTCACTTTTTTTTGAAGCTTCTCATAATAAGCACCTATAGCCGCTTATAATTGCAACAGTCTATAACAGTATATATTTGAATGTCAATTTTCTTCCTCTATCTAAACAATTTTTCAACAATAATTTCTGAATTTTTGTGGAAGGTAATATATACGTTTATATTAAAAAGAAATACATTCAGTTAAATATCAGCAATCACTTATTCACATGAGACTGAAGGATGGACTCTGACTCAGAGTAGAGGCTTCTTGTCAGACGCCTTTTGTCTTTGAAAAATCTCATTGCATAGAAAATCATGTGTAGAGCAGATTGGCTGGAACCTGCAAACATTTTCTTCTTCACTTGAATTCACAAGTTAATATACAACAGACCTCTGTAAATTGCTCTAAACATGTGCGTTAGAGAATGCTTTCTCATCTTAGAGTTTCTGCAGGTTCCTGCTAAAATAAAGGGATGGAATGGTTAATAAGGATATTGCATGGAAAATTGTGGACTAGATGGAATATTTGAACTAGATGGAATATTTACACTTGGAAAATTTTATTCCACTTACTTTCACATCCCTGAGATTCATAATAAAGGGAAAAGTATGTTGGACTGGTCATCAGAGAGAAACAAACCTATCTTAATGGGGATCAAACTTACAGGAAAACTAACTACCAATATGTAGAGATGCAAGGTATGAATTGTGAACCTATTTACTTAGCAGGTAGAGCTCAAGACTCTGGAGTCTGATATTTCCTTTGCTGTCATCAAGTGACAGATGATATAGTCAATATACTGTTTACTTACTCTACTAAACCTAATGGCAGAAATCTCTGCCATAGATCAAGACTTGAGGGTAGCCACATTTCACTTATGCAGTAATGTTATGCAGTGCTGAGAAGTTAGAGTTTATTCAAAATTCGCATTAATCTCACCAATATCATATAATTGTCTTTTCTGTAAAACCAAATTCTCACCAAGGATGTGAATAATTGTTCTTAGTGTAGTCACAGCTATGGAATAGCTGAGACTGGCAGGGTCTTCTGGGGATTGCTCAGGCAATCACTGCTGTTCAAAATGCAGTCACTGGCAACAGGTTGCTCATGGTGATGACCAATTCAGTTTTGTGTATGTAGAAGCTGGAGACTCTACAACCTCTCTGAGCTATAGTACTCAGCTGCAGCAGTAGTTGCACCATGCAGTATGAAATATACTTTATATTCTTTTCTTCCGCAGGAGATTGGGAGTATCTTTTCCCCACTGTTGAACCAGAACAGGGCTGTAAGGGACAGATGTATTTCCAGCTGTATTTGCTAATAGTTTACAACATTGCTGCCTGTGTTTCTCTCTTTTTCCTTTTTTTTTCTCTCAAAGATCTTGATCTATGCAGAAATGTAATATGTGAGTAGAATACATTTATAATTGCTATTTTAATTTAACACTTCTAAAATGTTTATTCCTAAACACTAAATATTAATTAACTCTGTGCTTCACACCTGTAGAAACTTGAGAGCAACTTTTATGAATATGTTCATTTTAAAATACATTCCTTTGATGTCATGACAGGACATGTAAATACAGATAATAAAAAAAAAAATTATTTTGGAGGATGCCATAACTTTCATTTACAACAATTATTGAATGCACCTCAAATGCATTTAATAATTTTTTTTCCATTTGACATCCAAATCAAAATATATGCTGAAATGTATGCTGATTTTGCAAGTCATGTGATTATTGAAGCTTTTAACAAATGAACAATGATATATGTCTCTAAGAATATTATGAGATGTAAAATAATTATGTTTTCAACCCTTTGCTGTTCCATCAAAAACATATCAAGTGGAAAGTATTGATCATTCCTCTATTTCTTTTATAATCATACACATTTTAATTTCCTCTTCTGAAAATTCCTTTGCATTTGACTTAATCTGACATAAAGACAGTTCCTTTGAGATTGATAATCGTTCAAAAAGATAGAGCCATTTGCATAAATTTTTCATCACTTTAGAACTTTAATGCTGTCCCTATTCTATGAAACAGATTACAGCATTTGTTCACTAGACATCAGAGAAAATGTATATATTTTCCAGTAAAGTATATGTCTTTTTGGATTTTGCCGGATTAGGTTTCAAACCTATATTTACAGGAATATTCTAAAGGAGAATATAACTCAGTCTGAAGATCATTTTTTGATTTTCTCATGGTGCCTAAGAGTGTATTCTATTTCTACTTAGAAGATTGAGTCAACAGCTTTGAGTATCATGCAAGAATGAATTCTGAGTGAAAGGCAGAAGTATTCTTATTCATGATTTGTTAAGAATGTTTTTATGCTTTGATTCCTAAGAAATGTAACCTTAAGTATAAAAAAATATCTATAATTAGAAAGAAGCAAGCCAGGAAGTGAATATTACTTTTTTCCATTAAACAAATTAAGGGATATAAATTGCATTGTGTTAGCAGTCTGGATTTTTTAGCTATGCTCTTAAGAGGACATAACACAGTTATAAACAATGAGAATGATCACATTAATTAGTCTATTTTCTCAAGAACAACCAAAATAAAAAACACTGCCCAATAAAAAGCAGTTTCTTCTTTTAATTCATTCTTTCTGTTTTCTCTCCCTTTACTCTTAACTATGGGGATCTCAGTACGAACTGTGGTAATTTTTTCTGTAGAAGGCACTCTATACTTTATTTCTCAAAATAATAAGTCTTAGAAGAGTCTTACAAGAAGTCTTACAATACAAGAAGGCTGTCAAATAACCATATAAGAATATAATTAAATTCTTTAATTAATTCTAGGTACAGCTATCAAAAATATAAAGTGATCAGTCACAGGTAATAATCTAGAACCTTCTGTCATATATATCCAATGTGAAATTAACTCTCTCTAGTGCCTGGGAGGTGCCTGTACAATCTTATATTAAATACCTAACTTTACAATATTTTGGCACATGTTCACCTGGAGTAAGTCCCAGGCATCTGGACAGAATTTGTCTGCTACTGCTGTGTCTCTCTGGGTCCTTATTAGGGTCAGTGGATATACAGCCAATACAAGTCAGTTTGGTCACAGACTGGTCCATTTCATCCTGGAATCACCTCAACAGGGGATGTTGCAGTATTAAGCAGATGTGACTTAGTTTCTTCATGCAGAAAAGCCAATTCTTTATTTACAAAGCTTATATTTATAGGAAATACCAGAATATTGTTGGATCTAACTGGCTGACAATACACTGACACTTAGTTCATTGGTTGATGTCATTTTACACATCCATCAAACTGCTTTATTTTCGGTTAGTTTACATATTTTTTTCACTGATTCTCATGGGACATATTTCTTATTTTTGTAGGTGTAGACTGTTTTTCTCTATAAGAATAGTTTGTTGTAGTAACTGCTTTCATTCTTATAATTTTTCACATGGGAAGTTACAAGCTAACTGTTAGCTTAGCTGGAGTAGCAGAGCCTAAATCATATTTTCTAGGGCGTTTCTTTTTTAATATCTCTACCTCTATGAAACAAGGGGACACACAGGCTAAACAAACCTGGATTTCACAGAGTAGGAGTAGAAACTTTACCTATGATATTTGTCCCATATCTCACTTGTAGAAGATGAAATAAATCCAGCTTCTAGGATTCTGTAGAATGAGCCCCACTTTAATGTAATGACTTAATAGGTTAGGAGATCCTACCATAAAAGTTAGTTCATACAATTTTTCCTCCTAATGATAGGAGGAAGTAAACACTTGTGTATCAAGAAATAACAAAAATATGAATTTTGTATTTAGATTTCTGTGAGATAGGTCCATGTTCTTTCTTTAAAAAAGAAGGAAACCATAAGATTGTTAACAATGTTGTTAATATCTTCAGTGACAGAATGTCAATAGTCCCATTAATTTTTATTTTTTTTTTAAAGAAAAATTTAGTTTAAATATACTCGCTGTGTTTACAGCTTCATCAAATCCAAACATATCATATCTTTGTGAAGTTGTGAACTGGAAAGTCACTTCCTCTTGATCCTGTTGTAGAAGCTTAACTTTTTTTTGTTGTGCTCATTGCCTGCCTTTTTATTAGCTTATGCAGTTGAAGAATGCAGTTAAAGCAAGGACTGAAGGACAAAAAAATATCTTATTCAGCTCAAGTAGAAGTTTTAATGTTCTTTTCCAATACTTCATGAAGAAAACTAACATACTTCTTTCATGCACGGCTTCACTCAAAATTAGCTTTTATCATCCTTTCATTAGCACAGTACCATAACTAGTCTTTTTATAAGAAGTAGATATTACTATTTAGCATATTTTAATTATCTTTCTTCATGTGGAAAATTCTTACACAGTCTTTAAACTAGGGTTTTACTTCTTTTTTTTTCTCAAACAAATGTCAAGATATTTCTTTAGTTTTACCTTGATCTAATGAGACATGAATTTATCTTTTAAGTCAGTAGAATAATATTGCTTTTCTGTACAAACCTTTTTAGTCTCAATATATGTTTAACTGAATCTACTAATCTATTAATTTAGACTAAAGTTGATCTTAGAGCCTCGTAAAACAGGCAATAAAACCCAATTCATTTTAGACATCTTCAGGAGAGCATTCTTGTCTTTCTCACAGAATTACAAAGTTTCATTGCATTAAATATTTTCTTAAGGATTGCTAGATATCTATTTCCCATTAAAAATGAAAAAAAAATTTGCTAATAAAATCATAGAATCATTTAGTCTGGAAAAGACCTTTAATGTCAGATAGTCCAACAATAAATCCAGTACTTCAAAGTCCACCACTAAATCATGTCCCTCAATGCCACATCTACTTATTTTTTAAATACCTCCAGGGATTTCCCTCCCTGGGCAGCATTTTCCAATGCTTGGCAGCCCTTCTCATGAAGACACAATATCCAATCTAAACATTTATCCCAGCCAAAATCCTCTCTATCCCTCTCTAAACTCTATACCAGCCAAAATCAACACATTGCCTCCTAAACAAATAATAAATTGCCTTCGAGTACAGAACCTACGTCCTCAGGGAATGTAGTTATTACCATATTTTGCTTGATTTTGCAGTTATTGTCAAAAGGCCACAGACTACTGACATCCTTAGCTGAGGAGTACACTTTCTGGAATCCAAAACATCACTCGTTCAGACCTCTGTAATAAGGACTGAGACAATATGCCTTAGGGTGATAGTGTCTTAGGTAAGAAAAAGACCCTGGAAACTACAAGGAGAAACAATCAAAGAGGCAAAGAGAATATAAACAGTTTTGAAATAAAACTAAAAACTATGAAAATTGAAATTTTATGGAGGAAAAAAATCTTCTGAAAATTATATTCTTTCAGGAAAATTCTAATGATGGCTGTCCCATAGATTTATAAGGAAATAGCTGATTTTCCTTACTCTTGAGAGAAAGTAAGACAGAAGTCTATATTTTATATAAAATTGGAACCAAGTTTTGAAAAGCAATACATTTAATGAGCAGGGGTTTTTTTTTCCCCTCTATTAGACTTGCATTTCTCATAGTCAGATTTGCTTTCTCTGCTCTCATGTACATCCCTGTAGTCTGATTCATTGTAGTATTCTTTAGATATGATCTCAGGAGAAGAGTTAAACAAATTATTGTAATCTAGATGTATTTACAAGACATAACCAGAGTAAAATATGGCTATTTTTCTACACTATTAAATTCTCCATAGTAAATAATATAGACTATCTCTCTTCAAGGCACAGTTTCATGAAAGGGTCTGTTTCGTGAAAACTGGCATGACTCCAAATACAAAACTATGACAGAAAGTTTTTTTCTGTGAAATTCAGTTCCAAACTGCATTTTTGATTTGTTTGCTGAAGCAGCACATTAAGACAGCTACCTTTCATCAAGAGTCCCTATCTACCCAAAGTTAATGGTACTGATGCTGAGCCTACATTCTCCACAGGTCTTGTACCTCACCATACGTAATTTTTGCTGTAGAGGAAAAATACTGTCCTACACAATCTAGTGCTCACAAAACCATCCAATCTATTGATGGTAATAGGACTAGTAGCTTCACTGCTGCTACTTCAAAAGCAAAGGATATTAAAATCTTCCTGGAGAGTCAGTAGTCCATGCTTTTAGGTAAGCACACATTGCAGAATATTCAGAAGAAAGTAATTGTCTTTTAAAATAAAGTTTTGTTTTTGTGATCATATTTTCAGCACAATTCATGATCTTTTTTACTTTGATTTGAAACCTGATTTACTTCATAATATTTCAAACTGAGAGTTTAAGTGCATACTAGAGGATGAAGACTTGATTGTTGTTGAGGAGCTGACAAAAAAGTAACAATGATCACCATAGAAATTACTTTGTTGAGAAAGAAATTCTGCAATCTCTTTTGTCAAAAAACCAGGAGACAGATGAATAATTTCTAGACATCACGGTTATGCTATGCATGTTTCTCTCTCTCAACGTGAAGTAAAGTGATCATTAGTTAATTCAGGGGAAAAAAATAGAATTGAATGCCAGTTTCATGTTGGATGATTCCAGAATGTATGCCTCAGGGAAAAAGTGTACCAACAAAGTGTTGAACAAGACCCATTGTAGTAGTACATACCTTATATCCTCAAGTGTAAGACATATCCTATTCTGTGGAATCTTTTAGGCCGCAGACAATATGTGAAATATGCTGTGAGAAGGAACACATATTTAAAATGAAGAGGAAAACAAAAGTGGTTAGAAAGCCTTTCTACTGAGGAGATGGAGACAAGAAGACAAAATTTAGTTTTACAGGGATTAAGAAAGCTGTATAAATAACTCAACTTTCAACAAACCAGTCTCAGGCATTTGTCCTTTCAACAGATTACATGAAGAAATGCTACTATTTGTATACTGCATAATTTTTATATAAGGTATCATTACTCATATGAACATCATTTTTTCAGGTTTTGTGTTCATACAAATTTTACTTAAATATGCATTTCATATTTATTTCACCTGATAATATTATAAGATAAACAATATATATCTATATATTTTGTTAGCTACATTTGGGTTAATTACTTGAATTTTCACCCATTCTCAACATGTTCAAGTTCATTAAGTCTGTACATGGGAAAGAATAGTAGGATCTAAATTAATGGAATTATCAGAAAAGCAACAAGAAATAACATCCAAAATATTTGTGTATGACTTTGTATTTATTTTAGGGAAGAAACCACACCCCCCCCCAAAAAAAAACCCAAAAAACCCAAAGATATTTAAATGCTCCCAGTCTGTTTTTCCATCAATGTGGATAAGTAACAACAGAGAAAGGGAATGTTCAGGAGCTGCTTTTTGAGGTAATTGGTATATATGATATTGTCATCCTTTCAGTGAAAAATTAAAGTGTTTTAACCTGTACTTAACAGCAACTGAAGAATTTGATTTTGCTCTTAACTGAAATTAAGGCTCCAATAGTCACATACCACATCTGAGTTAGACATCTTCCAGTTCCAGAACTTCTTAAGTGTTTCCCTGCCCCAAAGATTTGATGTGTGTTGAAAATAAGGTCAAGTAATATAGTACTGCAGAAATATACAGACAAAATTTGGCTCAGAAGCAGCCCATGATAACTTTCTAGGATAAAGCTATTTAGAACGACCAAAGGCCAGAGAGATATTGGAAAATCAACCTTCATTTTTTCCTTCTTATGAGTTTCACTCTGAACTTTTAAAAAATGTGATATAATTTTTATTTCCATAATACTTATGTGCTTCTTCTTTGGAAAAACTCAAAATAGAACAGCCCACCATGATTTTTTTTTTTTAAATATAGAATAGAAATCTATTGCAAATATTTAATCCATAATAATAGTCCGTTTTCATTGATTTGCTTAAAACTTAAGGTTTTGCACTTCAATATTGTAAAATCTAACACAGATAGTTTTAAATTATTCTAATTTCTTGAAGAAGGATTAAATTCTAGTAAGCTTTCTTGAAACATATAAAGATGGATTGGGATCTACAGTTTCTTTTCCTTTTGTGATGGAAACATTATGATACATTTTTTTTTTTATCAAATGGACTTTTTGCATTTCTGATTCAGTGCCTCAGGTAAGAAATCAAAACTCTAGAATTCAAAAAGAAGTATACTGCAATACAATACTAGTGAGCTTCAAACAGCAGAAAATTAATTTCTGGTTTTCTCCTCTCACCAATTATTTTTATGTCAGTTTAATTGATCCTTTTCTTCAAAATAATCAAAACACCTACCTGAAGCTAATGTGGGTTGCTAAAGCTATTATGATTAGCTAGTATGAAAAAATTGATCCAAGCTGAAATTTCCTACAGCTGAAGATAAAGTGCTTCATCACTCCAGTTATACCTTTTCTTTTCCTCTATCAAGTTCCAAATTAACACTGTCTTCATTGATAAGTGAAGAATATCCTGAAACATTCTCCAGAGACAAAGGATTATATGAATTTTCTCCCCAGGAACTGTACACACACTTGCTATTGAAGAATACAGTTGAAAATAAATCACCGAAAACAAAGTACTCTAACTGTCTCTGTATATGTCAAGATAGAGAATTTATCAAGCATAACAGTTATCATGCTAAACTTCCACATAATGTTACATGAATATTTGTATTTTGGCTTGTGTACAGTAGCAAAATAGTCACATCCTTAAAATAAAGTGAGACTATTTATTAATCAGGTGTCTGAATTGAGTGTTCTGCCTAGGTGTCAAAACTGAGTGACACTACTACAATGAGTAAGATAAGAACATGCCAAAATTTTTTTAAAATTGAGATTAAGAGTCCTGCTTTACTGTGAGCTCATATCTGAATGTCAGAAATTGATATTAAACTTTTTTTTTAATTTATTTTATTGTTTTAGTGAGAACCTTATTTGATTTTAAAAAAGCTACAAGCTGTTGTAAAAATGTTACAGAGTGGCCATAAATTTCCCAGACTTGCAGTTCCCAGCTCTTTCCACTCTCCTGCTTCAGGCTGCCTCTGATCAGAAAAGGCAAGTGTAATTCACAGCTAAGTCTAATTTGAGGTTAAAATTGATGTGAATTTTATTATACAACTGTCTTAAAATGTGAAGACAACAGAAACATTCCTATGATAAAGTGCTTCTGTTTGCGTTGATTTCCATTTTTTATGGAGTCAATTTAATCCTAAAAATAATTCTACTGCATCTTAAATGACTGCCAACAAATAAAGATGAAAAATGATGGTGTAGAAATTTCCCCTTCTGCTCCTAAAAATCAAGTCAATACTTACTTATAAAAAGAATGTTTCTCTTGAAATATCTACTATGATTAATATATTCAATTTTATTGAGGTTATATAATAGCTTTAATATATTGGTATAAGAAGAGTTGTGCAACAATTTACAAATTAATAATAGATGTCAGTGTGACAATCAGCTAAAGCTCTCATTCCTGAAGTTGGTATACAAAGGTGAAGTCAGTCTTCATTTGAAAAAAAACAACTTTAACAATTCTTAATTACATGGTTTTACCTTAACTTTGAAACAATTTAGTACCACAATGATACAAAAAGGAGAAAATAATATTGATGTCTATCATAATACAAATTATCTTGCAAGTCCAGACTATGAGAGTTTTAGACAACCTACATTTAACTTGATTCACTGAATAATGACAAAATTTTTGGCAGGAGATTAAAGGAAAGTTATTTGTCAGGAGTCCAGGCTAATTCTTGCTAATCATTTTTCCTGATCTCCAAAACATTTATACAAAGTATAAAAGCAATGGCATATGAAATGAAATGTATTTTTTTCACTTAGCTAACATCACAACCATTTTCTTACTTTTTTTTTTTTCTAAAAATGTTTTAAGTGCACTTTACTTCAGTCTATATTAATGTTTATTGAAGTAATCAGGTGCAATATGAAGCAAGATTTCTTATGCATAGGATATGCATGAAGAATTCAATATGATTTTTAAAACAGAAAACTGTTTATAACTGTAAATACTTTCCACAGAAACAAGGTAAACCTATGAAACTAAAAAAAAAAAAAAAAAACAAAAAAAAAAACAAAACCAAAACAAAACACCCACCAAACACAAAACTGTGGAAAAGAAATATTTTGCTTGAACAGTCTTTGAAGATCTTTCACAGAGATCATGGCTGATATGATGCCCCAGTATTGCTGTTGTCACCAGCTACAGCTGAATTTCTCATAAAAACAAAGAGAAGCAGAGAAACTAACAGACTTCTTTTGTAACTCCTTTGACAAAAAAATTTTATGTTTTGGCAGTATATTTTTACCAGGAATGTCTTTAGGATTCCTTCTTTCTTGATAGGAATCTCTGGGGTTTAATTTTTATTTTTTTTTTCTGCATAGATGAGTTCTACCAATCAGTCCATATCCAGATGAGACACATAACACCAAAACCCACTGAATGCTTTTAAATCTGCTTTTACTTTTAGAATCAAAATAATCAGAATAGGTGGAACAGTACCAACACATCTTCATTCCCCCAATGAAAAACTTGACTTAATGAAAACTTTGATTTTTCCAGCCTCATAGGTATTGGAAGGCTGTATACTACTACTCCTGGCCATAAAATGGCATGTCTTAAATGCTCAGAAGAGTCACAGTCATTCTAAAACAACCTGAATTGGGAATCCTCTGTTTGGGCAAACAACTCAGTTCTGTACTTCCTAACGCCCAAAGTAAATGAAGATAAAACACACCATCAAACTGTACACAGTTCCACAGATACACATTACATTTTACAGAAAGAGTTTTTAATGTCATTCATAAAAATAAAATCAAGACATAACCAGGAAAGTGTTATCCTATGTAATTTATGTACAATCAAACATAACACTGAGCAAGGCAAAATGCTTGCATTTTTCTCCAGTGTCATGGGTTGCAGTGCAAAAATGTAACCAAAACTGTGTATTCTATCACCATCTGATCATACTGGGGTGGTGATGGTGGTGGTGTAATTGTCTGTCAATGGCCAACTGTCAAGAAATCTGCCGGGCAATTTTCTTATTCCTTCCAGAATCCAGCCTCTCTCCTGGGAGAAATCTTCTGCTAATGGGCCAGAGTCTCACTGATAGAATTACATCATCCCATTGGGAAATGCTCCAGCCAGGGAGAGGAGCCAAATATTCCTACCTGGATAAAAATCTGAGATTTGGGACACCAAGTCAGCCTTTTCCACTGGATTCTCAGAGGAAGATCAGGCCCATCTATCACCACTGGATCTTCAGTGAAAAACTCCACTCTTTCTACAGGAGCATCACTTCAACAGAACCACATCTATCCCTAGGACTGCAGCCACCATGGAATGGGAATGCCACCAACACCCTGACCCACAGGGTGTCAGGTTGGATCCTGACTCTGTCAGTGGGTTTGTTTGTTTTTCTCCATTATATACTGCATGTGTTTTGATTTTATTGTTTATTTTAGTTCCCCTAATAAAGAACTGTTATTCCAATTCCCATATCTTTGCCTAAGAGCCCTTTAAATTCAAAGTTATAATAATTTGGAGGGAGGAGTTTTAAGTTCTCCATTCCAAGGGAGGCTCCTGCCTTCCTTAGCAGACACCTGTCATTCAAACCACATCTGGTATCAAGAAAGTTTTCAATCTTGCTAATTCTTGGACTATCCCAGCTATTTAGCTAACAAACAATATTTTAATGAAGGTATTTTAAGGTATTTTTCAGCTAAAGTCTAAATTGAGTGAAAAAGAAAACAACATGGGGTTTACAGACATTTCCTTTGAGGCCACTAGAAATCAGTTATATTTAAATCAACACCTTCAACTTCTCCAAAATAAAAATATGAGTTCAGTATTGAGCACTGAATATGGTTTTGCAACTTCTGAAGGCCAGGATGTCACTATCTATATAAGATATCTAGTGAACTAGAACTATAAGATATCTATATAAGATAACTAGTGAAAACAACTCAGTTGAACCAGATTTGAAACACTATGCTTGAAAAAATCACAATTCTGTAAAGCTAGGAAGTGTAGCATATGAAAGTTACAGAATTAATGTATTTTTCTTTTCAAACTTGAAAATCTGAGGCTGTAAGAAGTTTCCACATATTTTCTACACTAAAGATCTTCAGTATCAAGTGTGAAAAATGGATATTTTTTGTAAATAGGAATTTTTGTGGAAAAACGCAAAACCATAACCAAGCCTCTGTGCTGTTTTTGGACACCTTGAAGCCTATCTGTTAGAAATATAAAAGTTGCAGACACCATTGTATGGAACACAGAGCAATATAATAATGTATATCATTAATAAAATGCATTAAACTGCAAGAGTATGTAGAAGTGGCTTCATAAGATTAGAATGATTTGGTTAACACATACACGTCACCTTGAGAGCCTATGAGCAAAAAGTTCTGTGCGAAAAATATGTGTGTGTGATTATTTATACACAAGACATGTCTGTTGGAATTTCCAGTGTTTCCACTACAGCTTTTCTCTTCCCGCAGCTTGATGCCTCATTCATTATTGACATTCTAATTTCTTCAGCAATAAGCAGGCAAAGATGAGAGTGATAGTAAAAGGTAACCTAATTTACTAAATAACCTTGAACAATTGCAAGAGAAGCACGTCTTCTGAGCGCACAGAGAGGTATAGTACTGTGACTTCATTGTACTTACTTCTAATCCAGATCTCAGGCTAAAACAAATATTATAAGAGAAAGATCTGTATTGTTCTTGAAACTCTGGAGAAAAAAATGTCAGTCTGACAGACAAGTGAATCTGTAAGCTGGTACAAGGCAGAGTTAGTTGAGATGAACACATAACTTTAGCAAAACTAAACAAAAGTATTGAATATATGTAAAGTGAGGGTTTTTTTTTTCCTTTTTAACTGCTCAAAGCAGTTTAGAAGTAGCAGATACTGCATATACCAGAGAACCCCAGAATGAGCTGTTGTCCCACCAGATAATGCATGTCTACAAATTCTAATAATTATTTTCATTAAATGTGCTCTATAATTGCTTGCCAGGCTTGCTGCAGCTGTCATCAAGGGAGCAATAAAATTGAAGAAAACTACTGGGCTGAAGGCACAAAGCATAATTTTTTCTGTAAATATACAATACTAGAAACTAAAGAATAGAATTTAAAAAAAAAAAAAAAAAATGAAACACAAAAAAAAAAAAGAAAAATTTTTGAATCCAGAATATTGTATTTGTGGGAAGTAAGTTTAATAAGGGATTGAAAATGAGTATTGACACTGACAAATTCACAGATCAGCTGGTTTGGAGATAATGTACACTAACTGAACTAGAAAAGCAACCTATGATATAGACTATTCTATCAGTAGAGGCGCAACAAAGGTACACAAGCCCTAAAACATCTGTCCATGTTTAAAAAATATCATGTGAATTTGCAACTATTACCCAGAATAGTGTTTTAAGTGATACAATATGCCTGCTTTTAGAAAAAATATAGAAAATAACAAGAGTGCTTACTATTGCTTAGGGAATACTAAAGCAAAAATGACATTGGCTTGGATAGAAAGGCCCTTCAAAGGGTGTTACCTTGTCAAATCCCCCCACTATGGGCAGGGGCACCTTCCACTAGACAAAGTGGCTCAAAGCCCCATCCAACCTGACTTTGAATACTTCCAGGAATCCAGTTTTTCTGGGCAGGTTCACCACCCTCACCACGGTGCCTCAACACCTCTGCAACAAAAGATGTTACTCTCATGTGTAACATAGATCTACCTCTCTTAGTTTAAAACCTTGCCCTATTACTCTAGGCCTTGGCAGAAAATTTCCATCTTTCTTATAAGCTCCCTTAGGTACTAAAAGGCTGAAATGAAACCTTCCCAGAGCCTTCTCTTCTCACAACTACAACTTGTTCAGCCTTTCCTCATAGGAGAGGTGTTTGCAACTCCCTGATTTTTTTTTTTTTTTTGTGTGTCATTTCTCTGGACCCACTCTTAACAGATCTACATCCTTTTATGTTGGAGCCCCTGAGCTGGACGCAGCACTCCAGGTCTCAAGAGTGAAGTAGAGGGACAGAATCACCTCCATCAGCCTGATAGTCACATGGATTTTGATGCAGCCCAGGATAGAGGTGGTTTTCTGTGCTGCTAGCACACAATGCTGTCTCATACCTAATTTTTTTACCATTTTCTCAAACCCCTCACATGACTGATCTCAATCTATTCATCCCGCAGTCTGTATTGATTTTGTGGATTGTCACCACTGAGGAGCAGAACTTTACACTTGGACTTGTTGAACTTCATGAGTTTCAAATGGGTCTGGTTCTCAGGACTCTCAAGGTGCCCCTGATTTTTTAGAAGAGGATGTCAGGTAAGGTAAATGGTGACTACTGTGGTCACTAAAATAAGTATCATATTGCTGTGGAGAAAGATGTGGGGTTTTTCAGTAAAATAAAATATATTGTCACCACCATGCATCTGGTTGTAAATTCTACACTTTATATTCACTTGTCTCCTTTCTAGTACCCCTTTCTAGGTTTCCTAGTTCTAAGAATTAGGGACATCTAATAATTAAAAATGGGACAAAACCCATCAGTGCATGAAAGGAAGGCGTACAACTTAATAACTTTTCTGCCAAAATGTTCTAGAATTGCCCTCCTGCTTTTTTACATGTTCAATTTGAGATTAACTTTATTGTTACACTCACCCGAGTTCAAAATACTCAAAGAAATGTATTTCCTGCAATGGGTTTCACATAAAAATGTACAGATTCCAACACTAGTTGAAGACATATGGAGTTCTTACATACAGGAATTCACAGTTCTTCTGCCTTTCTATTTTCCCGTTTCTGTCTTCTTGCATAAGAAGATGTTTAGAAATATTTTTTCCCTGTTATCTGAATTGATTGTAGTTTCTGTATTGGGAAGGTTTCCAAAAGATCCTCCTTTATTAAATGATCAGCCATTTGCCTTTCCATAGTTTTGGCAGAACATGGAACAGCCTGACTTTTCATTCCAAAGTGGAGCTGTTTGTAACCATGTGATTTCTTTTAGGTTACAAAAACACCTTTATTGGTCTGGGGAGAAAAATTCCATCAGCTTCTTACTTAATGATTATCTTGGTATCTTCCTTTTTAATATATTTATTTATAACAGTCAATAAAATATTACCTTTTTTATTTTTGTAAATAGGGAAAATATAATTATATTGATACAGTCAGCCTTAAGTGAGGTTTACATCAAGCAACTAATTATATCAGCTTGAAATCATTGAAGTCATCAAGCATGCTGAGATACCTGAAAATTCTGAATTTTCTGGGCTTTTTTTTTTTGTTCTACCAGTAAGGCCTTCATTTTCTAATCAAAGGAAAAAGGAAAAAAAAAAAAAAAGGCTGCTGAAATTAAAATATCTCCTTTATTTTAGACATGCTAAAGACACAATGCACAGGACAGTTCAGTGAGGAATTCGTGGTGCTTATCCTGTCATATTTCCCTCTGACCAGACACATTCATATGCACACATACATATACACAGGTTCACATGGAGATGCACAAACACATCTACAAGCTTTCATATGTATAAAACATAATTCAGATTAGTGTTGCCTCTCCCGAGGCTGGCGACCTGGTTCGAGAAAGACACAATGACCCACTTTCATGTCGTTCGGGCAAATCACTCACAGACGTGAGTGTTCACATCCAATGTGGTGGATGGTGAAATGGCGTTTATTACTTTCTTGCATGGTCTTATAAAACTACGGTCTGCTTACATCATTATTAATTTTGTATTGGTTAAATGCACTGGAGGGGTGGGGCCCTATCTTCCCATACGTCGCGGTGTCTTCTGACCGGGCTCCCTTGTCTAACTACATTTCCCTACCCTCCATGATTGAACAAAACTTCAAAACGTGGTAGAATAATACAAACTATTGACCCATAATCATGTTAGTAACAAAAATATAAGGATAGGAATCGTGACAGATGAATAGCAGCATTTAAAACAAGTGGCTATTATAACTGTTAGAACTGCTTAAGATAACTGTCTCTGTTCTAGAAGCATGATATCAATTCTACTCAGGTGAGACTTGACAAATTGTGTCAGTTTTTAAAGGACACAAGGACCAAAGATTAACACAAGCAAAATCATTATGACTCGTCCCATCAGAGTGGATATTATGGTGACACCCTAAGGAGAATGGTCAAAAAGTGAGTCAAACCAGTTTCGCTGAGCATCTGCATCCCTTTTTCATTGCGCTAGCCTTTCTCTAAGTTCTGCCATTGAATCTCTAATTACACCTGAGTAGTTAGCATAAAAACAACACTGCTCTTTTAGGGCGGCACACAAGCCTCCTTCACGCATGAGTAAAAGATCTAGCCTGCATCAGTTTTGCAATACTACTTCAGAGAGTGAGGAAAGAGACTTCTCTAGGAAGGAGATGGACTTTTCAATCCTCTGTAGGTCTTCGTCGATGATCATCTGGAGTTGAGTTAGGCTTTGTCCTTGGGTTACAAAGGCTGAAACACCTGTTGCCGTGCCCGCTGCTCCCAAGCTGAGGAGTACTGCAAGGGTAATGCCTGTTACCAGCTCTCATCTCTGTCGCCGAACGCCCCATTCTAGATAATGGTTCACTTCTTCGTCTGTGTGGTACAGGACTCTAGGAACAATAGCAACTTGGACACAAAAATCGTTAGTAACATCAAAGTTTTTAACTGATATACAAGGACTAACACCTGTGTTATTGCAAGCCCACACTCCCGAAGCTGAGGGTACAACCCAAGAGTGTTTTCTATCGATGGCAACAAGAGTTTTACAGATATGTCTGTTTTGTTGAATTAACTGTCGACTGCCTACACAAATTCCTTGGCCAGTGATTAGCGGTAAAGTGACTCCTTTTCGGGGGGTATTCCATCGGCATTGGGTTGGGTTGGGATCTCTGGAATAGGTAAATGGGATGTTAAGGGCTACACCTTCATAGAATGGAGGGTTGGTGTCATAACAAAGCCAACAAGAGTTAGTAAGGTTTGGCTCAGACGTGTTCAGTGACTGAAAGGCAGCATTTAGCATGCGGTAAAGTAAGTCATAGGGGGTTGTCTCATGCATGTTGCGGGAGAATGTTAAGTCAGTGGACAAAGGGCTTTGTCTTTGATTAGCAGTATGACTCCTTCTAGGATGAGCTTAGATTCTACACCCACATTGGGGAGCTCAAGGCATAGCTCAAAAATGCTGTTGATAAGGGTGGAGACCATAGCTGAATTAATCCCTCTGTCTGCCATTGCTTTAACAACTGTTTGTACATCTGATTCCATCTAGAGTCTGACTCAGAGCGGGAAGCCGACTGACTGGATACTTCTGGACTCCAGACCCTTTTTGTTGGGCTCCACCCCTGCCCCTTTCTCTTAGGGTTAAACTGCTCCTTCCCCCTGGGTTTGGCCCGCCTCCTATTGAGGGAGGTTCCCGCCCTGTAAAGGTGTTTCAGGCAAGCGCTCTGATTGGCCGTGTTCCGCTGTCTAGGAATCTCCCCCCCTTCCAGTTCACACGC
Source organism: Certhia americana (assembly GCA_018697195.1). Lineage (NCBI taxonomy): Eukaryota > Metazoa > Chordata > Aves > Passeriformes > Certhiidae > Certhia > Certhia americana. Next base: position 40,715,446 of record CM031859.1, read on the forward strand.
TTCTAATAGACCTTCTTTGTTCCCTTTGATTGCATCCATGCCCCTCCCCTCCAATTCACGTGCCTTTAACAAACTTCCTTTGTTTTCTTTATCAGTGTTTGCTGGTTCACACACTTCTAACAAACTTTCTTTGTTCTCTCTATCTGCATTCGTGCCTCCTCCGCCTCCTCCGTGCAATTCACATACTTCTAACAGACTTTCTTTACTCTTGCAAGCTGTGTTTGCGCCCCCCCCGCTCCCCTTCGGCTCCAGCACTATTTTGGGGATTATAGGGTGGGGGTTTCCTTCAAATTTCTTCACAGCCCAATTTGCTGATAAAGTTTTCAATGTCATTAACAGTCTGTTATTTGGCTGCAGCTCCTGTGCCGCGGGTGAGTTGTGGGCAGGACTGGGGGGTCGAGAGGGCAAAGGGGGGTGTTTTTCATCTTTGTGTGGTGAGTCGGTAGACTCAGCGGAATGACCATCAGATGTGGTTTGCGTGGTCACTCCGACTCCCGATCTCAGGGTGACCCACAAGCAGTTCTGAGCTGTTTTCCAGGTTTCTTGTTCTTGCAGTGCCTTTTGTAGTGCCTGCGTGACTTTTCCCCATGATTTAAGGCTCTTACTGGAACCAGAGGACATTGTTTCCTCGGCCAGAGCCTTAGTACATTTACCCCATATTTCTGGGTGGAGAATATCCACCGCTTGGTCAATGACCCCGAGTTGCAACAATCTCGCAACAGCAAGAGTAAAATCCTTTAATTTGCAATCAATACCCCATTGCTTATGAATCTGAGATACGACCTTCGCTAGAGCTTCCATCCTCCTCGCTGGTCTGGGAGCGTCCTCCCTGCCGAAGTCAGTCCTGCTGCTCCAGCCATCTTTCACTCGTCCAGGCGACTCCCGATCTCCCGTCCGCACCTACCCATGTGTTGGGGGGTGGTTCCCGGGTTTCGGCACCATTTCTTGCCTCTCTCGAGGCTGGCGACCTGGTTCGAGAAAGACACAATGACCCATTTTCATGTCATTCAGGCAAATCACTCACAGACACCAATGTGGTGGATGGTGAAATGGCATTTATTGCTTTCTTGCATGGTCTTATAAAACTACAGTCTGCTTACATCATTATTAATTTTGTATTGGTTAAATGCACTGGAGGGGTGGGGCCCTATCTTCCCGTACATCATGATGTCTTCCAACCGGGCTCCCTTGTCTAACTACATATTAGTCTCTTCTTTCCGTAGTAAAATCACAGTAAAATTCAAAATTTGATATCAATTAAGCTTTTTTAGTCCAATCTCCTATGTGTTTTGAGTGCTGCTGAATGTGATCTACAGGTTGTGATTCTGGTAGCATGACAGAGCTTGTTGCAAGCTATCCACCACCTGTGCTACAGTTTCTTCTTGCAGTCCAGTCTTCTCAGACTAATGTTATAAAAATTTCTAACTACTATAACCCCAGGACCCTAACAGAAGGCTTTCTCCATCCAATGGTATGCATCATTTTCTTATTTCTGATATATATCTTAGCATATTTCCAAGTGAGCCTAGCTGACTCAAAGCTATGTTAAGTAATTGGGATTTTTCTAAATTGTTTTTCTGTTTCTTAACAGTGAAATGTTAAATCTATGGTCAAGTTGAAGGTTACATAACTTTTCTTTTTAAGAAAAATGTTAATTTTTTCATATTAGGTGAACTGAACTGAAATATGTATGAAGGTAGTTAAATATCATTATAAGCATTTGGGCAGGGTTTGGTTGTTTACTTACAACTTTAAGACCCTGTCAATGATGAAAAAAGAGATTACTTAATCTTGGCTCACCTAAACCTTTTCATCACAGCTTAATAAATATTTTTCTGCATTATTTCAGTTTGCTTGCTGTTACTACTCCCTGACAAGCTACCTTCAGCTAAAATATATGAACAGCAATTTATAATCACTATATAATTTTTTATTATTATTGTTTTTAGCTTCTAAAAAATAAAAGTAGATATAGAGCTGCAGTCAAGAAATTATTTTAGAGATAATTCATAGTTAGCACTAAAGCCTTCGTGTAATTTCATTTCAGTTGATCACATCTAAGTGTGTTTCAAAATAAGAGAATTACCAGAATTTTATATTTCTACATATACTGGGGACTTTTTAGTTATATTTGCATCACAATAAGAAAAGTAATTGATTATGGTATTCTTCATCATAACTCATTTTGTCCCCAGAAGCGCTCATGATCCAGTGAGTTATATTGAATTACACAGTGTCCTTTAAAAACAAATTTAGTGGAAAAAAGTTAAACAGTACTGTATAGTAGGAACAGCATTGTACTCCAAGGAAGTTCAGGATCACTTCGGGCCTTTGTTGTACGAACTGAAAACACATTCCTATGTGAAACAAGAATTCATTGCCATAAAAGGAAGTAGACTTTTTCTTTTCATAATAAAAGAAATAAAGTAGGTTTTTCTTTGGAAAACCCACTGAGTTTCTAGAAAATATATTTATTATATTTACATAAACCATCTTTTCTATATTTGGGTAGTTATTTCCAGAATCACAAACCAGATGAATTCTTTTTCTGATAATATGGATGTGTTGTGTGTTGTCAAGAAGTTTTATCTTCCTTTATCTGTCCTAACTATAACATTTCAGAAAGGTGAATTTTTATTATTGTAGATTTTTTTCTTATTTTAAATATATTCAGTCTATTTGTATCTTTTATTTAATCAAACTCCTGCTTCTCCATGTATTTCAGAATTGTATAACCATAATTAAAATAATTCAGCTTGTTTTTTACTATTTCCCTCTGCACGTGACAACTTCAAGACTGAGAACTGGCATGTAGTTTCATCTTATTTCTCAATATTTCTCGTATTGACTCAAAATAAAGACTACTGCTTTGGGGGAATCAATTTTGCCCAAAGATCAATTAATAGTTTTCCTTCTTTCACCCACATCTATAACAGAGGTGACATTGTGTGTGTCATTTGCATATACAGCTGAGAAAATCCAAAATAAAGTGATTAAAAGTAAATTAAGTAAACAGTCCACTCTGGACTCCTGGGTAATTAGAAAACATTGGTTTTGATAGTTATGTATTATGCTTGTGCATGTCCTGAATTTAAATACAAATACAAATTATAATTTGTTCACTATTTAAATTTCACTTTATGTTGTTCACATATTTATTCAAAAATATGAGATTATATATTGGTCACCACAAAACTGCTCAATTATATTAAAAACTGTACATACACATGTAGAAATATGTAATCATTGTTCAGGTGTAAGTAATTTCAAATTGCTTACATTGCTGCAATCTTTACAGAGGTATCACAGGACTCCACTATGTTCACAAGCATCATGGCAGCAGGTAAACCCTCAAAGAAAGTATTACTGGTGATCAGTTTTAAAAGAGCTTTTTGGAAATTCTTGAAGCTACATAATACTCCTGAATCTCCTGTTCTGGTTTTTTCAGTGTTTTCTCTTGATTAAATCTATAGTTAAGTAACTGTTTATCTACTGGCTGCTCTATCAAATAGGTAAAAGTCATTAATGGATTAGTTCACCATATTAATCAAAACCAAAATTAAACCAAACAAAAATAAAAATTCTGAACAGAATCAATAAATCTCACTCCAGAAATGCCCCTTTTGCCTAAAGAAATATTTCTTTTCCAGACTAGTACTGGTTAGTGTAGATTATCTTCAGTGCCTGAGCCACCATGAACTTTACTGAACAGACTGTGCCTACTTTTAACACTTCCTCAGCACTCCCTGTCTTTCAGGAAATCATTGCACCTTTGATGTGTGAAATATCTGAAAGCTTTAAAGTTAGTACTGTAAAAAAATTAATGTAAATCCTGTGAAATATTCATAAACAATTAATTTATATAGGCTGATTCTGTTCTCTGTAAGAAGTGGGTCATCTGAAACAGAATTTAAAGAGCTGAACAGGAGTTTATGTCAGCTTTTGTTCAGACTCCCTTTAATGGGAATGAATTGCAGTTTTTGGAGAGTTGTTGGTTCTGTGGTAAGATAGGTGCCTAATATCTTTGGGATAGATCATCTATTTTTTCTCTCCATTCATGATAGAAATAACTTGGAGGGGTAGCTCATACTATTTCTTTAAATTCTTGGGAAATATGAACCTAATTGATATGAATCCTAGTCTTCATATCTAATATCAAATATGCAGATCTACCACATCTAAGTGAATACAGGTATGCAATTTGCCTAACCAATAAGTCATACAGTGATCTAGTCATTACCCAGTGATCAAAATGTTTTTGCATAAGAAATTCTCCAACATTCCTCTACTCTTACTGTTCCTCTACATATTTACTGCCTAAATATGAATTTACTTAAATACGCATATTGACAAAAGTATTAAAGCTCATGGCTTCTTTGGTTTGCGCCTATTCTGAACACCTATAATTAACAATGACAAGTGATCTCAACTACTTTGCACAAATCACATCTCACTTGAATACAATGAAATATGCTACAATATATTGAGAACAAATTGAACAACTAAAAATTAAGCAAGTAATGGCTTCACTTCATAAGATAAAAGGCTGCATACAGAAAGAGAAACCAGAAGACTGAATTCAGCAGTGAACTATTCACTTTGAATTTTCTGCTCATTACTCCTCACAAATCATTTCTTGACAGCATTTTTTTGACAGCAAACTCAGTCTTAAGCTTTCTGTTCATTTGTGTGTCCTCTCCTCTCTCCTCTTCAGTTCCCAGGCAGGTCTTTAATACCTTAGGGAAAATTCCACAGATTCTCCATTGCCTATATACAGCATCAGCAGCTGAATGGGCTTCCCATAACTGCATTATATGAAACAGACTGATCAGTGATCAGTGGTACTTCTCCTCTCCTCTGCCTTTTGCCATATGCAGTAAAGACAAGAGATACAACATAACATTTGTTGAGAGCCCAGGTGCCACATACTATGCTTGTTTCAAAAGCAGAAAAAAAATAGCATGAACCTGAAAGAAACAAATAAGTAGTGGTTCATCTGGGATGACCCAAAATAAGTCAGTTGGAAAAAGGGATACAAACACATGATGAAAGCAGTCCTGTGTTCTGTGAAAATAAGGAAGAAAACACAGGAAAAAAAAAATGCACCTGCATGGAGGTGGAATTCTTAGGAAAATGCTGGGACAGGTTATTTCTACACTACAAATACAGCACTACTGACAATCCTTCATTTACATTGGGTGTGCAGCTAGAGAGTAGACACGACAAGGATGCAAATACAAATGATTACAAATTGTCAAGACTTTTTGTTATAAACTCAGAAAAGGAGGATGCTACAGGAATAAAAGGAAAAGTATGAGGATGAGATGGAATTCAAAAATGATCAGTTAGTGATTAGGTGAAAGACCTGGAGAAACCACAATGTCAAAGTAAGAAATGCAGGTAACAGAGTTACAAGATCAAAAAAGTCTGATGACTCCAATTATTTTCCCTCAGTTCCTTAGTAGGAAGTTACCTAAAGTAACTGCTGGGAGGATTTAAGTCTGGAGCAAAAAAAGCATAATGAAGTTGGATGGGAACTCTATTGACGCATTGAAACATTTTCCTAGAGAATAGCAAAATAAAATAATAATTATGATAAAAATATAAGAGAAATAAACAAATAGAATACTTTTAAATCTCTTTACTAAATATCTTAAGTAATTTTAGTGTATTCTTTAGATGATCTGCCTTTTAATGCATAGATTCTGCCTGAAGGTTCTCCCACACGCTGTCATATACACTGGTAAAGATGTCAAGAGATGAGCTCAAAGGTCTTGGTAAGGCTCACGAAGTCTTCTCTTCCCCTCATAAAATACATAATTATCCTTAAGGATGAAGGCTGAACATTTAAGGCAAACACTTATTAGCTATGGGACTCTTAAGGATGCTGGTGGAACTGAATTAATTCTGCCACTGTTAGACAGCAAAATTGAATTCCCCTTGGTCTAATCTGAAAACTGTGTTACTGTCCTACCCCACACAGGTATTGGTGATATGCCTGAAAAGAGTTATAATAATTTCTGATTTCTCTTCTGTAGTATAAGAACTGCACAGCCATATATCAGAAAAACCTCAGATCTTATTGTAAAGTAATTTGATTTGGTCATCTTACTTCTTCCACAGTGAAAAGAACTAAAACACTGAATTCAAAAAACTCTCAGACCCCTGTACATAACAAAGTTCTTTTCTATGTATGTATTAATGTAATAGTCAAATTTGTCTCAGAAGACAGAAAGCCTGACTAAAGATCATCTTTTTTTCATGCTACAAAAAAAAAAAAAAAAAAATAAAAAAAAAAAAAAAAGTCTGAATCTTTATATCCATGACAGAAGAGAAAAAAATCGCTCTTGTTTTATTCAAGAAGTGTTTCATTGGTGTCTTCTCTTCCTTGTATGAAAATTATGTTTCATAATATAAGGTGAATAGTTACAGAACTGTGTTTCTTTTTGAGGCTTTGGAAAATCTGTGACGTGTCACATTAATAAAGATATACTTGTGATAAAAATCAGTCTATATAATAATAACTGTAATAACAGAAATAAATTTTAAAAAATTAAGATAAGAATTTGGAAAACAAATATCTAAAATTATTCTTAAAATTTTGAATTTAAACACAAGAGGCCACTAATGTGTTTGTTCCATTTTTTAAAATACAATGATAATACAAACAAAATAATGAATTAAAAATTCAGGAAACTAAACAAAGTGGAACTGGAACAGAAAAAGGTAATATAGGGGAATAAACACTTAAACTAAGATTGTACCTCCAGATGGCCAAATTTTAGTCAATAAGTTCCTGACAAATAATTGTAGGAATTGTAGGACCTCTATGAAAGAATATATCACAACACACCTATGGAATAGTAGCAATTTTGCTCTTCAAGTAATCTTACCACCTTACTTTTTTAAAAAATTTTTATTGCAGCTAATCCTTTGAAGAATTTTTTTTTTTTTTGACAGAAAAATATTCTTTAACTGTTTATTATCTCATGTTAGCTTTTTCTGACTTTCTATGCTTCACTTTTCTAAAACCTTGCTTCCCAATGTCTACCATTCTATTTTTGTTCTTATTTATCTAAGATTAGTGAGAAAGTTTCTGGAAGACATTCTTGCATCTAGGGCTGAGAAACCTACTTTATGGTAGAAAGACACTAAAAAATCCCCATAACCAAACAAAACAACCAAACTACAAAAACCACATACACAGCCCCCCCCCCCCCCCCCCCCCCCAATTTAAACAATAAAAATAATCTTTAAAAGCTCTAAGGCTTCATAAAAAAATAAGAAATTTTAAAGTCCATATTAGTACCTTTTAAATAAATCTGTTTTAATGACAGCATCAATAAAAAATAAACCATAAGTATGTCCTGCTTTATGAATCAAAAGTAGAAAATATCACTGGCAGGAAGTGGTCTCTGGAATCACAGAATGTTAGAATGTTACTGCATGTTTTGTGGGCTTGTGAAAAATATTAGACAACATTTTCAATATGTTTCTTATATTACTTAAAATTCACTATGATTACAAATACTGATTTTCATGTTCTACTGCAGCATTTTCAGCAGGAGGCTGGAAATCATGTCATGAGCTAACTAAGAACATTTCTCATAATTCTAACCTTGCTATTGTTTTGCAACCCTTTTTTTAATGGAATTCAAATGAACATTCTCTAGAATTTATTTTTGTCTACTAGCCAAAACTGTCCTACTAGCTCTGGTCTCATCCTTAAGAAAGTCTGCACATTGCTGGCTTTGCACAGACTAATTCAAACAGAACTGACAAAAATGTGTCTCATATTACTTACAGGCTTTCATTATTTATGTTGAAGGTATGTCACTTGTTCTCTGAAAGAAGTATTAATAGGTCTCTATTCTTCATATTTTTCAGATACCCTGACAGTGTTTACAGATTAGTCCTACATCTTACTCAGTTTCAAAGCTAATTAGTTGTGGAGAACACAGAAGACAGCAGTAAATTCTTCCCCAAATCCATCAATATTACAATTAGCACTCATATTTTTCAACAGACTGGGGGTGGACAAGTCTTATCAAAAAGAACAAACAAGCCACTTCAAAAGGCTTTCATGATTTATATGTAGGTGAATCTACTTGCACCTTAAGAAACTACCCATTACCAAGCTGTGGAGTGCCAAGTGGCATGGTGCTGATAAACCCAAGATTGTGGGTTCCAATCACCCTATGAGCCATTCACTTCAGAGTTGGACTTGATGATCCTTGTGGGTCTTTTTCAGCTGAGAATATTCTGTGGTCTGTGGTAGCCTTTGTGTGTTGCCATCTGGAGCTCCTTCTGAGAGCCGCTGTTACACATGTATGCACACCTTGATATCTTTCCCAGTATGTCCCAGTATGCTAAGTAAGGAGGGTATTCAGGAGTTGTGATAATAGCATTTAGATAGAAACAGATGGGACTCAGGGTCTCAACAGATACAATTCTTGATTAAAGAAACTAAATTTCATTATATTATCAGCCTGTTCTTACAAAGTTATGTCACAGCATGCCCATTGGCATTTACTTACTAGCCAACAAACAACAAGGAAAAAAAATTGTATTACTGACAGGAAAATCAGATGACATTCCAGATTTGCTCTTTTCAATAAAGAGCAACAGTGAATGTTTCTTCATAATTAAACCAACTGCAGCATTATTTAGAACAAACAACGCTTAAGAAGTACTGCAACTGTGAAGAAATGTGCTGCTAAATAGTATTTGTTTGCAAAAGTTAATGACTGGCAGCCTGTTAAACTGAAAATGCACAAAATCAATACTGATATAAAACTCCAGAGCTAGCTGTCACAAAATACTTTGATTAGTCTGAAATAACAGGATTGTTTAGTATGGTTATATGTATGCCACTATCCCCAGAATGCCCATGAACTTGAACCTATTGATACTGCAAAGTCTCAGAACGTCAGGCAAGGAGCTGTCAGGGGCAGAAAAATATGCATGTCAAGTCCAAACACAACTGATGATGGAGGTGGAAAACTTCACAGCTATCTCACACCATTTTTGTCACTGTAACTATTTGTAATTCAGAAAAGATATTCAAAGCATAAACCTAGGGTAAACAGGTGCAAATGATGGGAAAGTTAAATCCAGAATGCTAAAATGCTTCTTTTAAGCTAAGTGTTACTATATATTAAGAAAGAAAGAGTGGTTGTGAAGAGTTATTGACAAGAGGGGAAAAAAAAAACCCATCTCAAGTAACCCAAGCCTTGAAACCATTAAACCTAAATCAATTTCTGGAAAACTAGTCAGGGTGGATGTTGTTTTGTAGCTGCTGAAGAGAAGGCAGTGGAGTGGTGACCTCAAATGAATTTCTATGAATAATGTTGACTCTTCTGTTCAATGAGAAAACAACAACAAAAACTTATTCTCTATATACAATACCATCCTCTGAATTTTATTATGAAGAGGAGTGGTCATATCTTGTACTGAATGGTACAGAAAAAAACCCCAGTGAAATACACTCGTAAATAGCATTTTCTCTGATCCATTGAACCTTTCTCTAAGTAAAACAAAACTCCCAGAGATATTGTGCTCAACAGTTTGACTTTTTTAATAGACAAAAGGTTTAACAAAAGGTTTCTTTTTGGAAATATTTGCAATAAAAATAATGAGACAGTTTCTGACACCTGTTTTCTGTGGAAGAAAATAATACTTTATATTTGAATTTCCAGAGGAAAAAACTCTAGATATTTTTGAAGAACAAAATCGAATGATCATGGCAAAGATTAAGATTTAGTATTTTACTTTATACACTTTTGGACATCTAAATAATTTTCAGGAAATGAACCCCTCTAATGAATATCTGCACAGAAAAGTGAATGCGCGTTTTCCACTTAACTGTCCTCTTACCTAGTCTATGAGTTATTTCTCTGTTATTCTTACTTCCTTTTCTGGAAAACACCATGATGATTTGATCAATCAGAATAGTTTTCATTAAAAAATGTTCAAGAGTGAAAAATATACATCAAATCTCCATATAATCATAAATTAACATGTTTTATCTAATATAATGCAACTCCCCCAAAGTGCTGGAAATTCTCACAATGCTTTCAGTTTTGATTTTTTCTTCCTTGTGATGGTGATAGGCAGTAAACTTCCTCTTTAAATTTGCTGTTATTTTCAGATCCCAAATACAAGCCCAAGATCTTTCCTGTGCCTGGGATATTCATGGATCTCCTGAACACACATAGAAATACACTAGTAGGTGCTATTAAAATGCTGTGAAAATGCAATGATTGCACAAGCTCAGCACAGGGGAGATATCGCTTTCCACAGTTCTCACTTTTATCTGAAAGGGAAACAGGTGGTATGTTCCTCAGAGTTATTTTGCAGCTAAGATTCATTTCACTGCTGAAAGACAACAGCATAGTTCAGAGCAGAGTGGACCTCCAGAGATTATCTGCTCAACTGCTGAAACCAGGGTCATCTGTGAGTTTCAGTGCTGTCTCATGCCAGCTCACTGTCTGACACAAAGCCCAGTGTTTTGGTTTGGGGTTTTTTTGTTTTTTCCCAGAGCAACACTCCAGCTGCGCAGACTGTCCTTAGCCCACATATTCCCAGGATTTGTCATCTGTCCTGCTTGATTCTCATTAGGCTCCTCTGGGCCCATTCCCTCAGTTTGTCTGTGTCCCTTCAGTTGACAATCTCCCTTTAAGCATACCAACTATCCCCTTCACTTTGATGTTGTCTGCAAGGTTAATGAGACTGTCTTCTGTTGCCACTTCCAGGTTATGATAAAATCATTACGTAGGACAGATATCAGGATTTGTTCCTGTGTTGCTCTGCTTCCTTCCTTCCAGGCTCCAGGCAGAGAACAAGCCATTAACCACAACTGCCTGATCCAACCATATAAACTGTTTTTATTCATTCACATCACACATACAAACTATAGTATCCTCACTTGGGTGTAAGAATATTGTGATATCTAGTGTCAAAAGCCTTGCTCCAGTCAAGGTATTGTAGGAGTTTATCATAGATGGGAATTTAAAACTTATGTTAGTTCTGAGTTGCTGAAGTCCAGAATGTTAATTCAATTTTCATTCTTACTAAAATGTCACTCCTCCAAAAACATATTTCGGAAAAAACAGTCCTGCTGGAGTACTTCATTTTGAAGCAAGTCTGTCAATCCAAGTTGTCATCTCTCAGATTTGATTATTTACTGTCCAAATATTAAAGTGAAATCTCTCTCTAAATATATGTAAACTTATAATCTTGGCATTTCATCTAGCTTTTACATTAAAAAATATTTACATTATAATGTAATTCTAACTACAGATTGCTCAAAGGACTTGAAGGAACAATATAAGGAAGTCCAAGGAAAACAAATTTATTCAAAATTTCTTTTAAAGTTGAACAATGGAAAACAAGAACGATGCAAAGTAATCTTCAAATAAAACAAATGCAAACATTTGTCGCTATAGACACACAAATAAACACACACACTCACAACAACTCTCTTCTCAGAGTAAGGAGGAAAAAAGGGAAGTTCATTGTGTGACCTCGATATATATGTCATTTCAAAGGCGACTAGGGATTGGAGGGTGAAGTTGCTACTTTTCTAATCACACAGGTCAAACTAAAAGTTTATCAAATTTTGCTTCCTCTAGAGAGGATTGTGAAAACAATCATTGTTTACATGAAAATGTGTGAGAACTTTACTACAAGAATTTCAAACATTAAAAAGCAAAAAAAAAAAAACCGCAAAAACAGAGTAACAAATATTTGATCCAGTTTAATCATATATTTTCCATAAAAGTCCAGTGAATAACTGTTAATACTTCAAAAGTTCAAGGAAGTTATGTTGATTTTAACAAATGCTTTAGGTTTTTATTACTTTGAATAATTATATGTTTGCTTGTGATTGCATATGAAACTTTTTGATTTTTTTTACATTTTAAGTTTGTATTGCCATGTGTTTCTGAATGTAAAGTAATCACAAGATATTAACTACCATCAGATATTACCAATCTAAATTAAAAATGTATAAAAATCACTGCAAATACATTATAGCAATACATGGTTGAAGCAAAACAACATAAAGGAGTCAAGAATGAAGAAACACAGGTTCCCAACATGTGGAAATCATATCATCTAATATAGAATTCTCAAGATTTGGCTTTGAGGAAACTAGCTATAAGCATGATTACATTTTTTTCGAACACAAGTCATTTCAACTGCATATTAATTCTTAATCTGTGCCAGTGTTTACATGCCAACCCTATACTGGGGGCATCAAACACAGCATCGCCAGCGAGGCAAGGGAGGGGATTGTCTCTGCTCTGCTCTGGGGTGGCCTCACCTCCAGTCCTGTGGGCAGTTTTGGGCACCACAATATAAGAAAGGCATTAAACTATCAGAGAGTGTCCAAAGGAGGCTACAAAGATGATGAAGGGTCTTGAGGGGAAGCTGTGTGAGGGATGGCTGAGGTCACTTGGTCTGTTCAGCCTGGAGGAGACTGAAGGGAGACCTCACTGCAGTCTACAATTACTGTCTTTGATATACTCATTTATAGTTGTTAATAAAAATCTTATTTTCTGGGGGTTTTGGGATCTGGGTATTTTTTGTTTTTTTTCAGAAATTACAACTTTGATTCTTCACTATGACAATTAGTATATTAAAGGTCCAATTAATCTTTCTATGCTTTGGCCATGTACCATGCATGTAAATGCTGTAGTAGACATTTAACAGAGGAAAGAATGGGAGGAATTTCAGTTGTTTGCACTGTCTGTTGTAACACACTCTTTCTTGCACCGGGCAACTCACTGACAGCTTTGTATGAAGACTGCATCTGGCTTTCATTTGTAGTTGCAGTGAATTCTACTTAAAGAATTATATCATGGCCATTCATTTCCTGCCAGACTGATCTGTTATAACAAATATTGACCTTTAATCTGTCTTCTCCAAGCCATGCAGTATACAGAAACGGAGATGACATATGTAAGACCTTTTCAAGCAAAGCTACACATTCAGCTCTTGGAAACCTGAAACTTTTTCTGAAAAAGCTTGAGAGACACAGGCAGGAAATTCTTCCTTACAAGGAAACCAGACCTCTCAGGATAAGAGTCTCAGTGTCTTTACACTTTGATAAAATCACACCTATCCCCTTGAAACAGGAATTGAGGTGTTTTTCAGGGATTTTATGGGGGATTTGGGGAGGGTTGCAAGAAATTTTACACTAAAACTCATGACCTTTCTCTGTCACTACTTTACTCAGAAACTTACTTTTGTCTGTCTGATACTTTCATCTGATTAATTTTTTCCCCTAAGCACAAAGGATTATGACTTCTTATTAAACTCAATACTAGACCAACTGCATTTTCTGTTCTTCCTGTCTTTTGTGTTATGCTGGAGGGCACTTCAGGCTGTCTGAAAGTAACAGCATGGGTTTGTGATTGGAGCATCTGATGGCACAAAGTACAGACTATTCTTATATGTCCTTTTTTATTTTCTCACTACAACACATAAGATTTTAGATTGAATGTTCCTTTCATATTTGAAACTGTTTATATGTATTTTAAAGTGTACTGAAAACTTGTTTCAGATATTGAAGATGTTAAGGAATTTACCACAACTTTTCCCATTTTATCTAGGAGATATAAATAATGAACAAAAAAAACCCATCAGATTTTTTTGAGCATGCCATGGACTCTAAGCTCTAGCTCGTTGCAGTGTGTTTTCTTCACTAGCTTATGAGCAGGGTTAGCTTAGTTGTATTTTTATATTCAAGTGAGAGAGAAGAGATCACCTGAGGTTGAATCAGTGCACACTGCCGCTCAGACAAGGGTCAGCTCAGTCCTGTGGGAAGGCGAGTGGGACAGACTGTAGAGTCCACTGGCACATTCAGAATCTTGTCAACATCAAAGGAAAAGTATTACAATGTGCCTTTACCATGTAGTAAACTACCAGTATCATAAGAAAATACAGAGGGCTAAGAAATAATGAACTTCTAAATTAAATGTCTACCTGCTTCTTAGGATATCTTGATATTTGGGAGGACAAAAAACTGAATTATTGTTCATGAGACTTAGAAGTAAAAAAGTTATCATGGGATTTAACTACTGAGTTTAATTGAAATGCTCCACCTACAAAAAAAAAATAACAACCAACCCAAACAAAAGAAAACTCAAGATGATACAAGAGCAAAACTCAGAAAACAAGAAGAGAAAAAAGTATGAATAGCAAACCCAAAGACAACAAAATGAAGATAGGTTGTTAACAGATTCCAAATTGTATGGAAACAATTTTTGGCAGATTAGGTTCTATTTACAAATTATCCTTTGTGTTGCAGCTCTGATTAGAAAGTCTTAGGACACTGAATGCTCAATAATCTACACAGAAATGTAGTTTCATTGCATCAGAAAGCAGCAGAATAAAAACGAGTAAAAGACATTTGTCTACCCAGCACTGATATATGTGAGATGTGAGTAGAATGTGTATTGTTCTTACTAACCTATGGACTGATTCAAAGTAAAAGCAGTGGTAGTTAAAGTTTGCTGTAGTAGGCTGCTGGTACAAACATTGTCAGGGGATGAATGTCAATTGACTGAAAACTGTCCTTCCATCTGATACTGCACAGAAATGAGCACATACTGCATCAAGGCAAAGACATTTCATGTTTATTTTCAATGTTAAAATGTGTAAAAAGATTAAATTACACTAGTTGGTTAAAGATTGATAAAAATGAAAATTCTCAGTTCCTATGAGGTTGAACAGAATGCTATCAGTATAGTGAATACTGGCATCAGGTTTAGCTTTCAGATGTTTAGCTATAACACAATAGCTTTTTAGCTATTGTGGCTATGTACTAGATACAATTTTTTTAATGGATTAGAATATGTTTAACTGTAGAAGTGATTATGCTGACCAGAAATTATGACCTGATCTCTCTACTTCTTGCTTCCTACTTTGTAGATAGAGATTCCAAATATACAGTTGCTTTCTAGCTATGTAGCTGTTAGACAGTGGAATACACCTTTCAAAATAAATGCAATATAGAACTGAGACTTTTTGTTTTACACAAGAGGCACTGTTTGCAGGGAGAGGTAGAAGGCAATACATTTTATCCTCTCTGTACTTTTATTTGTGGGGAAAAAGCAGGAGAGCATTAAAGGGTTTTAGAAAAAGTATATTATAATTTGGATCTCTATCCACCATAATAATAGAGCGAACTATGAGAATAGAAAATTGCAGTTCCCACAAGATATACAAGCATTTAAGTATGCCAAAACAACCTAGGTAGATCATACTTGTTAGTTTACTCTTTCAGATGTTGCAGATCTCCTATTGAAATATCCTATATAAAACATAACCTAGAATAGTTCTTTTAGTTCAGAAAGACAACAAAAAATATAACCCAAGACATGCAGTGGAGACAAGGAAGAGGAGAGCTTACTGTCAAAATCAATTTCTGCCATGAGCTTCCTGAACCTAAATTTTAAGTGGAAATGGTCTATATAAATCATGGTACAGACAAATCCTCAGTTCCAGCAACATTCCCTGTATTTGCATAATTTACTTTATCAGGATCAAAGCATAAATCATTGGTAAAAATTCCAGTTACTCTTTTTTACCATTAAGATCTGTGGAAAAATATTACCATTTACAAATAAAAACCTTTTTTTTTTTTTTTTTTTTTTTTTTTTTCTTTTTTTTTTGTCTTGAAGATCAAATACTTCTGATGTAGGATTTCCCTTTTTATGTATCAATATCAGGTATCAAAAAAAATCATATTATTCAGAGCTTCTATCATATTTTGAAAAGTATCAGGGAAGTCTTTGGGCAGAAAGATCTGAATTGCAGTGGTGAAACTTAAAGTTCCAACTTCTTTTTCTTGTAAGTTTCTTATGTTAATACTTTAATTAAGAGTTAAGGTTTTCTGGTTTGAAAAATTGTCCATACTGAATTTTTAGTTTAGTAGGAAACAGAAAGGAGGAAAGAAACTTTAATAATTCTTGTGTAGTATTTTCCTTTCCAGTTCTCAATTTACTTGTGAAATATCTATGTTGTTTGGATTATGTGTACCTGGGGAACTATGACAGCATACAAAAATCTCACTTCTTCAACAATGTATTCTTAGAATGAACACAAATAATTTTAAGGGAAGTTTTCAATAGCCTTCTTTAACGATAACACCAAGTGATGAAGGGTAATTAAAAATTAAAAATGTAGGAAGTACACAGATTTGCACATGAGGGAACTTTTAAGCTTCAACATTAAAATAGGATATGGATACTTATTTGCACAAGGGCAAAGAAATATATAACTAAACCTTAGAAAGTATATATCAAATAATGTCTTACTCTATGAAATGGAGCCCATTTTTCTGGAGACTGCACATGTTCTAGATATACCTCTAACATGGATTTCATTGATGCTGCCACTTAGGTTAGTTTGGGTCAGTTAAAGCTATTACAGGAGACATGTGAAAGGGTATAGAAGAATAAATGAAACAAGAAAGAAGGATGAAGAAACATTAATGTCTTTCTTTTGATGGTGTATTCTTTATGGCCTGGAAGATATATTAATAACATTACATGCAACTTAGAGCTCTAATCTTCAGCAACATTGCCATTACTAACTGCATTCCATATAAAAATAACGTTTCTGTTTGTTACATTAAAATTGTATGTCTAAATGCCTTTACAAAAAGTGAGGTAGAACAAGAATGCCTTGAGAAGACAAACTGTGTTTGCCCATGATTAGCAGCTCCTTCTTCTTGGAATAATTTGGTTTCAGGACTGAAATAAATTATTTGTGTCTTAATGACACTGAAGTAATTAAATGCCTATTTGCTTATCATTTATGTTTATTATTGTATAATAGCTTACACTAGTTTTCAGTTTACATCTTTTTCTCTATGTTAACACTTCTTACCTCAAGGGAAGCAAGCTTAGAAAAGTTTAGAAAAAAAGAATATTTTACTTACCTAATATTTTTATACATTTTTTACTTGCCCTCTGCAGAACACCAGAGTTGGTCATCCACAAAAACATACAAAGAACTGCAACAATTCTCTTTCACAAGATTCATATACTCAGCTTAGTTTTATCTTCAGATATGAAACTGTTCTCTAATATGATAATAAAATATCCATGTAAAAATGAATGTATAAAAAATGTGTTTTAACCACTCAACCAGCTGATTCTTATTGAATACAGGGAAATAATATTTTAGGAATCTGTAATCATATCTAGTGTTCTACATCTGCTGTTCTTACCTCTACAGAATTGTGTTCCTCAGGAGAAGTTGTGTAATGATTTTTTTGATCCTGTGCATAGCTTCCTGCCCAAGAATGTTCCCGTGGTATTGTGATGTAAGTTTTCTAGGGACAACAGAAGACGCAGTCTTTTTCACATGTTTTAGTTTTAAAAGTTGAGGAAGCAACTTTTAATTCAACTGCAAAAAGTATTTCTTACAACAGTTGCTATACACAAACATTCTGAGTCAGAACTACAGAATACAATCAAGGTAACAATGCCACATGGTGCTTTCTGACCTACACAGTTACAAATGCTTGGGGTATCTGCTGACAGCACATAAAGAAAAAATTCTCTAATTCTGAAACTACTCAACACACAAGACACAATTCCATATGACTTTTTCCAAGGCAGTTATCTCAGACATTAAAAAACCCCAAAACCATGTTGGATCATGTTTCCAAGCCAGATGAAATAACAGGAGTATAATTCTTTTTACCTGGACTCCTATCATGTAGTTATATCAGTGTCATAAAGTTGTAGAAACAATGTTCATAGGCAACAAAATAGATATATCTAGAACATCAATCATCTCAATACAATTTAACTGTCAAAATAAGTCAAATGCATAATGCAAAAAAGTTCCCATGGATACTTGGTTATACTGTAAGTATTAAAGGAGTTCTAACAGTTAGCTCCCATCCAAATTTTTACGCTGCTAATATAGTTGTCAATTAGGGGAGTTCCTTGGAGTTATCTCAATATTTCAGTAAAGCAAGATTAACATGTCCTTTTGTGATACTGTGAAAAAAAAAAAAAAAAAAAAAAAGAGATTGGAAAGATCAAGCAGGATTCTTTATGTTGTTTTTCCAATTAGAAGTTTAATAATGAGTGCTCACTTAGGACACAGAAAAAATGCAGAATTGCAGGACTGTCATCTCTCAGATAAATACAATCACTCTTTAGAGTCAGAATTTCCTTTTTGGTGCATAGAGCAATTTCCAGGAAAAAGACACTATGAAGTCTTCAGACTGCAGTGTGAACTGAGTGGAACTCAGTGGAACTGAGAAACTTAAATGCCACTAAAGTCTTCTAATGGATTTAGCCCCAAGGAAACAGTGCACTGCTGACAAGGCAAGCACGGTGCTTTGATGGGAAAAGCAATACATATTTTCTTGTCAGCCTGGAACATTGTGGGCAGATGGAAGCTCACTCTGCACCAACTAAAAGCCAGAGAGAAGCCAGAATTTATTAGTTTGTATGAAGTGATAAACTGCTTTCAGCTGTCTCTGAATGTGTGGAGAGACAGTTTTATATACACTCCTTGTTGTCCCACTATAACTGTCATGCAAAACCCATGCTCGCTCACAGTCATGACTATACATCTTTGTTCACACAGAAGTAAAACCAATCCATATAGAAAGGGTTTATGTTTAACTCTTCACTTCTCCATATCTGAGATGATCAACAGTTACAGAAATTAAGCTTATGGAATTGGAAAATGTACTTTGATGCACTTTAAGATATTTGCTTCATGATAAAATTTTGGGCATAGTTCACAGGAAAAAAAAAAAAAAGGAGAAGAAAAAAGAAGGAAAAGAAAAACCAAGGAATGAAATAATCAAAATAAGATTAATAAAATAGTATTTCTTTATTGTTTCTCTGGTTCTAGTAAATAATCCCTGCATCAGGGATTTTCTCTCTTTCTACGTGAGAACATCTTGTCTCTTCTGCTGATAGATCTATTCTAACAAGAGGTTGATCATCAATGATTAATTCCTAGCATATAAACATATAATAAACATATGCTGGAAACATGCTGCAAGGAGTAAGAACAGATTCTGTTTTTCTATGTTGATTTCTACAGGATAGAATTTATTGCCTAAGTTACTCTTTCAAGGACGTTTCCTCATTCCAGATGCTGGGACACAGTTTTTGCGACATTTGCGTTAGCAAATGCAACCTGTGTGCTTACTCATCCTTTTAAAATTCTCAGAAATTAGAAACTGCCGCAGAATCATTGACACAAGAACCTAATGATTCAGTACCTGAATTTTTTCTGTAATTTCAATCACAACTGAGGCCAATGTCAGGAAAGGAAATCACTTACCACTGTAATTAAAATATTCTTGTAGATGGGGACCCAGAATTTGAAGTCATGATTCTCTAGTGATGGTCTAAGATATAATCATAGCAAGAAAGAAATAAGAACTAAAAGAAAGAGAAGTGATTGTAGCTTTATTCTAGCAGAAGACCATGAGAGCTTCTATACAACACTATGAGCATTTTAGAAATGTTATTGTGGAATAAAAATAACAGATGTTTAGTGGGAAAAAAAAAAACAAAAAACAAAGGAAATAGAGTCATAGAATCATAGAATGATTTGGATTGGAAGGGACTAAATGCTTTCTGAAAGCTGACAGACTTCTTGAGGCCATGACAAGGGAAACTTGGTACACTGCTTGAGCAGCCTCTTGAGTGAAGAACATTTTCCTACCATCCAGCCTGAACTTTTGACACAGCTTTAAGGCATGACCTTATGTCAATTATCACCTCCATCTCTACTTCCTCTCATGAGGTATTTCTAGACAGTCATGAGGTCATCCCTCAGTTGCCTTTTCTCTGAGGTTGATTAGCCTAATATCCTCTGCTGCTCCTCTTTTGTCATATTCTTAGTCCCCTCACCACCTCTGCTGATCTCTTTTGAATGCATTCTAATATATTTCTATCTTTCCTTTATTGCAGAGTTGAAAACGGCACACAGTACTCGAAGTAAGGCCATACCAGTGCTGAATAAATTCAGCTTTCTCATGTTTGAAATTATTCAGTTTTTCTTAAAAGCTTTGGTACTTTCAGTAATTGCTCTCCTCAAAATTATTTTGTCTTTTAACTGTGTGTTTTCTTATTTAACTTAACTTACCTGTTTAAAATTGCCTCCTTTTTTCTTCATTTTTTCTTTCCCAACAACACTATTTACTTTAAATAGTGAACATACTTGAAAATTTTGTAAATCTACATCTTATTTTCTCCCTCAAAATGGGTTGTCCCAGCATTGAAGTGCTCATGACTATTACTGTATCTGATTTACTTTAAATGGTAAAAGATTTCTAAAATTAGTTACGTCACATATTAGTAGATTATTTTTGAGTAAATTTCTTAGATAGTGGCATATTTTTGTGTGTTTATTTTTCATTGAAAGCAATGAAGATGGTTTAGTATAATTATGCCTTTGTAATGTGATTAATTTGGTAGTATTCACCTGTACTAAAGTTATTTTGAACATGATTATTTTATATTCTTTCTTTTTTTCTTGACATCAGAATCTAACATAAAAATTCATTCAGTATTAGTATAGAAATCAGAAAGATTTTTTACTCCTCTCATTTTGTTTAATATACGTTGTTTTAAGTGTTTATGAGAGATAAAGGGGGGGGGGGAAAGAAGATATTTTATTTTGCAAATGTAAATAACAGAAAAAAAAAAAAAAAAAGAATGTCTCCCTAAATTATAAAAAAGCATGTAATGTATGTAAGAGGTCATCTATGACATTAAATAGAGGAAATTAAAAATCAAGCAATCAACTAAACAAATCTCCATCAATAAGAGGAAATTATTTAGTTGTCTATGCATTATGTAATCCAAAAGAGGCCAGAAAAAAAAAGAAGAACGTCATTGTGCCTTTTGGTTTCTGTATTTAGAAGTTATAGTTTATATCTGTTTTGGTGATTTCAAAAAGAAATTAAAAGAAAAAAAAGAAAAATATTGGAACATTCAAACTAAAGACACTTTATTATTAAAGATTCATGAGCAAAATAATATTATTATAAAAATTAAATAAGAAAGACATTATAATTTCTAATTAGTTTCATTTGACCTATTACCCTATTTTTTCAGTATAATTTTTTTACTAATTAACAATGAAGTGAAAGTGATTGTTGTAATTGTGTTTCTAATGTGTTTTATGTGACTGAAATCTAATTGCTAAGTTTGAGATTTTTCAAAAATTTACTGTACCTCAATACCTTCTATGTACTTATGCATGGTCATAGTTATTATGTAATTATAGAGAAATAATAATAAAAGAGACATATTGTCTCTTCATACTTGATTTTCAATATAAATTGACATTTGCTAGTTTTGAGATTACTAAATACTATCTGGGAGTTCCTGTGTTCCAAGCAGCTTACAGGGATTTTTCTTGTAATTGAAAATCATCAAAATTATCATGAACCAGAAGCCAAAAATGTCTTGACAATTAGTGACCACATATGAAAATTATCTTTCATAAAATGAAGTCAAAGAAAAAAAGTCTTTAGCACCCAAAGTCCCTCCCCTATTTCATTTGTCTTGAGGAGATATATATATCTTTTGCCTTCACGGCTGTTCTTTAAGATGTCCTAATTCCACTTTTTATTGGCTTATCTTCATCCAAATTCTGACACAGCTCCTTGCATTCAAAGGACAGCCTCAGGCTTGTGAGAGAATTGTGAAAGCTGAAATATTTTCAGAAAACTTTGTTGTTAGGAACATTCAAATATCAAATATTTTCTCAAGTTCCCAAAATTAGGCATGCCCTTAAATGCTATCAGGAAGCAGTGTCTCTGTTACTGTCATTGTTGCATAGAATGAGTAGTCCAGAGGTAATACTGAATGTCCTTTGCACCCTTCTCCTTTCTATATGATTTAAGAAACTGAATTTACAGATCTTACAGATGATATTGTAGAATGAGTGTCTTGTTAGTAACTCTTGTAGAAAACGTTTTAGTATGTCTGGTTCCATTCATGCATCTCTGCTGATTAAGTGGAGACCTCTTTTGAGATTAAGAGACTTGAGAACACTGCACAGAGAAATCTGAAGTTGTTCAGGTAGAAGTACCTATGTCTGTTATGAGTTTGAGCATGAGTTAGTAAGATGGGTTTGGTTTGGACTGCTTCTGTGACTTAAATAACCTGTTTTGCTGAGGTCATAATCATAACTAGACTGGCAGAGATTTGCACAGAAATTGTTTATGCACATTTCAAGTCCTCACTTCTCTACCTGCAAGCT
The DNA here is from genome assembly GCA_018697195.1 of Certhia americana. Taxonomy (NCBI): domain Eukaryota; kingdom Metazoa; phylum Chordata; class Aves; order Passeriformes; family Certhiidae; genus Certhia; species Certhia americana. The sequence continues at coordinate 40,737,715 of CM031859.1, forward strand.
GGGTAAATTTCAATAATGGCTTAAATAAACATCAGGCCAGCTAAATTCTTGCTATGTAAATAGCAAATGGTACTTCGTACTTTAAAACAGCCTTTATAATACCTGCAGGGATTCATTGTCATTCAGATGGTGTGAAGGAATCCCAGAAAAAAAATCTGCTCATATAAGACAACAATGGAAGAATTGATGAAGAAATTATTCTTTTATAAGTGTGTTGCTCATCTTGATAATTTATTGATAGTACAAGTTACAAGATGAAAGTTTTGAAGACTACCTCACTTAAAAAGAAATGCAAAGTGGGGTTTTGCTGTTAATGGTGGGTGTGACAAATTTTCCAACCATATAGAAATTAGCTTTGCATACATAACGAGACTCATGAAGAGTGACAATTGGGATAGAAGGTCATAAAGGAAAAAATAATGGAAAAGGTCATAGTTTATTGTCACTAACAAAAGGCAATGATACCTAGAAACAGTATGACAAAACAGATTCCTCTAAAACTGCATGTAAAATCTCATTAATTTTTCTTGGCTGTAGCTTAGTTACATGTTGTAGTCACTGAAATATTCTGACTTATTCTGTGGCTCTTGACAGTAAAGTTACACTTTAAATATTGTAGAATGTCACTATATCACAGAATCACAGACTCACAGCATAGCTGAGGTTGGAAATGTTCTCTGGAAGCCATCCAGTCCAACCTCCCCACTCAAACAAGGCCACCTAGAGCTGGTTGCCCAGGTTCATGTGTAAATAGCATCTGAATATCTCCAAATGTTAGAGACTACACAATGTCTCTGAACACCCTATGCCCAGAGATCAAACACCCTCTCAGTGAAAAGAGTGCTTCCAGATGTTCAGGGGGAAGATCTCCTCCTGTACTTCAGGTTGTGCACACTGACTCTTGGTCTATCATTGTGCACCACTGAAAGGAGCCTGGCTCTGATCTGATAAGATCCTTCATGTGTCTTTTCATCTAAATGTCTAAATGGTCCTGGATCTCTGAGCCTTCCCCTGTATGAGAGGTATTCCAGCCTTAGTGGTCCTCCACTGGACTTTCTTCAGAATGCCAATATATCTCCTGTACTAGGGGTATCAGAACTGCATGCTCTGGTGCTCCTGGTGTGGCCTCAGGAGCAGAAGGGAAGGATCACCTCCCTTGACATAATGACAGTCAATTGTCTAAAGGAGCAAGGGCACACTGTTGGCTTGTGTAGAGCCTTATATCCAGTAGCATTCCCTAGGGATCTATACAGGGTCCAGTCTTAACCCATCTTTATCAGTGACCTGGACAAAGGGATAGAATGCACCCTCAGCAAGTTTGCTGGTGATACAAAACTGAGGGGGAGTGACTCATACACCTGAAGGCTGTGTTGACATTCCATGGGATCTCAGGCAGGAGAGCTGGGAGGAGAAAAACTAGTGAGGTTCAACAAGGACAGCTGTAGGATACTGCAACTGGGAACGAATACCCCAAATACCAGTACAGTTGGGGGCTGACCTGCTAGAGAGCAGCTCTGCAGAGAAGGACCTGACCTCCTTTAACATCTTTCTAAACTCCAATAGCCATTTTCAATGTCAAAAAAATTTTGTGTGAACTTCAAAAATCAATTTCATTTCTATTGGCTCAATATATTTTGTCAGCACATACAGCCCAATATTACTAAAATCCACAGATTTAAGATTACTGAACTGTACTGGTATATATTAAACATTTAAGCTGAATCTGATTAAAAAAAAAATATTATCAGCTGTCAGATTTCAAGGTTAGTTTCTTATCCAGTCAAGAAATTGACATAGAAAACAAGAAAAACAAAACGCTTTCTGTGTCAAGTATACAATTTATATTCCATTCTTTTTTATATCAAAGAGTGGACTATAACTTCCTAAGCCTTTAAAAATATTTAAAAAATAATTTCAATAAATCTGCGCAACCTGTATAAAGAAGCTATGTTTTCTGTAAATAAAAGAAAATTGTCTTAAAAAGGTCTCTGTAGTCATGGCTGTGAAAATGGACATTTTTTTGATTTTACATTGCATTCTATTTGACCCTGTATGGTGACTTACAGCAAAGCCAGGTTGTTTAGACACAATGCTACCATACGAGACACTAAGAAGAGAGACAGAGGCATACTAAGGTGCCCAGCAAGAAATAGTTGCTGAAAGAAAAACATTTTTTAAATTATTTGCCCTGTAAAGCCTGGATTATATCTGTGTCTCTGTGAAACGATATGCTTCAGCCAGATCAGCTGTCCAGTACATTCAGCCCTATAAAGTTTGATTCCTTCCTTTAAAGGTGTTTAGCCATGATTCTACTTAATTTGAACCTCATTTTCTAATATTGTATCTCATACTTATTTATTTATTTTTCCATCTCAGACTTTTTTCTTTCTAGTGAATTCTTTTTATTTTCATACCTTTTGACAACCTTCATATCCAGCTCCAACTTTGACCCTCTTCACTTACCCACATTCTTCCTGCTGGTTTGATTTCTCTCCTTTTCCTCCCCTGCTGGGTCATTGCTCATTATCCAGTCTTAATGCACTCTTTCAAACCTCTCTAGCTCACTATCTGAATTTTCCCTCTTTTCCCTGTTCCAGATCCTGGATATTTATCATTCTACTTTTGACATATCATCTCTTCATGAACTTTGTTTTATTCTATTTCAGAGTCATGGTTTCCTGTCTTTGGCAGGTTCAGTCTTCCTACAGACACTGACATTACACATACATAGAGTTATGCACATTCTGAAATCTCCCCTGAAATGTTACCCTTTCCTTCTCTCATTATTATCTTCACCTTTCACCAAATTCAGATGCTCTTACTTTATTCCAAAGTGACCTGTTCTACTAAAATATTTTTCTTACAAAATGAGAAAATGAACTGGTATTCAGCATAATCCTTCCTTAATTTTGCATAATTTGAAAAAAAGAAATCTATGAAAATTTCTAGGGCAGAAATCTATGCTAATAATTTATTTCTAATGGCATCCCTTTACTGCCTACAAACAGTTTGTATAATCCATAGAAAGCAGAATATTATCTTATTCTTCAAGACCCTGTAAATGTTTTTTCTCCATTTATTTAAAATGTTCAGGTCAAATACAACACAAAAGCAATTTCGTTTCAGGTGAAGGTGTTTCTAAGTGACTATGTATTTTAAACTGCAGAATACATGTTTATATACTTCATCTTCAATGTGAAGAAAAGACAGAATGTCTTTAGAAAAATATGGAGCTATGAAATGGCTGGGCAGCACACCATGTAGACTTAAATTGAATGGTTATAGTTTAATATATTTTCAATGACATTTTTGTATGGGTGAGTGGCTTCTGCATCCTTTTTCTATGCAAATTACTCATTTATTTCCAATCACTGGGCCAGCAAAAAAATATGTAGAAAACAGAATTATTTTTCCTCTATTTGGTATTAATATCTATTTTGAACATCTTATGAAAACTTGCACACTGTTAGAAATTCAAATAAAAGATCATTTTAAAAAGTAAATCTTGAGTCACAGGAGACCTTTTGTTGCTTTCCTGTTGCATTATTTTGTGAGAAAAATATCACTAATACACATTTTTTGCTAGTTTATAGCATCAAAGGAAACAAGAAATAATGAAATTGCTAGGAATTAAAAAAAGAAAAAAGAGAGCATCACAAAAATATTTGCTACTTTATGTAGCAAGTTATTTTTTCTAGATTGTAGAGCTTCTCAGAAGGTGCATAATTTTTTCATTTTATATTTTTTTAAACTGCTTTTCAGATGCTACATACTCACATTAATGACCAATTGGATATAGATGATATCCATTGGGCTTAATCATTCATTGTTTATGTTTCTTATTCTAGAAACAACTCCAGGTAAACACCTATTAAGAACTAATCTTTCTTAATTTCTTATTCATTGTTCAGAAATAACTTCTTTCTTTTATTCTTTCTTTCCTCACTAGATCACACATTTTCAGAGTTTACAAAGTTTAGGTACTGACTGAGCTCTGGGAAACTGGGGTTAAGATACACATTGATTTCCTGTTATACTGGAAGAGACACATTGCTAGGTTTCTCTCTGTAACTCTGATGTAAAGGAGCATTACACAGCACGTACTTCATTCATGGATTGAGTTCTTAAAAATTCAAGTGCTTATGTTTTAAGTAATCTTGATGTAGCTTCTGGATTTAGCACTGCATCAGCGCAGATGCCAAGAAGGTAACAAAAGGCCTTTTGGCACACATACAAATCCCACTTTGGATTGAATTTAACTGCCTAATGTTGTCTGGGAGAATTTCTTCTGGCCTGATGACTTTTCTGTCATAGAAGAGCTAAAAATAGAAAAAAATGTCGCAAAGGCAGTGCACACAGTTCACAAACTGCGCATTTCTGGCAATTTCTGAACAAATTGAGATACTTTAACCCACAAGTCATTGCAAAAGTTTACTCAAATGCGCATCTCAAAGTTTGCATGTGGTACTTTTCACAGAAAATGAGCCTATGATGACTTTATATAACTTCCTAGAAAAGAAAAGTCTGTACAATTCAGGCAATTTGAAAGAAATAGGACAGATTTTAATAATGGTGTACAAAAAATTCAGTCACTATAAATTAAAGCTTTTATGGCAAAGTGTATCTTATCCATTGACAGGATCATGTCTTTTGTGGGAATCAAGGGCATACTATTTAATGTTTAATTGCAGCTGTTCAGGTTGTCTATTAGAAAAGGCAAAGCTAGTGATGTTGACAGAGGTAGTCAGGAACTCATAAGAAACAATCCTAGCAAATACTAAATACCATTACTTATATGTCTTTTTGCTTTCTTTTAATCATGCCAGCCTTCATAAAGTTTAACAAAGAATTTAAGATTAATTCAGTGTAGCCCAAGTTTAAGAGTATCCATATGAACAATGATAATTTTGGCCCATTGTTACCACTATCATGCATTTTCCATGACCAGTATGAAAAATTCCTCTCTAATCCAAAGGAAGATGATATTTCAGAGAGTATTTGGTATTTACTGAGAATTGTTTTTCCACCCCAATATGGCAACATGATTTTAAGCCATGTTCTTTATTTTCATGTTTCCTGAGCTCAAAGCACGTTCATATGTTAACACTTGAGAATCTTATGCTCTTAGAATTTACCTGACCTGTAACATTTCTTCTAGCAGTAAGGGTAGACTTCTACTAATAGTAAATTGCACCATCAGTAAAAACTTGGAAGATTGCCAGCACCAAAATTTTCTGACTTTCACTACCTTACTTTCTTCAAATGATTGTGATAGACTGGGCAAGTGTAAAAACTTATGTTTTACTGAATTTTACTACTTTCAGCTCGGAATTTAGCTCAGTATTCAAAATTCAACAGAGGAACTGAACAAAAATCAGCAAAAAATCTATTTTTGAGAAAATTTATAATGTTTCAAAAACTATTACTATTAAAAAATAACTTATGGCTACTTTTTTGTCTTCAACTGAAGGCATATACATATTATATTATATATATTCTATTATAAGGTAGTTTTTGTGATGCAATTTAGACATTTTAAAAACAGTCCACTGTAAACAAATGTATCTCAAAGAAGAGTTTAGTTTCCTGTTCCCAGCCTTTAGGATTAATTGCAGTGCACCTCATACCTCTACTAACTATTACTTTAAAAAAGCCGGTATGGAAAAGAGATTATTAAAAGAGGTTTGGAAAGCACTTGCTATAGAAGTACTGCTCTAGAATTATTTAGAATTCTAGTAGCCAAGCAAAAACTTAGTTTAGTCACTTGAAAAAAATTATATGAAAATCTTATTGGAAGTGCTAACATCAATTCCTTTCAAGATACTCATAGTTGACAACAAATTAAGTTTGTTCTTGAATAAATGCAAACTGAAAGTTTTAAGAGAAAAATCTACTTATTTTATGCTGTTATTTATAGCTATTGTTTAAATATCTCCTCTATAATTTTTTTTCAATCACTCACTCTTTCTGTGCTAGTCTGCCATATTCTCTGCTCTAGTAGGGAGAGCAGAAATTTCTATCTTTCTGTTCATATCTGCTAATTGTTAATTCAGACTTCTCAGAACTCTGATGTTCCCATTGTACTGACAATATGATAATTTGCCTTTCTGATTTAGCACTCACCCAGAACAATCCTTTAGCATTCTGGGGATCCTTTTCCTCCCATTCAACCTTTTATTACAAAAACTCGCTTACAGACATTATACTCTTCTGTTTTCTTTCCTTAAGTAATACTGCTCTTTGTTCTTCTGTAATTTGTCTAGTCCTTGCTGATCCCTACTTCTTCCCTTTTCTTCTAACACCTGAATATCTTTGTGGATACCTAAAGTTTTGATAACCTAACTGAGATAAAGCAACATTTTGTTTTTCAGTTGTTCTCAATGTCTTTAGTCAGAAACTAGAACAGCAAACATTTGTTGCTTTAGGAAATATCAGTCAAATGCTGCTCCTGAATGGAATCATGTACCTATCTTGCAAGCCTCAGCAGTCTGGTGTCACACCAATCTCTTCAAATTGAAAACTGATCTTCTCAATCCAGACACATTTATCATGTCATTAATGAAGTTTTGAATGTTATTCTTCTCAGTCCTTTAGTCCACACATCCAAGTTTTGGTGGTGCTCATTTACAGTAATTGATCTCTACATATTTAAAATTTATGTTCCTTATCAAATGTGCAAAGTGCTGGCATTTTTTGACTCTAACATTATTCCATCCATATCATGTAATCATGCACTAAAAATACAAACATTAATGATGACAATACTCCTCTTCCTTTTCCTGTAATATTTTCCCAGTTGTTTTTTCCAGGAAAAATTCCAAATCTCTGCAAAAAAAAAAATCGTGGCTTCTTATTTTTAATTTAAACATCTTCAAAAATCTTTCCTTTTTGTTCATCTATTGGTAGAAATTACAAGAATATATACAGTTGTCATTCTCTTCCTATGACATGGCAAGACCCATTTCCATAATAATTCTGTGTTCACTTGTCACCTTCATCTTCTAAAGCACTTGTATACTGTCCCTCAGTTGCACAACACTTTCTTCTAGCAATTTTAGGAAAAATACCTGTTCACAAGCTCCTAAGTAGGCTCTTCATTATGGTGTCTTTAGAAAACCAATATGCCATTCTGAATAAATAAGTACTCAACAGAGAGAATTATTTATAATGAATAATCTCTGATCATGTGTAAATGTCAAGTTGCAGACAGACAATCCAAGTAATAACATACTTACTAATGTTCCACACCTGACATCCTTTTATTATTCATTATTGGTATTGACTTAAGACTTTGAACTAGATAACCTCTTAAATGTTTGGATAATATGGATTTTATCTGCAATTTCAAGGTATTACCATAACACTGAGACTATTTTCACCATGATTTTTGAATCCTTTTCTGATTTTTCATTGGAGTAGGAAAAATGTGATTTTTAAGAGACATTCAAAACAAATCACCCCTCCAAATCAAAGGAAAAAAAAAAAATAAAAAAAAGAACCTAACTATAATAGGCTTTCTTCCTGTATTTCCATGAAAGTTAAACTTTGAATACTGAGAAGTGCACAGCACTGTTTATTTATCACTGGGTAATTCAGAAAAGAGAGTTCAACCAGCTCTAACCAGTTTTTAATTTCTGCAAATATCTCAAACAGCTGAAGTTTATACTATGAAACTAACTGCTTAGTTTCAAGTTTTCTAGAAATAAGCTAGGAATACGCAAAAACTATAAAAATGTAAATTATAATTGATTACGTTCTTTTTTATTTTATAGCATTATTTTACCATTTACATGAGGTCCTATAAAATTATTTCAAAATTAATTGCATTATTTAAATGTTAATTCTTATTAGAAATACAATGCTAATCAAACCTAGGTTTTTATAAATATAAATTATTAACAAATGAGAATAATCTTTTAAAATCTGATAAGAAAATGATCTCATTTTCGTAAAGGCAAATCACATTAATTTGCTATCATCTCAGAGTATAATTGCATATCTGATTTTAAGTAATGGTTCTTAATAAGACACAGTGCTATTCTTTTTTATTTTATGGATTTTCATCAAGTATAGCTATCTGTAGAAACATGATCATATAAAATGCAAGTTCTAGCATGTATTGCCATTATTGACATTGGAATCTACACTACTAGAAGGAAAGTACTCTTTTCTTCACAGCAGATTAAAAAGTTTCCTTGTAAGCACTGATGCTGGAATATATCCACTATCAATAGCTGTAATAGTGCCAGTGAAAAAGAGCAATATATTTACATATATTGACACTAGCCAAGTGTTGCTTTCTCAACATTAAATTATTACTATTGAATTTTGGCAGCCTTACCATTAAAAAGGGATAAAATATTTGCAGGCATTGGATGATAAGGCATCCAACCTGAAGACATCATGTGTACAGGGTAACAAAGTCTGACAGGTGATTTTTTTTGGAAAATGTTCTGTTATATAGAAGAAGGAAAGTCGTCCTGTAGCAAAGAAAAGAGAAGGAAACACATGCATTCACATAACATGAAATTACCATGATCCAGTAAGTATTGTGCAACATTAATCAATTCAGTGAAGTCTTAGGACTACTATTGCCTGTGTTTGAGAGCTCACACATGGCAGTTACATCAGGATTTTGGGTGATTTGAGGAGAATAAATTCAGTGTTTATATTTCAATGAGAAGGAAAAAACCAAGCAGAAGTCGGAATACACTGGGAACATGTGTTTGACATTCATACATTTAATAACCTTCCATGGAAGAAGTGAAAAGCTGAAATTGGAGAGAAATGTATGAAAATTAGAACAAAATCCAGCAGCAACATGTAACAAAATCTGTACTTTAAATGGAGAATTAATGGAAAATGTCCCTGTGCATGACAGGGGGATTGGAACTCAATGATCTTTAAAATCCCTTCCAACCTAAACCATTCTATGATTCTGTAATAATCTGCATACATGTGGCATACACAGTAGTAACTGAGCAGGCAGAAGCAAGAAAAGTATCTAGGGGAAGAATCCTCAAAATACTTTTCTAAATTTACTTCTGCTCAGTACCAGTTATGCTGAATCTGAAGATATTTTAGACTCTGAACTTCACAAAAGTTGTAACAGTGTGAAGAGTGTCCAGGAAAAAAAAAAAAAAAAAAGAATGGGCATGACCATAAGCATAAAAATCTGGCCTATCAAAACCAAATAAGAAAATAGGCATTGCTTTTTCTAAAAATGAAGAAAACATGAAACTGTACATTTCAGAAAAAGAATTAGATCTGTTCTGTCCCCTAGGACTGAAAAAACCTTCAAGTAATTTAAAAAGTTACCAGATTTCATCAACAGAGAATCCTTTCCTTCAGAAACAGCTTGATATGTAGGTTAGGAAAGAAAGTAGAAATCCTGCATGAGTGTTCAGAAAGAGTTGTAAGGCAAGTGCATTGATCCTGACTGGAAAAGGATTGTACCTTAAGGAACGGCTGATATACAAGTCAGTTGACTGGAGCATGTGCAGGTCTGTGCTGTCCATAGTGGCCTTCAGCCTGCGTTGTGCTGCGCAGCTCCTCTGGCTGCAGCACAGGTTCAGTGACTGCACTGTAGCACAGGAACCTGCAAGGAATCCCCCATTTTGGTATGCCATCTGCATGTCCTTGCCTTGAACTAAAAGTGCAGCACTAAATTCTTGTGCAAACATAATTGCCCTTTGACTGTAGAAGTGCTGGATGAAGTTGTTTGCTTGTAAGGAAATCCTATAACAGCTCAAATGACTGAAATGGGAGACTTCTATGGACAGGGTCTACACAGCATAAGGCCCATGGATAAGAGGCTCACTCAAGGCTATGTCTCCCAGGGTTCCCAAATCCAAAGGGCCATAAGATTATCTGTAGCATTTTCTCTTTATAGAGTAAGGTCTAATAAATATTATTTCAAAGGAATGTTACAGAGTGTCTTTCTTGCTGACATCAAAAGGGACCAGCACCTCCTAGTGTAAAACAAGCAAACACCAAAGAAGAAACAAAAAAAATCAGACTACCTGCCAGATCCCATCTTGTTTGGGTTGTGGTTTTGTTGCAGATTTTGTTTGTTTATTTTTTGGGGTTTTTTGTCATTGTTCATTTCTCACCTGTGTCTTTTCAAACACTCTGTTGTCTGCTCTAATTGATGAAAATAAAAATGTGTATTTGCATTTATCATAATTTGATTTAGGCTAAGGATTTTTTTCAAAATGAATGTGTTTTACCCTTAAGTTTATAGCAAATTTATGAAGTGGAGAACTAAGATCCTTTTAAAGGTTCTTCAGGTCCCCAAAGCATTCCCTAGAACATCCAGCAAAATGTCATCCCACAGATAGTACAGCCTACACAGGTTTGATAACCAGCAAAATCAGTTGGTAGGGGAGGAAGAAATGCCGATCAGTGAACAGGAATTATCCAATACAATCTTTGGTTGAATGCAAAGTATCAAGGAAATGCATGCATAGCTGGAGTGTTTGTATCCCTCCTCTGTGGATATCCTTACTCGCAAACTTGATAAACAGTAGTCTGAAAGACTTTCTAAAGCCCATTTCCAGTCTCAGGATTAATTGATACTCTCAAGTATCTTATTTAAATCACAGCTAAAGAAAAAAAAAAAAATTGTTTTTCTCCTGATTCTCTACAGTGAATCTATAGCTACTTTAATTGTATTGTCTATGACTGAAATGTAAAAAATCCATTCTTTAACTCTAGATTTTTCTTTGATGGTCAGAGTAAGAAGTTCAGAGTGGCAGCTGAAAAACAACCTGTGTGATCTTTCTGACAATGTATATTCTAATAATTCTGGGAAATTTTATGAGTAATTAGTAATCCAGAATAATTTTCTGAAGAGCAGCAAGATGTTTCCCTACTAAACTGCATAAGCAACATGGTCTTACAGTTCTCACAACAGGGTCAGTGAGGAAGAAAGATCTAATGACTACCAATAAATACCTTATAAAACAGAAAAATAGTGAATGAAACATCTGTGAAGTTTTTCCTGTTGTGTTGGGTTTTTCTTACCATGTATTATACAAATTAATGGCAAAATATATTTACATGCTTGGGATAAGGCATTTAATTTCTAGCCACTTCTATATATAAAGCTAACAAGCTTTAAAAAAAAGAAAAAAAAAAAAGTAATCTAAAAACCCCACAAACATCCTATCATTAGTGTGTATAGAAAACCTGTTTTTATTTTCTTTCCTGTATTTGGTTTATATGAGGAATTATTCTCATTCCTCTTCTGCAAACTATTCTTTCCTCTCCTGTGGGAAATCTAATGGAATCTAGTTAAGAAGTTATTTTCCTTTTGGATGTTCCCAATATGTTTTTAATTCAGAAGGAAGAGAATAGAATATTTCCCTATTGCTATATGTTAACAAGAATTTGCTTTCTTATATATGCAGACATTGTTGTCATTTTGCCTTTAAAGTGCCTGCTGTTTGGAGAGCACCTACACTCTGCAAACACTCCACATGTACTGTGCCCAAATATGCAACACTTTTGTGATGAAAAAATGTCCTTCCCTTTGTCTTTGCTAAACCTTGTGTTTCTGCAGTAGGTCTTACTGACAGTGTACCACATGGAGTTGTCTCTTAATTCCTTAGTTTATTGTGTCTTAAAATGATAACATGTATTTATATTATGAAATTGTGGAGACCTGACTGTGGAAGCACTTTAAATAATTTTTATTCTGTTTATAGTGATTTCTGTTAAAGATTCTAGGACAATAGATTTTTTAGATTTTTTTTTAGCTCCGGTATCATTTCAGTATTTGAGGTGTTTGTCTGATGATTTGACTGTGTACTGAAATATTAGCCTTGATCTCTAGCTTCTCTCTTTTATGTCTTGTATATTTAATTTTATTTCCTTTGATCCCTCTTCCTTCAACTTTGCTGAGATTTTCTTTGTTCTTTTGCTCCCCTCCCAAACCTGTACTTTGCTCTTCTAAAACTCAATCACCTCCCTTTTAATTTAATCCCTGACTATGCCACTACCTGTATCTTTGTTGTCATAGTTCTGATGTCTCTCTACTGGTTATCTTTTCATCTGGCTTTCTCAGTTTGTTAAGATTTTAGTCTTTTAAATTCTCTCTATTGCTTGAGTCTCTTTTAATCTTCCCTTAGTAATGCTTCTTGTTATGGCTCTTGATCTTTCAGGAAGGAGTAACAAAATTGACAGGAACCATTGCTTATTGAATCTAAATTTAAAACACCAATAGGTAGTCACTTATTGCTGCCAAGATACATAAAATGCGTGACCAGAATTAAAGATGCACAGCACAGTAAAGCCTTATTTCTGCACCTGATGCATCCAGAGATTGCAATGGAGGCTTGTGGTCACTCAGAATCAGGGGTAAACTTTTTAACAGTATTTGAGCTCACTTCTGCTTGCCAAGAGTTTTTATGCATGTTTGAGTGATTCATACATTTCTGATAGAGGATTTGAGTACAGGGCCACTAGCCTGGAAGATTTGGTACATCGTTAATACCCCATGGAAAAGAGAGGTTTCAAACTGAGCTATGACTTTTCTAAGTCACTTCATAAATACCCTCTTCTCTAAGTGGATGAATCAAACATAAATGCAAATGTCATAGCTGAAGAAATGACAAAGAAATTAAACATGTATTAGAAGTGATATTTCACATTTTGATGTGAAAGATACAAAAATAAAAACTAGGTAGAAGCATGAAGATAGATATTTGGAATATTTGAAAGCCGACTTAAACTTCCTCAGTGTTTCTCTTCATGTACAAAGATTAAATTTCTTCATGACGTAGGGATATTAAAAAAGTTTCACATCAGAAATCTTGTCTGCTAATTTTTTTTCTACATTTTTACATGTGTGTGCATGTATATGTATAAAAAATTTATATTTCCATGATCTAATTAGAACTATAAATAATATTCATACACTTAAAAATGTCAAGAGATATATACTCTTGTAGCTGTTTAAGTTCCTCTTTAAATTTTTCTTTTAAATTCCAAAAGGATGACAGATAACTTATTCAGCAGATTGATTAAGGTCAAGTTACTTTTGGCATTACATGAATCTTTTCTCATCCTTTTATCAGATGACATCCACACCTACCCAAGTGATTTCTGAAATTAAAATCATCAATGTATTTTTTAGATTTGCAAGTGCATGGAACTAATATCAAGTACATGAAATTATAGATGGATGGAGAAAAGATGTGGTTTAACTTCCATTTTCCTAAAAGCAGAAATGTTTTAAAAAACTTGCTTTTAAAGTTTATTAAATGTTATGGAAAGATGGCTGGGGGTAAAATCAGAGAAAACTGAGAAGTTATATTCTCATTTTAACAGAAGTTGGAAAGACACAGAAGTTACAGGATGAAACAGAACTGCTGCTCCCTGGATGGAACGCAGTTGGCTTGCTCAAAACATATTCCATGGTGAGTCCCCACACACACAATCTGCAGCCCTAAGCACCTGCTAAGATAAAATGGATGGAACTGAGGGTGGAGCAGAGAGGAGATATTGCAGCCAGGCTCTGCTGAAATCCTTGCAGGGAGGAGAACTTGGTGGGACTTTGCTGCTGAGAAACCACACAGCACCTGTCAACCAGGGGAGATGGGAGAAGATATCTTGCTGCTGAGCCAACAGCTTTGGTGAAATCGCTCTCCTCGGATGAACTTGGCTCACTATATCCTAATTGTAGTATTAATACCCACCTGTTGGGTAAGAACCACACTGCATTCACACTAAATATTTTACTGGGGATAAGAGCTTGACAGTGCATTGCTTTGAATATGCTTTTGCAGTCTGATACTGTCACAGGCAATCTTTGAACCTTAACCTATCACAATTTTATATTTGTGAAGAGTGTTTTTCCACAGGTGGTTAGTGAACCCTTCAGAGGTAAAGGCAGGCACCATCAATGGGCAATGTACTCAAATAAAGTGTAAGGCCCACCGAAGGTACTCCCTTATGCTGTTGATGTATTGCCCTAAATAAGTCAGTCAAACCATCCTCCTGTAGTGCAGGACTGTTCAGTGAAGGATTCCTACAAAAGGATGCTTACAAACTGGTCAAGAGCACTGGCAGACAAATCCAGTAGCAAGGTCCAAGTAAATCTCCCCTTTCCATGTGACAGACGTCACTGTGAGAAAATTTCTGACAGTATAATTTTTGCAAACAAAACTTTGTGTCAGTACTGATACTTTGTGTCCTGTCTGCTCTTTACTATTCGTATTCTTCAGAAAACAAAATCTATAATTTACTTTCAGGTTATATCATATTTTCAAACATCTCAGACATAAACTCACTCCATGAAAAACAATATGCCAGTCTTCAGTCTTTTCTGAAGGGTCAAGTTCATCAACAGTAATCTCTGAAGTCAGAAAATGCTGTAATTTTGAATAAAAAATATTCCTGCTTTTCACTACATCTTTTAGCAGCACCAATTCTTTATTGAAAGTCAGCATGGACCACCATTCACAGAACATTCCATCATTACATGGCTAGATCCATGGTGATCAAAATAATAAACAAATTTTAATACACAAAGGTACTTTCACTCTTGCTCAGTCTTTATTTTTGTTATCTGAGTAGTTCAAGAACTTAAAACTTTTTCCAGTGGTTTTTTTTTCAAGTGGATCTTCCTTGCTTGGAAGAGAGATAAATCTTTTTTTATTTTTTATTTCTTAATTCTGTATGATACACTCTTGCCAAGAACTTTTCATAAATTCTGATTAAATCCAGCTATTCACAGTTATCAACGATCTGCTTTGGTTCCTGAGGTACTTCTTCCCTTGTTCTCAGCCTTTCTTCACAGGGATCCTGAGCCAATACAGTCTGTTTAATTGCTGTTTCTCTGCACACCTAAGGATAGAACTGCAGGAAAACAGTGGGTGGACAGCTCAGCACTGACTCATGGAATTGGTGAAGGTGATGTCGTGACGGATTAACGCATTACTGTGTGTCACAATGACAGACAAAGAGAGTTGAGTGTGAAAAAAACCCCCATCTACTTCATTGTATTCTGAAATCTGTCTCATATGAAGAGTGGCTAGGTATATAATCTCAGGTCCCCACTTTTTATGGCATTTATAAAGTTTGTGGAAATTAAACTTGCTCTATAACTTCTTAACTCATAAGCAAGCACAGTTTTGAGAAAACATGAAACATTAAACATTTAGGTCAAAACCCTAATTGCTTTTCTCATATTAATAATCTAGTGGGCTATAACTTGTCACTGATGTAATAATATATTCTACTCACCTAAATATTTCAAGATGTGTCTTACATTTAATCAAATAACGAGATATGGGGTTTACACTTAAACATAGGCTTGCATCTCTCTATTTTTTACTCTCTCAAGTTTTACTTGTGCAAGAACTCTGTCATTTACAGCTGCAACGATACAGTTATGCTGGCAGCATGACTACATTAAAGAAGTCTTCATAGGCACTTTGCAGAGTTATTAAAAAGTAAATGAAATTGGCCTCAAAACCAAATTTAAACACCAGTTGTATAAAACCAAGTAATGTCAAAGGAAGAAAAAAATAATGTATTGAGGGTATCTGAAACAAAAAGAGCATTCACATAGTTCTGATTTTCTATATACCCATGAATTTTGTCTATGCTAAGCCATAGTTGTATTAAGGCTGAAAATCTTGTAGCACTGTCAGTATGCAGAGAGGCATCAGGCTGTGACTTAACTGATACTTAGGAAGCAAAGTAATGCAAATGTATGAATTTGGGTTTAATAGTTCAAAAACAGTTCAGAAAAATTTCAGATTTCAAATACATAATACTACAGAAGTATGTTTTTATGTGATTTCTTATGTGGAAAGTAAGCTTTCCACACAGTAGGTGTTCTTATAGTATCAGGTGCTGCAAATTAAAGCCCTATTCACAACACATCTTCTTTGCAGACAAATTAATTACTATCTGTTTTATCATTGGGATAATTATGATGAATGCATAGGTGATGTTCCTCTTTCCACCCATTCTTGCAAAACAGTAATTAGGGTAGTTGAGAATTCAATCTAATTTTAAAAAGAATATAAAACAAGTGCAATATACTTAATGGTAAGGATATCTCAGACATAAAAATAAATTTCAGTAACTTATTCAGAATTAAAAAAGGTTTAAAATATATAACACATGGGAAAGAGAAGCTAATATTCTCATTAGTGACAGTTGGAAAGGGACACTTTATTATTTGGTGGAATTTCCTGGAGGAGATTCTTACATGAAGTTAGCATGTTTAATTGAAACTGCTAAAATCAATACAAGAAAAAAAACCCTATATTGCTCTTTGAGTTAAAATAAATCTAAAGAAAACACTTAAAGATGAAAGTCTAAGATCTTTATAACAAATATGGCACAGCAAAACTCTAATACTGTACTCCAGAAGTCATAGAGAAAGCTTACTTGAAATACTAAATATGAAAACAACATATATCAGGAAATTTTCCATTTCTCACTTGACAGAGTAGAAGCAGACCTATAAGGAAATATATGGATTAATTATAACATACGCACACACACACAAACACAAATATATAAAATGAATTTGTTTTTAAAAGGATGGAAAAATTAAAAAAAAAAAACCCTAATCTTCTAAGGACTAAACATATCAATAAATTTAAGCAAAAAATTACTTTAAGGACAAGAATCTAGTCCCTAAATAAACACAAAATTGTTTCAGGGAACTTACATTGATGTATATCACCTGAATAATAGACACATTAAGTTTAAATTGAAGTCCCATAAGCGTGGATAAAGAAAAATCTGCACTATGTCCTCACTAAATTGTTACTCTTAATGGCATAAATTGTTGCTAGACCCACCTTTAGGGTTTAGATGTGAAGTTATGGGACCCATAACTTCAAGTTCTTGGTAGATCTTTCCTGAGAATGTCTCTCTGGAAAGCTCCTTTGTAGCAGCCTAGGATCCATGTGCTGAGTATGAAAGCTGAACTGAGAACTACTGAAATACCTGTTCAGCAACTTAGATTATTCTGATGGGTTTCTACTGGAAATAGGGACCAAGACCTTCCAGAACTGGTTTGCTTTGTAGTTATGAACATTTCTCTGGCCTAGGATGGACTAGAGAGCAGGCTATTATTCTGCTGATAACACTAGCTTTTAAGGTTTTGCCATGCAAGAGTTTTTGCCCTTGAGTCTCAATGCCTGAAAGCATGTTGACGTCTATGGTCAGTTCAGCAGGGCTTGCACTGCAGGGATCTAGCAGGCAACCTTTGTCCTCAAAAATGACTTCTGAAGATTCAGATGAAGCAACAGAGCACTGTTAAAGATAATTTGGGAGACCTTTTGTCGCCTAAGCATCACAGTTTCACAACCCTGAATGTAAGCATCAGTTATTTCAGCATTTCAGAGACTTCTCAAGGAAGTTGTATCTCCACCTATAGGTAACACTGATGCCAAATTCAGGAGATACTGATGGCAAAACGCTAAGACCAAATCCACAGCATCCAATTCTTGTCCAGATTTGCAAACAGAAGTGTGTATGTTCTTTTGTCCCTAAGCATCATGTTTGAAAGTAACTTAGCCCCCAAAAAAGGCAGAACTTGAAGTAAATTTAGAGTTAACAAGTAGTCCATCTGCATCTGCCAGCACTAAGAAAATGGAAGCTCTTAGGCTGTAAGACACAGACAAGTGCAGATCTTGAGAGTATTCTGCTTAGTTGGCAGAATCTGAAATTTCTAAGAATTAGTTCTACAGAACATTTCCAGATCCCTGAAAGCTCATCTCCTCTGTGAAATCTAGTAGTTTTGTTATATAGCACTTTCTCACTATGGGATTGTGTATATTTTTGTAATGAAAAATTTCTAATCCATGTAAAATACTTTAAAGACAAACTACTACACAATGATCTCTTTTCAGTCTCATTGTGAAATTAATACTTTATTTACCCTTCCTCTTTTCAAAAATATCAAATTAATGGACAAAGAAAAGTGTAGTAATGTATGTACAAATCACACTTGCTGCTAGGTGATTATATGAAGCATCTAATCAAGCAAAATTAAGGTCTAAAAGTCCAACATCTAAAACAGTCAGAAAAATGCCAGCTGTAAATACTCTGTACAAATGTAGGTTTCTGAGTTCACTTCAAACCAGAAATTTAGATCTTGGATACTATAACGCTATTCCTATTAACTGAAATTTTAAGCAGAATCTCATAAGGACAAACAAACAAACAAACAAAAAAACACACACATAATTTTGTAAACTAATTCTAACTAATTTATGAGATACATTTACATTTGACAATAGTGGAAACTGTATTTCAAGCCCTTGGGTTTGTTATAATGATGATTATATAAAGGATAACCCAAGCTGACACTCCTCCAGGCATCTGACAAGCTGACAATATTGTAAGCTGCAATATTGCAACTTTCTGCAGGAAGGCAGCTCAATATCTACAAAGCTGGCTCTGCTCTAGTTTTCAGTGTCAGGTCTACTAATCCTTCTAGTCTAAACAAATAAATTTATTAAATCTATCAGAAGACAAATATTATCTGTAGTTTTTCGCATACAAAACCAAATCACCCAAAGGATAAGAATTTAACAACTGAGGAAAGACCATGACCTCATTAAATCTGTCCTCTTCAGTAGACCAATGTGTCTCATGAAAATGGTATTTACTTGGCTGTGCAGTCTTTTAGCTTGTGCATCACCTTATTGCATTGCTATTGGTAGTTTTTAATTTGGGACTAATATTAAAATAGTGTAATTATCCAAAAAAACAAGAGTTGCAAAAGCAGACATTCTAGAGATCAGGTTAAGCAAAATAGAAAAGTCATCAATAAAAGAGATCTGCAACATCTTTAAAAGAATGGAATTCATGATAACTTTAATTAATTAACTTAAAGACACAGTTATACTTTCGGAAAACAACATCCTCAAAGTAAAATAGTAATTAATTTAGCTGAATTTCAATGTTTCCTATAAAGGATAAAATTAATATTCTGATAAGCTATAGTAATTAAGGCTCTTGTGGCACTTCTAATAAGAACAGACTTGTTAATTCCAGTGTGTTGGTTAAATTATATTTAGAGTAAATCAGTTTACTCTCCAATTCCATTTAGACAGTTGCAGTCTTCATAACTTCTGCTACATTACCATAAATCAGCACATTCCAAGTGGTTACACTTCAGTGGAAGGGATTAAATTTTCATGTGTTTGGTTTGCAAATTGCTTTAGGATTCTCTGAAAAAAAAATAGTAGTAAATATTGTGAAGTCAAGGAATAAAATTCCACCATGGGGCAATATTTGTTCATTGAACAAAAGTAATTGTAGAAATTTTTTTTTTTTTTTTTTTTTTTTTTTTTTTTTTTTTTTTTTTTTTTAAAGGAAAGAATTTAGCCAATGCTGAGAGTGGAATTTTCATGTCTAAAACATGTTTTAAATTAAAAGATTTGGATTTTTAATTCCAGGAAAGATACTATTCTTTACCAAGGTATTTGCCTCCCTCCTATAAAAATCATTACAAATGAGGCTGTCCTGTGAAAAGTATGATTCAGGTTCCTTCAGTCTCTCCCAAATTAATCTTGACTGTTCAGTCTGAAAAATAAAAGAAGGTGAAGAGTATTTCATGACTGCATGGTGTGACATGATGTGTCAAATTAAAATAATAATAAAAGAGATTTGGACTTGTCAGCATCCTCTCTGTTGTTGTTCATTCAAGTTATTTTTTACCAGTTTGGTCCAACTCTTATTATCTCTGTACATGAGTAGCAATATGGCAAAATCACAGATGTTCAGTGCACGAATTAATTCTCTGGAGTCAAAATATAATTCTTGCCTTATGCAGTGAAAGCAAAAAACAGAAATGGAAATACCATGAAGAACACTTTGTTTGAATTAATATTTTCATTAATTGTATATAGTAGGCCATTAAAGCTAAGAAAATCAAGAAGGAACGTGTTCCCTACACCACACCCAAATATTACACATTTATTTTTTCTTAAGGAACTGAAACATCTTTTTCTTTTTTCTTTTTCACAGACAGACAGAAAATAATATTCCATACTCATTTGTCAAGGTAGTGAGATATTTTTGTGTTTAGTAGACAGTGAAGAGGTCTAAGATCCATAATTTGATTCTAAAACTACCCAGTAACACATTGATTTTGGTTTCTTTATTAAGTTTGTATTGCTCATTAATAATTAATTCTAATGTAAGTATATTTACTCACAATCTTCTCAGAGACACAGCAAAAAAAAAAAAAAAATCCCTCACTCCAACAATCAGTCAACCAATCCATCAAATCAATCAATCAGAAAAATAACCCAAAAGTTATGTTCTGCCCCATATCCCTGTAAATTATCCATTCTTTTATATCTTCTGTGATCCTCAGATTTAAAGCTGTTTGAGAGCAAAAGGAGTTCCTGATTTGGAAAGATGTGTTGTCTTGCTCTCTCTTTTGCTTCATAGGTGCCTATGAGCATTTTTTCTGAATGTTTTAGACCATGAACCACTGACTAGCATTTCCATATTTCCATGCTTTACAGATACATCCAGTGCAATGGAGCACTTAATCTCCCACAATTTAGAATTTTTGAGGTGAAGGGACTTTAATAAAGAGAGCCTTCAGGTTTAGTGTTTTGTTTTCACAGCAAGTAACACCTACCTCACTATTGCAAATTGATAGCTATCAAACCATTTTCTATTTCAGCCATAGGTTGCAAGGCATCTGACAGAAGATCACAAACAATTATATCAGTTATAAAACAACTAAAATTCATTAATCAGAATGTGCTTCATGTGAGGAGGTATATATAGACATATATGTATATATATCACAACACTGCTTAACCATGCACAGGTGCCTCTGAATGTTAAAATCTGCAGTTCTTTTTTAAGGGCTGTTTTTTTCCCCCGATCTTCTGAGACATCCTCTGCAGACAAAATAAGGGAAGGGACCAGGCACCACATCATCTTTATGGCTGCATCTGAAGATCTTCCTAAAGTGTGAACATAAGTTTTCTGCTCTTTCCTTCCTGCTGTGTTGTTTTCTATTGCTGCCTTTTTCTTCTCACCTGTCTTCAATCTTCTTCATTTTACTTGCCATCTATTAAGAGCCTGACTTAGCAAAGCAGCTGGTGTAATATAGCTGGGGCCAAATTGGCACATGAAAAGCAATATTATGTTCACTGATTTTTTTCAAGAACTTAACTGCAGGAAAGTGAAAAAGTGGCTGGGTTTTTTAATTTCCTTTTTTTTTTCCTTTGTGCATGTGTGTCTAGTATGCAACTATTAATATGCTATGTCTTATCCCAAAAGACACTGGCTAAGGCAGACCAAAGAACTTGGAGAAAATGCCTGAAACTAATTTTTTTTTTTTTTTTTACTCTCACACAATCAAATTTCTGTAGAATTTAGAAATAATAGTTCTTGTTTTCTTTCCCCTCATCCATAAAGATAATAGTTCTTGTTTTCTTTCCCTGCATTCATAAATTTATAATTAACAAAATTATAAGGCAGTTCTTTAAAACAACATATTTTCAATTTTTCAGTAGAGGGTAGTTCCTAAGTGGATATTTCCTGTTATCTTCTATTTCACTCTTTGTGTAATTAATATTAAGAGAAAATTCTTATTGATATACAATTAGTGTAAGAATATTCTGTAGCAGAAAACCAAACTGAAATTACAGTCAACAACATGAGGAGGGAAAAGAGCTCAAATATATTTAAATCAATGTAATTTATCCAGGCAGAGCTGTAGACTCTAGCAGCATGGAAAATTTTCTCTCTCTTTTGACATCCTTAGCAACAACTATAGCAGCCTTCACAAAGCAGTTCTTTTCCAGCAACCTCATCCAGCATATGATATCAACAACTTTGCCAAAAGGTGATGGCTCTGAATAGAGGAGTCAAGTGAAAACAACAGAAACAACTAACCTGTCATCCTAGGAAACAGAGCTGAAATTAATTGATTAAAGCATAGGTCTCCTTCACGTAGATCTGTGATCTATGTGAGATAAACAAACCAAAAAAAAGGGGGAGATTATTTTCAGAGAAACAGAATGAAATTATTTTTTTATAATAATATGCTCACTTTCATTTTATATAGCAGGTTTATCTGGAGGCCTTAAAAACTATCTTTTATCAAGAACACATTATTTTCCCTCAGAAATATTCAAATCTTGCCCATTACAATACTTCTAAAGACTTTAAAATTACATTCATTCAGTACTGAGGTAATAGGGGTCCTTATGAGCAGCTCCTAACCGAAATGAAGTCAAAGAACACAAACTGCCTGGGAAGAGTGCTTATGTAAGCTTCCTATCTATAATGTCGGTTTGGATACTGAGGAAAGGTGGCACCTAGGCTCTGAAATGTAAAATGTATCTTCTGAGGAAGAAGAGACCATGCCTTTTGTCATGGCCACAATAAGGTACTTCAGACTTTAAAATGCTTATTTCTGACATTATGTGCTTAGACAAAGTGGGGTAGGGTGAAACATGCATATTTTTTATGAAGAAGTTGGAGAAAGAAATCTTTTTGGTTGTATTTTTCTGCAGTGTTTGCACAACAGGATTCTGACACTTCACAGTAGCCTCCGGATAAACCTGCTATGTAAAATGACAGCAGTAAGCATTAGGAAAAGTGGCAGTAGACACTTTCAGGTTTTTTCCACCCTGCACTCAGGGAAAAAACTCTCTATTCTGTCATTCATGTTGTGCACAAAAAGATTGGTGTTCATCAGCACTGACTCTTAGTGATGTAGCTGGTAGAGGATGCAGCCATTCTTGGGATATGGCAATTACTATTATCATCCTGAGTTTTTTGCCATGCCTTTTTCTCACCATAACGATCTATTTTTCTTGGATTTTTTCCCCTCCTGCTCAAATAGGCAGTAAAACAGCTATTTAAACCTTATGATCATGTATTCACTGTTTGGGCTATTTTATTACAACAGAATCTTTTTAAAGGCATGCCTTGAGGATGACATTAAGTAGACTCTCTAAAGCAGTAAGTTGTCTCTCTTAGAGGTTTTATTGTCAAATAAGAGAGATTATACCCAGATGAGCTCTGTTTCTTTTCATTCTTCAACATGGTTGCTCTCTGTTGAAGGCAGAAATCATAATATTTTGCTGTGGTTCAGTAAGCCTTGCATAATAATTGTAGTTTTTATGGTTAAATCTCTACCTTTAGTTAAAAAACAAATCAAACCAAACTAAACCAAGCAGAAATACACTCAGCCGCTCCCACTCTCTCAAACCATGTTTTCAAGCCTTAGAACTAAAGTTAAGCAATTTCAGTGAACCATTTCTACATCCTCAGTTGCAAGTTTCTGCAATTCACTACCTGGAGTGCATGAGGAAGGCATTTCATGAAAATTCTGACTTACAGAGGGAGGTATGGTCAACTGTCATTGCCTTTGACAACTCCTCATTGCACCTGCAGCTGTGTTTTATTTGATAATTTGAAGCTGTATTTATATGATAGGGCTTAAACTGAAATCAAGATATGCCAAATACTGTGCAGATCAATGAATTAAATCTAGCTGACTAATCAAATAATACCTAGAGATCCCCTTACATTTGATCAGAATTTACTACTTTTTTATGTGAAAATTTCTTTTCACCAGGGAAACAGAAGAAAAATGTCTGGCACAGAGAAAAATTGAGGAGTCAGGGCAAAGATTACAATAAAACAAAGCTGTGAGTGTGTTGAGAAGGAAGCAAAAAGCTTAAATACATGACTAGAACCCATATGGAAATAGCCCTGCTAATGGTCAAGTTCTATGTAAGAGAGAGGGTAGAAGAAAATCAAAGGGCAAAAATATTGCTTAGATGATCAAAGGTGTATTTTTATACAAGAAGTGATTAAAATGAGGAAAGCAGAGAGGATTAGAATGGAGGTGATAATTAGAACAGGCTGTTCATTTTTCCCACTAACTTACATACCAGCACTGTCCTGATTTGCAAGTTTATAATTTCTAGACTTTTAACCTGGATTTTTCATAGCCAATTTGCTCCCATTTCATCTAGAAGCCGTTTGTAGACTCCACAGGCAGAAGTGCTTTGTGCTTCTTATATGATACTGCTTTCATATGTCTGAAAAGGATCCAGCTTTTCATTATTTTTGGTTCATGACATCACTGAGTTACAGTTGTAATAAAGAGGTGAATTTATCTAAATAATGACAGACTGAATTCCTGCTGACAATGAAATTAGTATTCATTTATTGTAGCTGAAGAGGCCATGACAGGTTTCCCAGGTGAAGGAAATAAAGAATTCTTTGAAGAAGTTGTTTTCACTCTGTTGTACCACAAAAAATGTGGCTCTGCACAGTAAATTTATGGGAGATTTAGGGGGGACTGGTGTTGTAACAGGACTAGTTAATGTAGACTAAAATTTTTTGGAAGGAATATTATATATTCATAAGGATGTACTATGTGCTCAATAGGTCAGATTAATAGTTTCAGGGGGGGAAAGAGAGGAAGAAAATAAAACAAGCTTAAATATTTTATTATTAATCCTGTAAAAAAATCTGCTGTTTATTTCAGCATTCATCCTTTTCTAAAGGTGTTAAAACCTTCAAGTGACTGACTGGAGTTATCATCAGTCATGAATCAATCACTGCACAAAAAATATTAAACTTAAGGAGAAGCAAAAAACCCAGCTAAACAAATCAATAAAACCCAATCAGTATTTCTTTTGAACTTTGGTTCTTCTGGTTACCAAACAAGTCAATAGTTGATAGTCCTTATTGTGCGTACTGTTAAGGACGTGAGGAAGGGATGTTAGGTTACACTTTCCAGGTTCTCCTGTCCAGTCTAGGAAGAGTTCCAAGTATTCATTCACCAGTGCCAAGGAGGTCATGCCAGGTCCTTCCTGATAACAGGAACAAATCATAAAAATGCAGAAAAAAATGTCCAAATCACTGTAGTTAAACAAAACTACTTTGCAAGGACTGACTCACACCAATAACATGATCTGTTTCACTTATGTATCCTTTTCTCCTGCTTTGCCCTTCTAGTCTCTTCACCATTTATAAACCTTTGCCAAGATAAATAAACAATTAAAAAAAAAAAAAAAAAACCACAAAAAAACTCCAAAAAAAACAACAACAAAAAACCCAAAAAACAAAAAATACCCCAGAACCTGCTTCTGGTCATTCTTGCCTTATTGACTTCAATCTTCTTTCATGGTATCCCTCTCTTGATATTTGTGGTTGTGATGCTGTTTAGGTTTTGCCTTTTTTTTTTCTTTTTTCTTTTATATGTTCTCTGTATTCTTTGCACATATATTTATAGCTCTGTTATATATTTATGGCAGTCTGTTATATCAGAGACTAATTTTCCCAGTATTTTTCCATGGCTTTTCCTCAAGCAGAAAGACAAAACTAATTCCAGAGCTCCAAGCCCTGGAAGTGCAGGGCCCCCGTGCTATCTTGGTTCTTCCTGGCAACCAAGGCCAAGAACAAATCTTCAAGACACATTCTTATGGATGAAATACAGTTAGTACAGAGGAGGGGCTCCAAAGAAGGTGTTTGACCTGGGAGGGAATTGCATCACCACTTGTCTTCCTAATTGGTGCCTTTTCATCAATCATGCTAATTTCCTAAAACCTATAAAACATACTCACCCCAGGGGGGGTGGATCTTTGGTGGACATCTGTCCATAACTGTCCTGTAGGCTTCTAAATAAAGATCCCCTTTTATATTACCTCCTTACTAAAATTATCTCGCATTTCATTTCCAGGTTGGGAAAAATGCAACAGTAGGATTACCATGGTAATTCCTCTTCAGTTAGTGATCCAAGCAATCACTAGTTTATTTCTTTTATCTAAAAAATAATTTTTCTATAGACACATAGTTTGTGATGATTGGGAATGGGGCTGCGGCCGAGCCTCATCCCTAATAGGCTACAACTATGTAGAACAGGTGAGCAGTGTTGAAGGTAAAGAAACTTGGAATTCTGAGGTCTATGGACCAATCACAGAAGGGCAGAGAGGGCACACAGGTATAATGCATGTAAGATGAATGGTATAAAGGTGTATAGAAGAACAACAGAGTGCTGATGCTTGGAACCATTCATGTTACCAGTTGTACATTCTCCTTCATTTTTCCACCATTGTCTTGCTACAGCATCCATAAATCAGGGTTAACCATCTGCTTAGACTTTAGTTTCTCTTTGATTTAAGAAATATTCAGCAGTTTCTCATGTTGCTGTCTTAGTAATATAACTGCATGGCGAGAGTAAGTAATTTATCTGCAGAGCTCAGCAACATCAACTTTCATTTCCAAATATAGAACTAACCTCTTTGAACAGAAAAAGACTTTTGTACTTGTCCCTTCCAAGGTGTGGGATTCATTACAAGTATTTTTCTAATTGAAAAAGCGAGCACAAGCTTGATGATCTACTAAAATGAATGCGCTGATTTCTGGAGCAATTCGTGCTAAAGAAAATGGAAGGAATGTCTCTACTCTTTTGACCTCAGTATTTTGCTGGTGACCTGAACCCACTCAGTTCACAGAACCATACTTTGTGTGTGTGCACCTATTCGTAAAAGCCTCATCCAACTCATTCTTTCATCGACACTTTTCGGGCTGATTCCTAGGTTTAAAATATTCAAAACCTAAACAATCTCATGAAGAAAATCCTTAAACCTGCTACTGAGAGGAGATGCGATCTAAAAACTTCTAACTTCTAGTGGAGAGCAATAGGTAAAAGGAACTGAATTTTTCTCAACAGGCAGAAAACTGCTTAATTATAAAAATTTCAACATAGCTACAAGCTTATATGAAGTTCTTCCTTTGACAAAATATGTCTTAAACTAGATCAGTCAAATCAGAACATAGTCACTTAGAATACAGAATACTTTCAAAGGGATGCAGTAATGAATACTGAAGACAAATAATTATTTGGACATTTTGGTTTTGTTGGGGGCTTTTTTACAAAGTTACCATTTTGTCCTACTTAATGTTTTACTTTTTACCACTATACAATGGTAGTGTGAAGACAATACATTTTTTTGTTTCTTCCCTCATTTTTCCACCTTTTCCTCCCCACTGTTTATCTCTTTATATTAATTTTTTTTCCTTAAGTTTCTCTCTCTTTTTATAATTTATTTGTTTCTATAGTGGTATTTTCCCTTATTTTTTTCAGTTCTAGGAGCATGGACTCCTTTATTTGTTCTTAAGATATAGTAAGATTTTATCATACTATTTTTCCAATGGAGACAAGTAAATAGATTTTTTGACAAAAACAACAACTTGTAGATTTATTTAATTTTCTCTATATTGCCAACATACTATGCGAGAAGGCAATAAAAGGCTTTATGAAAAGTCAAAAGGTATTTACTTACTTGAGAGATTTCCTTATCTGTCTGTAAATTAAATATAAACATGCTGCAAACAAAGAAATAAAGAATTAATGTAAGTTGTGCATAATAAGTTGTGCAGGGTCTTATGCTCATACCATGGTTTAAGCTATGCACTAAATCTGTTTCGATCAAGCAGTATAGAATTAACAAAACGGAAGGGGTAAGAAGAGATTTCATAAACTTGTAATAAGCACCCACTGATCAAAATTTTCAAGTTCAACCTGGTATCATGTATTTCTCATTTTATTACAATTACACTTGAAAGCACATTTTCTAGTCACCATAAATTCATAGTGCCAGAAACAGAACCTGTACACAGTATCTCTTGTGGCTTTATAAACAGTGCAACTTACTGCAAAAGGATGGAGCTGATAATTAAAATCTAGGTTTGCTCCAGTAGACACGTAATAAAGCAATCAGTAAATTAGAAGGGAATATTACTTTAAAACAAAAACAAAAAGCAAAATAAAACCAACAAAACAAACAAAGTAAAGAAAAGGATACTCACAGTTTGAACTGCTTCTGGGAAAACCCAATTAAGCTCTTTGGCCTTAGAAAATAGTTTTCTATCATAAAAGAAAAAAATAGAAGTTGTAATGATCCTAAAAATACTATGATTTTTTTTTTCTTAAACATTTTAAGATTAGTATGAAATCTACAGTTGGGAAATCATTCACTACAGTCTAGACAGGAAAAAATACAAATACTTCCAGTCTTAATTTTTAAGATATTTACTTTCTTGTGAGTTCATTTTCTTTCTAGAAGGAAAAATATTTACCCTTCATCATTTTATTCCAGAACTTTACACTGTATTCAGAGTATAAAACCGCCAATAAATTGCAATTTTGTAATGTGTTGGAAATGTACCTACACAAAGAGCCTTTTAACAGATGCTAATTCCTTGGGCACATGTGATTGACACCTACAGAGAGGTATGTGGATGCCAGTACCTTTTAGGCACTAAGTACTAGATTTCCTGTTTGCTTGCATTGAAGGACAAAAAATGTATGCTCTGCTTGCCTCCTTTTACAAGAGTAGCCACAGAAAACAGATTTTCTCTTGCTTTTATCACAGTGAGCTGCCAGACTCCAGTCACTACGGGAGCTATGCCATCCACCTGCTTAATTCAGGAATCATGCTGGTTATTGCAACCCAGGTCAAGGAACTGATAAACAGTTCAGACCATACATTATCTTCAGCTGACAAAATCTTTTACCCTTTGTGCCTATAAAAAAGAGTGCTGCAGTAACTACATTGGACACTGTGCATCAGACTTCACTTTATCTTGTTTTAACTGTCTAAAATCAGGTGACTAATCCATATCATCATCTGGTATTCCTCTAGGCACTTAAAGCAAGTGATTCACCCTGTCCTACTATACATGTCCAAGATAGCAGGGATGAATTGTCAGTTGGAGTGCCTATCTCTCTCCACTGACAGTCATGGAAGCCTGAATAATTTTACATGGCACTAGTAAAGAACCTAATTTTAGATGGAAATAATAAAGCAAGACAAATCCAGTCCCACAGAAAAAAAATATTAGCATAGTCCTCTGAATGTAAATAGCACTTCCTAAAATTCTTGGACTCCTGATTTCAGACTAACCAATTTTTTACATATGATAGTATATGTTCTGTCCATTTTTAA
Source organism: Certhia americana (assembly GCA_018697195.1). NCBI lineage: Eukaryota > Metazoa > Chordata > Aves > Passeriformes > Certhiidae > Certhia > Certhia americana. The sequence continues at coordinate 40,766,700 of CM031859.1, forward strand.
TAGATTATCTGTACTAATCACAAGTCACACAGTCTCATGCAGCCATTCAAAAAGACCCAATGTCATTGTGCTGGAAAACGTATGGATTTTAGCATTAAGTAAAGAACTTTGTTAAGGCCAAAGAAGTTGAAGTTTACAAAAATGTGAAAGCAAAAATTTAGAATAAAATTATGAAACCCACCTGTCTTAGAAATCTGACTTTAAAATGTGAATGACAGGAACATAATTGTACTACTGAGACTAATCTCATGTATGCATACTTGATTATTTCAATTATAATAGGTACCCAGTCAATTAGTAAACAAGTTATCTCAATATAAAGCCATACTAACAAAACATTTGCTGCTCAAATAAAGTTAAAAACTCTTGAAGACCTTGAAGATTTCAGTCCGAATTATTCTTTATATTCCTGAAAGACAAAAAGGTGACTGTATAATATGTTAAAAAAAAAAAAAAAGAAAGAAAAACACTGTAAAAGAGTGAGAAATACCAAAAGATGACATGTACACTGACAAGATGGAATCAGAACATGTCAAGAAAATATATTGCCAGAATATTAATTAATTAATAGCAGTATAAAAAAATTAAGAGTGACTGAAAGAAATAGGTTACTGACAGAGTAACTGACAAAAGTTGAAGGTTAATCTTTCTACTAAAGAAAACCTTAGGAGAATTCATCTTTCTCAGGGCACAAAAATTACATATTCCATATAAACCCTTCCATTTCGCAGTGTAGTTCTGCCATTCTGATTCAAATTGACTTAATGGTTGTCCTTCAGAATGGTAAAATAATATTATTTAAAATTTAATTTAATACTTTGTCATACAAATAATTTTACATTACTGAGGTTTTCCATCATGCAACATTTTAGAATGCTGGTCACTCATGTATATGAATTCCCTATCATTTCAAAAGAAAAATATGTACAGTGATATTTTTATGTATTTTAGCTTTTCTGATTTTCCTTTTATTAAACTTTAATTATTCATAGTTTCCCACATTTCTTGTCCTTACTTTGCCATTTTCTAGCACAAATCTAGCTATAAATTTATGAGAATTATTATTAAAATAATATTTATTTCTTTTCTACATAGAAAAGAATAGAAACAAATGTGACAAATATGTGTTATTTTGTGAGCTAACTACTTGATGTCATACAGATGCTTTATCAATAAATGTGATTTAATATAATTTAACCAAACAGAATATCTATTCAGACTGCTACAGGTTTGGGTCAATTAGAATGCCTAGTTCATTTATTAGGCAATAACCAACTTAACCAACTATTCTCTTTTTTTTTTTTTTTTTTTTTTTTTTTTTTTTTTTAATCTTATACATAAACACAACATTAACATTTTTTTAAACATTGCTGTAATAACATGTATATACCGTAATGTTGCACAAATCTCTTGGAACTACTAGAAGTGTGGAACAATTATGACAATAATGTGGGGAAAAGGTGAATGGTAAATTAGAAATATTATAGATGTAAATTTGAAACAGTTTGAAAGAGCCAGAAATGTTCACAGAAAACAGAAAGCAAAATCAGTGTAGGACTGTAAATCTTTGGTCACTCTGTTTTATTTTTCAGATAAAAAAGTGCATTCATAAGTGTACTATGCTTTATGGCCTGCATACCCTCTGCAGCCTCCTGTCAGTGGGAACAAGGTGCACATTTCTGGTTTTTTTCACATGAGTTGACATGCAGCAAAACATATATGGGCTGCATATTCTAGGTAAAAGAGTGCGTACTGTAGGTGTACAATGCTGCAATCAAAAATAGACACTATGAATGAAGGGTAAAAAAGTCAAACATGTACCTTAGTAGAGAGTTTTCCAGTCTGGAACCCTTCTGAATAAAGATTGCAAACATACCTGCTAGTAACTAACCCAGTTTTCTTTAAATTTTCCAGAACAGGGACTAAATACTGTGGGGCTCATATCTCACACTCCATTTTTACACACAAGTAAATACACTTTATCCTAGAAACCTAAGACCAGGAACTGTTGGCTAAACAAAACCTGTCTCTCAAGGGCTCAAAGACATCCAGGGTATCTAAGAGTTATGTTGCACCTGGTGTGAGCCACCAGGAAAGGTGCTTAGCTGCTGTTGGCTTGGTAATATAGGCAGTATATAAGTACAGCTGTAAGAGACTCAGATAAGACACAAGATATGCAGAACCATGAGAGAGCAAAACTAGCTACTGTGGGCTGGGACATATCAAAGTGCAGCGACAGTATTATCCAGGTTTGCAAAACTAGGAGAAAAGTGTTCCTCCTGAAGTGATCTGGAATTCTGTTTGCATCCACCAGTTCAAGGATCTACGCTATGTGCTTCAGTGTGTTATTTGATTTTTAAAGATATTTTCAAAGTAACATATGTTAACCTCTATAAGCTAGAACTATGCTTGGTTCTGTGTCATCTCTTTAAAGTAACAATCTGTTTCTATAGACATTTTATCTGATACAGGCAAATGCTACAATTCCATGTTCCTTTTTCTTTTTTTTTTTTCTTTTTGTGTGTGGTTGAAACAATTTTTGGTTTTAGATCTGAGAACTTTTCAGCAATGTGTTTTATGTAGCTTAGCCAATATCGCCTGTTCTTCATGTTATTCTCATTTATTGTAGACTGTTAAATTACCTCATAACTGCTAAGGCAACAGCTGTATCCAGAAAGGGGAGACAGCGTTACCTACTGATTTTTCTCTTCCTTTATATCTTGCCATATTAAAATGGAGAAATTTATGTTGTTTTAATAGCTATACAAATATATGCAGAATGCACCCCTTCCTGTGGTGTATCAGGCCCAGCATCGCCAGCCAGGCAAGGGAGGGGATTGTCCTGCTCTGCTCTGCACTGGGGCAGCCTCACCTCGAGTGCTGGGGGAAGTTTTGGGTGCCACAACATAAAAAACACATTAAACTATTAGCATCCAGGGTGCCATGAGGATGGCAAAGGCTCTGGAGGGGAAGCTGAGATTGTTGATCTGTTCAGCCTGAAAAAGAGGAGACTGAGGGGAAACTTCATCTCAGTCTTCAAAATCCTGCCTAGGGGAAGGCGAGAGGGAAGTACAGATCTCTTCTATCTCATGACCAGTGTCAGGACTCAAGGAAGCAGCATGAAGCTGAGTCAGGAGAGGTTGAGGTTTGATATCAGGAAAAGGTTCTTCACCCAGAGGGTGTGTGGGCACTGGAAGAGGCTCCACAGGCAAGTGGTCACAGCATCAAGCTTGTCTGAGCACAAGAAGTGCTTGGACGGAGCTGCCAGGCACATGATGGGGTTCTGGGGTGTCTATTGGGCTCAATGATTCTGATCGGTCCTTTCCAACTCAATGTATCCTGCAATTCTGTGATTCTATGATCACAGAATAAATCAAAAACCGAGATGAAAAATTATTTTTTGCTGCCATGTAAGAACAAAGTCCTTTTGTTTCACATTTTCTGTTATAGCATCGTAAAAAAAAAAGGTTGATTATGAAGCTTGAGAAAAGACAAAGCATACAATGCCAATGTTTAAAATTCTTTGACGGTAAAATATAAACACAATGTCATCTTTAGAACCATTAACAATATGATATTGAACTAAATTTTTAAAAATCCAGACTTTTAGAATGTATAAAATGATTTTTGTTAGCCTTTTGGGGAAATAATATCTTTTTGCTATTATGCTAATGAATTATTTTATGTATGTTTGAATAGGGCTATAAAGAGAATAGTTTGGACCTGACAAAGCTGTGCCTTCCCTGTTAACTGGGACAGATTCCAGCTTTTTAGTTACCCATCAGCCTAGACAAGTCTCTCCCCAAACATCTAGAATCAAGCCATAATCATACCTTCCTGGCCTGTGGCAACAAGTAAGTGTGACCCCATGCATATCCAATATCATTATAGCTTATTCATCTTTTGTTTAAAAGAACAAGTCTGGAAAGCTGCATTGCCAGCTCTGAAGTCTGACAACATGAGAATTCCCAAGTAGTACCCATAGTGACAATTGAATCCAGCTCTATGTTTTCTGTGGACCAGTTCCAGGTAGACATTGTAAAATTGGAGAATCATTCCAAGAGAGTAATAGCAAAAAGCTCACAAGTGCAAAGCTAGCTTCATTATAAAGAGTGAGACCATTCATTTAGCTAGCTGTTTCCCAACACTGATCATGTTAATTAGGAGAATTAGGCATGAAACAGCAATAAGGTAGAGATGTTGCCAATGCATTTTGTGTCTAAGCATGGGTATATGTGAGTCTGGGTAGAAACCTATTTAAGACTGTTTTTGCAGCACTCTGCTGTACTTTCTCCTGGTTTAAAAGAGAGTCCAGGTTTGGGAAGAGAAGACACATGCACCTTTTCTACTGCTCTCTGTCACCCTCATCTCAGGTCCTAAAGAGTATCCTATGTGAATTTTTACTTGATTAAAAGCAGAACCTTGAACACATTTTCCCTCTAAGAACTGTCTACCACCAGATTTTAGAGTGAGTTGAGTTGTTATTTTTATACAGTTGAGTATACACCACATAAACAGCAGTAATGTTGCATTGAACAAAGGAAAGAATAAGCCACAGGGAGGAATGCTGGACCATTGTTCTTGTGTAGCTGTAGATTGTAACAACAAAGTAGGTTCTAATTGTAACTCTTTGAGTAGGCAAGTTTTGGCAAGACTCTAATGTACACCCCATGGACCCTAAAGAGCCTTGGTCACTCAGTTTCTAAATTTCACTTCTGGGACAAAAGTGTTGCCTAAAAACTGAACTTTGCATTACTGCCTTTCAACAGTCTGAGTTCATCATGAAGTTCTCTGATGTGTCCTTTCAGCACAAGAAAGGACAGCAACCTGGTTGTCATGTTTGCTGCTCAGCTGTAGCATAAATAAATTCAGAAAGACACAGGGATACCCCTCAAATCTGCTACTGATTTTCTTTACCTACTTAGAACAAACCAGGAAGGAAGCTATTCCTTCGATGTTTAGGTGTCAGGTAATAATAACTTTTTTTGTATTTTGGTGTACTCATTTAACTCTTGTCTGCTATAGTCAGTGAAAAGTGGCAGCAAAGGAAACAGGATCTAACTAGCACCACATAACTGTCTCTCCAGTTCCCTGGAGTAAGTTCTAGTCTTCTAGATCAGTAGATGTCAAGCAGAAATCTTTTCTAGCTGCAAGGGCAAGTTAGCAGAAAAGAAGGCCACCAGGAGACCCTTTAGTACAACTATTACCACTATTTTGCACTACAATGAAGAATTTAGGTATCAAAAAGAAGCTTGAAATTAAAAGGCACTGATATTTTTTTGAAGATTTTAAATGCTCAACCTTTCTAAGACTGAAATTTGTCAGAACTCTAAAAATATATTTTCAAAGCATTGTCTGGGGCTTTGAGTTTAATTCCATGGCTTTAGTGATGAATGTGAGCAAAAGCATATTTAAAGACAACCTTCTAGGTTCACTAAACCCAAACTCAAACCCAAACCCAACCAAAACCAAACCAAAACACCCCCGCCCCACCCCCCAAAAAAAAAAAACCAAAAAAACAAACCCTTATGAATACTTCCACATGGTTGCTAGTCCATAGCATTGACATTTTTAAAGGCTAGTGATTTATGGTCCTTGCTCTCAGTACTGTGATGTAGCAGCTGCATTCTTTTGATGAGATTGAGTCATGGGAACTAGGGCCTATTTTTGACTACTATTGTAGAGTATCTCATTAAAAACACAATGAATTGTTAATTTCTTGAATTTGGAATCAGGCCTTCACAAAAACTTCTTGGCTACTTTCACTGTCTCTGTGCTCCAGGGTAAAATAAGGAAACTGAAGATGATATTTATAAAGCTCTTTGAGCCACAAGGTTCAAAAGCCCTATGCATTAGTTCATTTTACTATGAGAATTTAAAAATAACAGTATTCAGGATTAGTATTTTTGAGGTAGGAAAAACAGACATGGCTTGTCTTTGGAACCAGAAAATAATTTTAAGTATATAACAGTTTAGAAGTAAACTTGAATAAATTTGAGAATATTTCATATGCAAAAAATATGTGTCCGATAATCCTGCTGCAAATATTATCCAGCAATAGCAAAACTTTTCAAAATTATAATCTTTCATGTGAGCAATAGCATATTCTTTTACCACCTGATTTTCAACTGAAGTCATGCCAGGAACAATGTGATCTTCCAGTCTTGAGTGCTCACCATATCTTTATTTGGTGGCCTGTACTAGTCTAGCCTTCTGCCAATCTGATGTCTGAAATAGCAGAGCCATGACAGTCAGGGGTTTCAAACGGACTTTCTAACAAAATATATGTTCACAGAATTCACAGGGCCTGAATCAGAGTGGGAGTGTCTGGGAGAATTCATATCCAAAGAACATCTATTTCAGCATTATCTTTCTAGGAACCTGCATTTATAGTGCTTCAAAATATATTCTATCAGAAAATTATATCTGTTCATGTTGATAATATTCAGGTGATAGGAGAGCAAAAATTGAAAATTATCCACAGAGCAGATTACAAATACAGAAAAATATATTTATAAACACTTTAATTGAGAAATAGCATAGAAATTGTAACCAGAAAATTTTAAATGGCTAAAAAACATTATAAAATTATAATTACATATTAATTATTTTGGTGGTAGTGAGTGGGTGGGGTTGGGGGGATTTTTGTTTGTTTTTAAGGGGATTTTTGATTAAATGAAAGCAGAAGTTGGTTTTGACAATAATTTCTTAGTTTTAAATTCGAACATCCATTAACACATCTCAAGGGAATTTAACAATTTACTGTAGTAATATTTAATTTAAATATCTTCAGAAGTTGTTTTCAGACACACTGTTAAAAAAAAAAGTAAATTTAAGCATTTTATTTTTAGTCTTTTCCATTTATATTTTTATAATGCAAGCTTTTAAATAAAATTCAATTTTTTAATGACTTTTTTTTAGTATTCAAACTTAAATATTCCCTTTCATAGGTAAAATCATGGGCATTTCAGAACATGCAGGTTGAAAATTCATTCTCAGAACTTGCTCCTTTAGCTTCACAGTTAAGTAAAATATTGCTCTCACCTACTCCTTCCTAATCAAAAAGCACACTTTTGAACAGTTTTTGAATATTTCAACATATTTCCTGTAAATAATCAAGAAGGTATTTGTGTTTATATTTGTGTTTTCATTGAATTAATTGGAAAATTTGACTTTTTTGCCTTTTCAGAGAACAAGTACACAAAAGACCTTTGGCATTTATTAGGTATTTAGAGAAGTAAAATAATTGTTCAAATATGTAATTTTTCTCATTCAAGCTACCACCAAAGTCAAAAAAGTCAATACATTCTGAAGTCACTTAAATATCTACTGCTGGGAATCCACCTTTTCAATCTGCCTGTAGTCAATTGGTCCATGAAACTGCGCTGACACTTTTAAAGATATCCAGGATTGTACGGTTAAAGATAGATCTGGAAATACAATCCAGTCTGATAAAGCAGTTGAGAGGAAACGTATTCTGATGAAAAAGCTATAGCTAGCTCCTCAGTCACTATGTCATTCCTTTTATATCTTCTTAAGGCTTCTGTTCTCTCCTGGGGTCTTCACAGAAAATCTCAGTGCCTAACTTAGTTCTTAAGTAGATTATTAAGGAGTCTCACTACGAAAATAAAATCATATTTGAGTATATCTGAGATGATGAATCTGGAACTGCTGCTCAGCACCAAAACTCAGCTATGCAGGTCATTTAGTATTGATCAAAATCAAATACGCCTCAGCATCTTTTCTCCAGTCTGCTCTCCTTCCACCTGCCTACTAGACACATGGGCCAGAAATAAGCTGGGGTTGTCTACTAATTACCCAGTTTGGTTGTGATATGAAGTCATCCTATGACTTAACATAACCCAGATCCCTTAAATCATGATTCTCTACCTCTAAAACCAGTAGATAAAATTAATGACTTTCACTAGTGCACAGTGAGAAAACAAGCAAGTTCCATACAGTAGCTACGGATGTGTCTCTCTTTGCAAGTGGAAGTGCTGTCAAATTTTCTTCTCAGTGTATGAATAATGCACAAAAATATTGTAAAGATGTATCTATAACTAAAGTTAACAATTTGGGCACTAACAAAGATCATGAAGTGTGTTCTTGGAAACAACTCACAGGCCATCATCTGCCAGAACACCAACGTATTTTTTGTATTTTATTGCGATGAGAGAGGGCATTCAGACAGGACAGGTTACTAAGCTTACATAAGAACTTGTGTTGCTCTGTTTCAAACCCAAAGGAAATAACCTTCCTACTACTGCTAATCAAAACAAACTTGATCATATGCAATTATAACATCCTGACCTTTTTAAACTCTATATTAAGTATTTGAGAGCATGTGATATTAGTGTGTGCTGTGGGGTATTTTTACCATTAGTCTCATGCACTCTCATGAATACAAATTGACTACCAGAAGCAACTCCAGGAAAATTAAGCCTTTTTCCCCTCAATCTTTGGGAAAAGTAATATCTCCCTCCATTATACTTTTGGAATTAGTATTTAGTGATGTACACTGCTATTTAGAGTTCACATATATATATGCTTTTCATGAATAAATATATATATGGAGAGAGAGAGAGAGAGAGAGAGACATAGATACATAGATATATATTTATATATAATAGTTACTGCTGAATATAGATATACACATGCACATATATGCACAGGTGTTCATAGTCCCTTCATATGTTCAAGAAAGACATCTTTATCACAAGAATCTTTATGTTGTATGTGAATTCCAGCAGCTTCAGCAAACACTCATTAACAACACCATGAGAGGTGACTGCTATGCAACAGAAACACTCACACCTCATACAGAAAGGAAATTAGATGGACTTTTCAAAAATACATATCTCAAAGTAGCTCCCAGATTTAGAGTTTATGATGTCTGTTTGTAAAAAAATTACATTGAGATGTTTGAAAAACAAATTACTGTCTTTTCCAGTACATATATATATATACTTTTCCAGCAGGGACATAAAGCTGAGATGAGATGAGATGATGCAGCCTCTATGTCTTTGTCAGTGCATTTTTCAGTCTAGTAGTAGTCTACAGTTATCAGCAATTTAAAGGAATTTATTTACCTGCCAGACAGAAATTCTGCTGTTTACTGCTACCTGCAGCTGAGGTGCATACTGCTTATTTGGATTGATGGCATCATTTCTGCCCCAGAAGGACTAAAGCTGCTACATTAGTCTCTAAAATGGAGCTTAGTTCAGATTTCTAAAATAGTACAACATACCTGGAACAAATGCTTTGTCCTCTACCCCTTTCTTGGTGGCATTTGCAAAAGCACCTATGATATATTGCTAAAGGCAGTTTAAAAGGATGAAAAATTTCTAAATCACCACAGCTGCTTTGAAAATTACTTTTGACAGAACATGGATTTTTTTGTGCCTTAACACTTTTTTTAAAATCTGACTTCAGGCAGCTTCTCAAAAACACAGAGGTGAGAAATCAGTAGTTCTTGTGTTTCAGTACTGTGCTGTAACATTTGTACCCTTTCATTCAAGATGGAGAGATTTAAGATAAAATAGTCAAAAGAAAAAACCCATTTGAATTCTAATTACATTTGTAATGGGGTGGTCATGGAAAGACGTCCTTCTAATTAAATCCGAATGTTAACTTTGAAGCAACCTTTAAAAAATGCAGTATTGAAACAAAATAAATATTTTAAGTTTAAATCATCCTAGCTTTCCAGATTTCATCTTTTTATCGATTAAATAAAGGTCAAAAAAATTAAAGTCATTGTCACAGCTGGGAAGTTTCCTGTGCTTGGAATAAGCAATATAAAAAGGTCAATTTTAAAAATATGACTGATGCTGAGCATATGATTCAGGACTTTTGATTTGTTCTTACATTCAGTAACAGATCAGTTCAGCATGTGAGCTAAATCTCATTTCTCCATCATTTCTTAAATTCTTATTCTGAGCCTCACACAAGTCAGTTTTGTCAGTATGCTGACAATAATTTTTGACCAGTTTCGAATTTGTGAAAATTATCTATTTGATATAGTATCTCAAGATGCTCTTTGAAAATTATTTGTGATTTTGAGATACCAAGTGTCAAAAAAATGACATTTAATTAATATATTTGTGTTTTGAGAGAGATGCAGAAAAATAGACATGGAAAAATAAAATTGTCTAAAAGCCAGGAAAATGGGATGCTATGCTTTTCCTAATATACTTTGTGACCTGGGACTTTCTGTTTTCTTTTACATAATATTTCTTCCACTAATAGAGAAAACAAATATTAACTACAATTGGTGAATCTAGTGCAAGGATTTCTTAAGATTCTCTCTATTTTACTTTCTATTTGTGTTTGATGTGTATTTACGTGATTCTCGTTCTTTGTTTGTAATACTAAATATTTCACCCTGTAGCTCTGTTTTCCTTTATGTCTGGGAAAGGAGGACACACTTTCCTGGACCTGTGGCACTTTGTTTTTAAATTTACACCTTAGTTCAAAGTACAGTAGGAAAAAAAAGAAAATACTCACAATGGCTTACTCACAATTTTAAAAGCCTCTCCCTTTCTGTTTAAGGTAGTGAGCACACACACTTGCCCTCTGTAAGACACAAAATCAAACAAACAAAAATCCCACCAAAAGACCCAAACCACTCTGAACCAAAGGAAAAAAACTGCATGTTTTATTGTAATGAATGCTTATTAGCAGTTACAGTGTTTTAGATGTGTTCCTGGAGTGCATCTTCCAGCTTAATTTAATCAGAAAGAAATTGCTTTGCACTCTCCAAGACAGCTTGGCAGCATGCATCAAATTGTAGTACACAGGGACAATTAGAAAGTTCACTTCAGAAGTGTACATCTGATCCAAACAGTCTCCAATAAAGATATAATTGTAAAGACAACCACAGCACTATAAAATATGTTGATTTCTGTTTCTTTCTCACACACCTTTTCAAGCTCAGTTGCCTTCCAAAGCTAATATTAACATTAAGAAATTTCAGAGAATTCATCACTTTACCATGACAAATCTCAGTATTTCAAATCAGCTTTCTATAATGTTGGGGGTAGGGGTGCGTAAACTTTAAAGGACAGTACTTGTACTTTGTCTCAATGTTATTTCTTTTCTTCCTTTATTTTTTGTCCTGCTGTTAGGCCTTCTGCTATAAATGTGGACAAATGCAGCTTTACCTCATCATCTTATTAATTCTGTTAAAATGGTTGCCACACAAGTCAAAAAGTTCTACTCTTGTTCTTCATACGAAACACAACAGGCCCAGTATTTACTGTGTGCCTGATGGCTTACAGCAGAGACAAACTTAGTAGACTTAATAAAAATGGATTGTCTGTAGAAACACAGATTTACCCAACTGTTATACCTAAAAGAGCAGCAGTGGTTCATTTCTCATTTCCAAACCCACTGAATTTTGCTGTTTTAGCAAGCAGATGATAGTCACTTTGTCAAAAGCTTGCAAAGAATGTAGCAAGACACGCACAAAAAAAAAAAAAAAAAAGGAATTAGCCAAAAAGAATAGAGTTACACAAGCCCTCAGTTGAACATTTGGCCATCTAGTGACAGACACATAAGCTGGGAGTCAGAAGGTGTCAGAAAATAAGATCATAGTGAAGACCTGGATATGATAATATTAAGGGAGAAGACTAGAGGTATTCTTAAGGTAATGACATTAGGTTAGTGCTTGACACTAAGTAACTAAGTACCATTGTAATAATTCTTGGCATGTAAGAATCTCATGAATTGCCAAAGAATCACAGGCACCACCAAATTATCTTACACAATGCTAGAAAATAGGTGTAACATGACTAGCAATATTCAGTCATTACAGATAAAACCCAGGGTTTTTATATAAGTATTCTGTGTGTTCATGAGGATGGAACTCTCAGTGTGATGTAGTATAATATGACTATACATTACTGGAAATTATGTCATTGCTGGTTTACTGAATTTATTCGATTATTCCCTGCATGGCTTTATTGTTTGTGTGTTTTGTTCTACTTCCAAAGAAATGAAATATCCTCATAGGCAATACAGATAATTGAATTTCTGTTCTGGACTCAATATAAGCTTTAAATGTTCAAGCATAATCCCCAAATAGCGCAGACTATTTAGCCGTCTCCTGAATTAGACAGCTTGGTAAAACTGCTCATTTGGTTCTGGTGGGCAAAGCAGGTAAATGAATATAAGTACCTACATATGTTCCAAAACCATAGACGATAATGAAATTATATAAGTTCCTCTTACAACAACAGAGAAAAAAAATAAACTCAACCCATAATCTCTACTATTAATATTCAACAAAAAAATAATTCTTCTGAATTTAATTAGCTTTACTGAAAGATAGGGACAAGTGTTGCTTAGTCAGCTAATTGGTTAATAAGAGAGAATTTACGATATCATGAGACAATTGTACTTTATGTCATTCACAATTTCCCATAGTTGTCCCTGAATAAAGCTTGTCCCAGAGAATAGGTGAAAGACATTCATTATCATAGATCAGCCTGAAAGCATCTGAGAATGGTAACTGTTGAATGTGGAAGCTAATAAGAAGATGGCAAAGGCAAACACCAGCGGAAGTAACAACCCAGCATGAATGACATGGAAAAGTTAATAAATCTAGAAATCTTGCAGAGAAAACAAGTAAGGAGATAGAACAAAATCATAGAACAAATAAGAGCACTTCTTATCCTTTCTACACATATAGCCAGCATATCTTTGGCAAAACCTTACTGTTAATGTATATGTTTCTTCAGCTGCTGCATATAAATGCATATAAAGGGTACATCATGGAGACCAACAGGCTTTATACCTGTATTCATGCTTCTTGATGCCTACATTACCTTCATCCTGGTTTAGTTATATGTTAAAATTTCAGCAAATTAAAAATATTTCTCTAAAATCTATCAACTTCTTCAAAGTGACTCTCAAATCTCATATATTACGGTAGATGGTAAGCATTCTAGGTTTGACAGTACTTGAAAAAGGATTTTCCAGTGCACTATGTTCTGAAAGAAATCCAACAACAAAAAAACCCCACACCAGCAATCTCCCCCTCCTCAAAAGTTCATCTTGAGTTACCACATTGTTTGCATTCTTCAACATATATCCAGGCCTTAAAATGTATCCAGCCACCACTCACACTGTCTCAAATGGTTTGACTTGAGCTAAATGAAATTGTACTAACGCAAAATCAAATACCTGAAGGAGCTTGCATCTCAACAAATGCCTACAGAAGAGTGGAAAGCACTGTCCAATTACCCTAAATTCTAAGACAGAAGTTTCAAAAGTTTCACTAAGTCTATTGTGTACCAGATAAAAATCTAGTAGTTAATTTTAAGAAATAAAGATAACCTTCAGTTCAGAATTTGTACAATTTTCCCTTCTGAAAATTTTTCATTTAACCATAGGAGTAGCTAAAATCAAATTATTTCTAGACAGATAGAAGTAATGAAAAAATATATGGCACTAGATATTATACAAAGCCTATGCAGATAAAAAACTGGAACTGTTACATGTCAAATTATATTCTCAGACACTTTATTTCTATCGGTCTATTGGCATCAAATGTCACTGTGGAAAGGGTTTTTTTTAAAAATAGGTCATTTACATGATGCAATAGTCATCTTAGAGACTTGTGAGAATACTTTTAAAATCACAGCAAGGCCTTACTCAAGGCAGCTTTCAAGGAAACTGTGAAAAATCAAAAACCAGTCAAATAAAACACACACTCAATGGTTTGAAACGTGGAGAATGACCTTGCCAGGTATGGGGGAAAGATATACAGTTTGCCTGAATCCTTTTTAAACATTGAAAAAAAGTTTCTCTGTTTTCAGAATACTAGAAATGTGAAGAAAATTTAAAAAAAAATTAGCCTTTCTTACAAACATTTCACAAAATGAGTACATGGCTTAATACTCCTAATTTACACTATTACTGTGTGTAAGATACCCTGTCCTATTTTTTAAAGATGATCTCACTAAAATTTTCCCTTCTTTCTCACTTCTCTTTGCCATAAAATTTTCTATACTTTTTAATTTTCATAAGCTAAGAATAATTCTTCATAGAGTTGCTGGAACTTTAGGTGCATATAAATATAATATGCACATTTAGCAAATAATAGTAATCTTGTTCAGTTTTATCTTTGCCCCTTAAAAATATTGGTCTCTCTGAATTTTATTTTTCATATAAAAAAATTCAATAAGTAAATAAAACACATTTGTCTTGTGGTGTTCTAGATATAAAAGATGGTATCTCCTAAGACAATTAGAAAGAATTATTTTTAATAAAATTTTAAATTATTTTACTTACATAGGTTATTAATACATTGGTTTTTGTTTTAGAATCATAGAGCTGGAAAAAATATATATTATAATCAGCAGTGAGATAATGAATATCCATAGTGGGTTCTCCTATTCTCCTTTGAACTTTTGCTAAATAATAGAATATATCAATTAACAAATGCCAGTGAAGACTATTTCTGCCAGTGGCTGGTAATCCTTTTGGATGGATTTCATCTTACAAAATGCAGATGTGTATGGAACAGAGGTAGTCACTTTAAAAGATGCCTTTGTGTGGAAGTAAGAAGCACTTTTAGGTTTTAAGTCTTCTCATCCTAAAACAGACATCCAAACCTCTATCTTCTCCATTATTTCTAAAGAAAGCTTTTCCGGGTTCCCACTCTTGAAACCTGAAAAACCAAATGGCAATTATGATCCATCAAAAACTCAACACACAGCAAGAGTGCACAGAAAGTTTCTATCCGTTTAGCTAAGCTGCCTTCCAGAGAATTCTGTATACTTTTCTTATGGAAAGCTGTAACTTAATCTTGTATTAATTATCTGTTTTTCTAGGTGGTGGCTTGGGTGGTGATTTTAGAGAAAAAAAGAAAGCAACTGCTTCAACTTTTTGTGGCTCAAGAAATCACCAACTACAAAATTCCCAAAAGTGGGAAGCTGGTTTTTACTATTGGAGAAAAAGAACATGCTCCTTTGGAAATGATACTTTGAACTGTTCTTTGGGTTTCCAGAACTGCAAGCACTGGTACTTAGAAGGAAAGAAAATGATGGCATTTTGGGATTTTTTTCATTGTGAAATATTTGTTCATACCTTAAATTCAGTGTGCTCATTTTGTTCTCTTCTCAAAGAAAATTGTATATCTGAGAACAACAGAAGTAAAATGAGGTAATTAAAATGCAAAGAAAGAATGTTGCTTTTTCAGTTTTTTTGATGAAATGTAGTATTGATCTACTTAAGAGATGAAGAGTAAGAATCATCATTTGGATTCTGAGTTGATGCTAGTACTAACAGAACTTCTTTTTGGTCCAAACTTTTTTTTGCTTTGGGTGTCACAAATATAAACCATCTGGTATTCCAGCTGCCCACGGTTCTTTTTACATATACAGCAAGAGAAAGTGGAAAAACTGCAAAATTGCAGACATTATCCTTTTCCTGCTCATCATCATCCTCATCATTATAATCTTTTTATCATTTTGATATATGACTGCTGCTTCTTCACTCTTATATCTCATGATGTTCTGTAGGGTAGAGTTTTATTTTGCTTCCAGTGAGGGTTCTGTGTGATTTAAGGGAGTCAGAAATTTGGAATATATCTTATTACAGTTTTACTGTTCACTAGTTGCAATTTTATTTCACAAGTTAACATAAATTTTATTACTAAATTTAGTTACCTGTCTGCTTTTAGAAAAGGTCAATTTCTCAATGCAAAACAATTTCAAATACAATTGAAGAGTATATTAAGTTTAACCTGAGCTTAAGCTTTTTTATCTGTGTTTCATTTAATATACAAATTTTTGCCACAACTTCTCAAAGTTGTGTATACTGCTTAAGTTCTAAGAGCTAGCTCCCTAATTTAATTATACAAGTAGATCCAGTTCATCACCCTTCTGCTTGAGAAAAGCAAAAAATGTAATTAAGAGTCAAAGGTTTACTCATATCAGCAAGCTGTTCCAGGCACAGTTTCACTCAGTTTAAAGAGAATCCTAGGATGCTTGTCCATCATTCTCAATAATTGTCCTGAATGTTTTTCAAAACTTTTTCCAGGTAATACTCAAGCTTTACCTATAGCTTTTCTATAGGTAACATAGAGCTATTATTTTCAACATTCTTGTTCACATGTCAGGGTAACAAAAAAAAAAAAAAAATATCCAGAGACAGACTGTTTTCAGTTGGAATCATCCCTCTGGGTAGATATTGTCCTTGTCTTAAATGGGGTCTGTGAATTTGGAGAGGCATCAACGACTAAAAATTTGAAGATTGATTTCATAGGTAGTTACTCCATTTTTGGGAACACAGCGTGGAAAAAGTTAAATGAGTAGCACACTAGTCCTTTCTTCAGGAAACCCACACCTTCAGCAGAGGAAATCAAGGAAACATTATACATCAAAAGAAGGCTACAAGGTAATCTTCCTTATCAGTAAAAATCAGAGCAATTGTACTCTCAAACCAAAACCTGCCAAGATTTTGTTCTGTGCTTGCGCATTCCCAATGTTAACCTTCTCTGCTTAGCAGAACAAGATATTTAAATTCTGAAGGATCTTGGAAAAAAAGTTGATCTAAATAAAACACTTTGGCATGACTCATTGTAGACACTATCAAGCAGTAGAACAACTGCCCTGAATCATTGTCAGAAAAGGCTCTATAGAGGCAGAAATATACAATGTGAAAAGGATGTACATATTTAATCACATACACCAGAATTTAAATAAAATAAATAAATAAATATTCACAATTTCTTGTAGGGAGACCTTTTAATTAAATAAGAACAATAATTGGTAAAAAGTCATATGGCTTTCTGTGTAAGGTCTGGGAAAAAAAAACAACATAAAACTTCAGAACACAAGTTAGCATTTACCCAGCTACTAGGTAAAAAAAAATAAATTGTATTTAATTCCATTCCTACAGTACAATCAGTAGTCCATCTCTGTTGGTTATCTACTTTAAATTACATCAAAATTATTTCTGCTGCTGTAATATTACCATGAATTAACCCTGCAAGTGCATTATTCAAATGTCTAATGTGAAAGCTTTTCTGTTCTAACTATTTCCTCTTTTATCCTGTCAATCTTTTTAACCTACTTGAATAAATATGAGGATATTTTTTTTTTCTTCTGGGACATAAGCAAGGTAATTTAGGTACTGCCTACACATAAGTAAGTCCCTTATACCAAATATACTAAGTACCAAAGCCTTTAAATTAATATTACATCCAATGGCCAAAATCAATTTTACCTTTATTTCTTGATAAACATTTAATAAAATCATAATCTCATTGAAGAATAAGAACCTAGAAAAATTAATATTTTTCACTCATAATAACACAACAGTGACTCTACTTTTTGTAACATGATTAGTCATATTTTTGAACAAATTGATTTAGTTTGTACATCATTTTAGTCTTTTTCACTCAGTGGGTACCTGAACACTGGAACAGGGTCCCTTGGGAAGCAGTCACAGCACCAACTTGACAGAGTTCAAGAACCATTTGGACAACACTGTCAAATACATGGTGTGATTCTTGGCATGTCCTCCTGCAGGGCCAGGAGTTGGACTTGATGATCCTGATGGGGCCCTTTGAAATCAGTATGTTCTGTTCTACTGTCTTGTCCTGCTGTAGATGTCAGATCCCACTGATGGGTCTCTAGGAAATGCCAGAAATCGCACTGAATGATTCTACAAAAGTCAGGATTAAAACCACAGCTTCCAAGGAATGAAAACACAGTTAACTATTCTGTTCAACAATAGAGCTACCTCCAGCTGCCTCTTGAAGCTAAATGGTAACAGCTTGCCCAATTAGGCATATAAATCTATTGGTTCTAGAAGTCAGGGCCACTGCTGCCATAGGAGCAGTCACATAATAACTTGTCCTTCTACAAGCCAGTGACTTTGGTGATCACAGAAAATAGATTTCTGTGAATTATAAAGATGCAAGATATACTGATAACCTGTGTTCCCTAGATTCTCTCCAAGAAAGAAATTTTAGCTATCAGTATAAGATAATAAGAGATTAGATAAAAAGGCAAAAAACGTACCTTGATTTTGCTTCCCTATCATTACTGTTTAATTCTTCTATAAGTATCTTAACACCAGCACCAATGTATGTTATGCCTCCCTTAAGGAACAGCAGGACAGGAGAGTGATAATTGGCAGATGAATCTCACAGAAAGTGATAGATAAAACATTCTGGAAAAGTTAACATGAAGATGCAAAAGAAGAAGAAGAAGAAAAAAAAATCCTTTACAATGTGCAATAAATAAAACTTTATAGATATGATGACATATAATTTTGCAGTGACCAGCTGTGATCTTTCAGTTCAATTGTGCTACAAAAATGAAGCTTGTTATAACTACCTGCTCAAACATGTGAATAACCTTGTTAGAGATGGAATGAAAATAACTAGAACTCTGAAAAAAAAATTGTTTAACAAATATTGTGTGTCTTTGCATGAAGTCCACCATATAATCATGTGCCTTTAATGACAACAAACAGAGCTTATCTTTTGGAGTTTAAACCCATGACGATATTTTTCCCTCCAGTGAAAAAAATAGCACCTGCAAGAGTCTGATTAAAGAAAATAGGCTCTTACAAGAGAGGTGAAAGGATGGAGGCAGGTTGCTAGCTTACTTTATGACTCACTATTGAATATTGCTCACATGCTGTTATTAACATAGGTATTTGGGACCAGCACTATGAAGCTGATAGCTTGCTATACCAAGAAGTGTTCTAAGGAGATAATTAGTTGTGATAAAAAGGCAGTGCTTCCGACTGTGTGAGAAAAGGTGTGTAGTCAGCTCAAGAATCATATATCACTTTATATTATATGTATATACTCCCTGCCTTGGGAGATCCTAAAAGTTTATTTTTTTAATGAGAGTGGAGTTTTTCTGTAAAAATTAATGGCAGCAGTTTTCATAATGGCTGCAGAACCCCCGAAGATAACAGTGGGAAAAAAAATTTAAAGCTTTGCTAAAATAAGAATATCTCATTTATACTGACAGAAATTGCTAGAATTTGGTTTTCCAGCACTTTAATAAAAAATTTGTTTTTCATGAAAGATCAGGGCTATGACATAATAGATTTCTATTTTCTTTAGATGTATGCCCAAGAGATTTTAGATTCTCAAATCAATTTACTGCTAAAACAGGAAATTGTTCTATATCACCTGCTTCCAAGAAAAAAAGTTAGAGCTTTTGTTCTGAGTCTGATAGAAGATCGGCCTTAAAGAATAGCTTAATAGAAAACTTGATAAAAATGCCAGAGTTACAAATACTAAAACAATAATTCTGAAGCTGCCACCACTGCTGTGATGTAATGTTGTTTCTTGTAGAGCCGTTTACCACAGACAAGGCTGCAAGTAGCTTCTTTCCAGTTTTTTAACACCTGATCTTCCTAATGTAAAGTACTTCTTCCCATTACCTATAGTTTTAGCAAACACTCTAGCATTTTTCTCTATTAAGGTGGAGAAAAAAATGTTTGATTGAATTAAGCTAATGATTCTGACAGACTACCTACTTCTCAGATCAATGGAAACACTTTAGTTCACTTGAATACTTATCTCTATTTATAAAATTAAAATAATGCTGTCACCATGTCACTAGCTATAAACTGCTAACGTGTTTCATTGCATGTTCCACAGAAAATGTTGTGAGGATACAGTTGCCCTGTATAGAAGATTTTTTTTATTTTGTGCATATTTGTCACTGGCTGAAAGCAAAGCTCACAAAAATTAGCATAGAATAGTATAATTACACAACTTTGTGCTCTAGTAACAACTTAAAATTACTTAGATATATCCTTTAAACTAATACCAGCATTTCTTATCTTCCAGGAGCTTGGCCTTCCAATCTCAAAAATACTATATTCACTGTTTAATGCACTTTTAATTATCTGTATATTTTATCTTTTTATAGATTGTTCTTTGAATTTAATAGAAGTTTTCTTAGTATTTTTCTTATACAAATGTTTTTTTCTTATACAAATTTTAATTAAAGCCTTCTTAGATGTTTGCCAACTAAACTAGTACGTATTCTGATTTAATTGATGAATTATTGTCCATGTAGTGAAAAGATGAAAAGAACGTATTAGACAATATTATAGATTATCATGTCATTTAATCTTTGCTGTTGACTGGATTTTATGCAAGCAGAACCCAGTTATTTCAGTATCATTCCACTGACAAGCACTGCTCTAGCAAAGATTTAAATTTCAAAGTGCTTGACAACTCTTGGAATCGCTGATTGTTTATTTTCTGCCCTGTTTATATTTGTGCTTCATCTCTCTTTGCAGAGTCACACATAGTCAAACATATTGATGTAAGGGTAGTCATCATGGCAGATCTGATGGCATGTTTGATAGTATGTTTGATAGGTAAATATAACATTACTGGGGTCTTCCTTTATTAGAAAACTGCTGTTTTAAAAACCTGCAAAATTGTATAATTTATATGACCAGTGGGAAAACCCAAGGATTTCTCTATACTCCTCTTCCTACAGACCTTTATGGTCAAAAATTGAAAAGGTAGCTATTAAAACATAATTCAGAAAACTCTTTTGGCTTGACTCGAACACAAAGAAAATGAGTAAATAAAATGAAATAAAAGCCAGGCTTTGCATAATGAATATGACTTTTTCTCATATTATTTCATGTCTTAGGCCTTGAAACAATCTGTTATTCATAAGTAGTGAGGTTCTAAGGAGAGAAATAGAGTTCAGAGCTAAAAAAAATCAGCAGAAAATATTTTTGGTCATTGACATGTTCCCTCATAACTGCAGAAATCTACTTTATGGTAGAGGAAGTCTCCCAGGTAGGGAGTAAAACATTTATTTATCACTGGCATCCTCACTTCATCTACCTTATTTGACAGGACTGTCTCTCTGGAATAAAGATAGTTGCTTTATTAGCTTTACTAATCACCAAATTCTAATGATTCACAGAAATAAGGAGCATAGAGGGAAAAAACTATTGAATAAAAGAAAAACAATTTAAACCATTTCTTGAGGCGAATCAGCAAATGACTCAGTAAATGACTCAACAAATTATCCTTACAAAAAATAACACATTTTTAATAGTTCAGTCTTTTGAATGAAATCATTAAGGAAAAAAAAAGGGAGGGGGGAGCTCCAATAACTGCATTCTTGTAACAGCTTTGGCTGTCATTCTTGTTAGCAAAGCTAAAGTGGATCTATGGTTTAAGGTATAGAAACCAATGCAAACATGTTTAGAACATAAGTGAACAGGACAAGGCCAACAATGAAAGCTGAAGCAATCAGGACTATGCTTTCTGGAAGCTGTTTAAATCTGAGATGAGAGAGAAGACAAACTACCTTAGAACAACTAAGTTTTGGATCTGAAATATAACAGTGTTAATGAGAGAGGTGCTCTAACTTCTCTGCTGGAAGACACATACCCCTATGCTGATCTAGCATCAACTTGCTTTGCTTCACTTCTCTGCTCCCCCAACCTTCCTCACGTGCATTGACATCTGTCTGCTGCTCAGTGAGCTGGGTCAGAGCAGAGAACTCATCCAACAAACAAGTGAGTTGTTTTACACCAGTTTAGCTCTTCAACAAGATCAGTGATGGGGGTCAGATAAATGTCAGTGCTGACACAGGAAAAGACAAGAAAGAGGGCAAAACCACTCCTTTGGGCAGATTTGATGAGGTTAGCTGCTTCCTCTAGTTTCACTGATAAATTCTGTCTCTACATTAATCTTTAATGGAGTTTTCTGCTCTCTTTTCTTGTTTAGAATTCTATGTCCTAGGTAAACCATAAGGACACCATGGAAAATAACATGTTAAAGTATCCAATTTTAGGTCTAAAATTAGACAATGTTGTGGCTTTAGAGGTTTAGCATTTAAGACACAGCTTGCACAGAGATAAATTTGCCATCTTTTACTTAGCTGCAATGGTCCCATGTCACCCTGTTCCAATTCACCTGCTAAGTTAAATCAGCCATTAAGCAATAAATCTTTAAAGCCATGTAAGGGACATGTGTGCACAAATCAAATTATTTATTAACAATATACCTCAGCAAAATGTCAGTAAGTACTGAAGACCTCTTGCGCACCACTTTAAAAATAAGCTCCCCGGAGCACAACTCACAGAAATTTATTGTGTGCACTAATGTATTCTCATGTATTTCTCTTGATGCTGAATTTCTCTCATGCATGAAAAATTTTGCAGGACAATACACAAGTTTTTTACTCTTTGTTTTTGAAGGTGTTAAGCCAAGAGTTTACAAGTATACCTGAGCATGTGCAAAAAGCAGATTTTTGCAAATACATCTGAAAAAAAATCAGTTTAAGGAGTGAACTTTTGCCATTGTTCTATTATCTGCTTGAACGAGTGAGAACTATTGAGTTTATTAGCAAAAGAATATATTGCACCACGACACATAAGCATACCTGAGGTGAAGACAAAAGTGAGGACTGTACAAAAAGATGTTTTTCTCATTGCACTTTAGAGCATCTTCTAGTCTAGTTTGCTGTTTTGATCTGATTTTTATTCAAGGTGATTCCCCTGGATTTTCTCAATTTTTTTCTGGATCCCTTATCTTATTCTTTTATCCATTTTAACCACTTCTATTTTCTCCTGTCCTCATTTTCTATACTATGTTCCCCTTTGTGTTTTGTGACAAGGAAATGACAGATGCATAGTCTGGTTTCTAGTTAAGCAAAAATATTCCAAATTAAACTTGAATAAACACTTAACAACTGGGAAGCTTTATTTAGTAAATAACAGGCTTTTGAGAGTGATATATCTTTACAGTATATGCTTCTGTAATGCATGTTTATATAAGCCTTAATATAGCTTGGTAGCACACTACAGAAATAAGTAGGTATAGAGAATATATATTAAAATTTCCCCAAACAATGCCTGCAAGCAGGCACTGAGGCAAGTATTAATTATGCAGCTCCTGAACTGTTCAGCTTTGCCAAATACTGTGACTGAATTTCACAAGGCAAGACATATGGTAAATGACATTGTGTCTGTCCTAATATAACAAATGTGATTTAATTTTCATGTAAAGCTATTCTGACAATTTCCTTATGCGATTTACATATGCATTTTATATTAAGCTCTTCCCCCTGAGGCGAATGTTGTGGATTGTATACTATAATTCTATTAGCAAGGGAACACAAATATCATCAAACTTACCAGTTTCATGCTTATATTAGAATGTTTCTTTAAGCATAACTTTTAGAGACTAGTTAATACTTTGTTTATATTAGAAACTTGATGATGATGTGTATTTTTAACTTTGCTACAATGTAATTGCTTCTTCTCTGTCATATTTTTTTCCAGGCAAATGCAGTACAAAGCTTTTGTCTTTTTTTTGCCTCTATGAAATTGTAACAATAAAAGAAAAAAATTGTGCTTTTTCATACAAAATGACACATTTGAAGGTGGTGAGGTTCTCCTCAAGAGATGGAATACTCCAATTTCCAACCCTCCATCACCCTGAATTATTTTATTTCTTTTCCCATCATAATTTAGCAAAATTTCTTCTTAAAATGTCAGTCAAACAACTAGTGAAACTCTCAAAGCTCAGATGGTTCTTCAATGTTACTGTAGTATTGAGAAGCTTTATTTAAAGGATACTAGAAACACACAATTCTAATTATTGTGGCTCTGCTGCACACAGCTTCCTCCTGCAGAAACCAGGGAAGTATTTGCATAATCCTTCAAAGGAAGCAGAAGCCTGGGGTGAGGCAGCTTCCTCGCTCCCTCTACAAGGGTTCCTGATCAGCAGTGAACACCTTGTGGTGTCCAAGTTTAGCTCAAGCATCTGGACTTCCTCATAATGCACATGATATTCCAACTCCAGTCATTCACATTTAAGAGGCATTTTTAAAATTCTTTTTGATTCATAATAATTAAAACCCAAGGCATTTGTGCATTTCTATATAAGTATAGATTCTGCTAATCATATGACTCAAGTTTACATTCCTTTCAATGTTTTCAGCATCTGTAACAATATTTCTAAAACTCATTATTATCTATTTGTAGAAAAATAGATAATAAATGTTTCATTAAAAAAATAAATCAATAAGCCAATATTTTAATAACTAATTAGTTGCAGAAAAATGCACTCAAAATCACTGTCCTTTTACCAGATGAAATTTAGCAAGAACTCTTCATATTTTTCAAAGGCTTTACTAAAATTCTATTGAAGACTGAAGAAAACCAGTCTTGGATCAAAAATTGAAAAGGTAGCTATTAAAACATAATTCATAAAACTCTTTTGGCTTGACCTTGGATCAAGTGTCTTGGATCCTACCCTAGAAACCTAGAACACTGATGAGCTTCATCATATATGTACTTAAGAATCTGTGGCTTTTCTGGGAATTAGATGATTAAATTGTTCACATATATGTTCACATGTTTTCTTGCTGTTAAACTATGTATGACTTCATCAGTGCTTGATGGTTGTGTGCAAACAGAACTATCTAACCTAGAAGTGTGTCAGGTAGAATTCTTTTATGTTTGTTATTGAATTAACAGGGAGAGTAATTTTGATTCCTCTTTTTTTTTTTTTTTTATTTTTAAGTACTTGCAGTATTGCTTCTCCTAAGAAATATTTAGAAACATTTCTATCTAGTCCTTCACTCCTCATTTTAACCTTATTGTCATCAACCTAAATAGGAGCAGAGTGAACATTCAGGCTCAAGCTATCAGTCTTTGTAATAGCTGCTACAGAACAAAAGGCCTGTCTAAACAGATCCTAATATCATCAAGCTAAGACATGAGTATCACCTGAAAGCTACCTGAAACTGTGGCTCTTAAAAGAATAAAACTTGGAATAATTTAATTTCCTAGAATTAATTAGGAAAATCACAGCTATTAAATGAATGAAGTGAAGTTAATGCAGGTAGCTCAAGAAAGATGAAGTTCAGACAATAGGGTTTTTTTTTTTTCCTGTATCTTTACTGGGATCTACTATGCACAAAAACAGGTTCAAAGATCATCCTATATATGTTAACATTAAGCCAGAATATGAAGTGATGATCAGAATGGTTTGCTGGATTGTTGGAGCACCTTTTGTCTTTAATATGATTTATGTTTAATGGTAAAAATTAAGAAATCAGAAGCTTAATAAGCAAAAGTGAGAAAATACAGAGGGATTGTATATACTATTGCTTGATTTGACCTTTGAAATTTAAAAAATAGCTCTATACAACCTTAATTAATGATTATTCATAAAAATTTTTTAATGCTTCACTATGTGATCCTCCTATGAGAGTATCAGTGGGGTTTTGAACCTTAATTGTAATTTGTTCTTGACGCTAAATTTATCTTAGTATGTCTTACTGTGTCTTAATAATTCCAACTGCTAGTACAAGCCTGTCATAACATAAAACACTGAATTGTTAAAGTCTCTTTTATTCTTTTCTTTTTAAATACCTTTCAGTTATAATTAATCTTTCTGGGTTTGAAGCAGATTCATTGTATTACTGTTAATAATATACAACAAATCAGAAATTTAAATAATTTACATTAAGGCATAGAGAAAAAGAGATAAACTATGCTGTCCACCTTGCAGAGGAAATTCCTGCTGAATCAAAGCAAACAATTTGAAAATTTATTTCTACCTCTATATTAAGTGCAAATCATTACAGTTATGTCTACATAAACAGTGATACTTGCTTAATTGCATTTTACAGGAAAACTTAGGAAAAGTAATATGAATATCTAAAGTAAAGCAAGCACATGAATATTTGTGAAATATCCCAAACTACACTTAAGGTAGGCAATTTGAAGCACCCGGTGGCTGAAAATACTTGAAGAGAAGGATATTGCACTTGCAGCACTTATCTACAGCCATGATCTTCTGAAGAGGAGAGGGTGTGAAGCTGTGAAGAAAAGCAATTCCGTTCTCAGTAGGCTACCACAGTACATTTTCAAAAGTTTCTAATTGAAGATATGCTTCATTTGCTTTAGCTATAAAAGAAGTCACATTTACTCATGATTATGTCTGTAAATGACCTCATAAAATGTAGTCTTGAAAAAAAAACTAACCACAAAGTCAATCCAAACAAAAGTAAAATTCAGAATGCATTTTTAATTATGTAAAATTGTACATTTATTTTATCTTATCTACCAAATATCAAAAGAGTTAAACTCAATAATTCATAGCTATTTTGATTGCAGGTATATTATCTTTATTAGGAATATGTTTCATCCTAAAATGAAATGTCCATACATTAAGGGTCTCAAAAACAATACATGAAAACAATGATAGTATTGTGAGTAATGTATTATTCATAGTTATTATATATAGTGGAGCCTTCAGAAAGTTATGATGAAAGTGTTTAATAAACTAGCACAAATTTATCACTAAACACGCAAGAAAAACAAGAATTGTAATGTACAGGTTTTATTGATTTCACTGATAATTAATTCTATTTGAATATTAGGACTAGAGGGCTTTTAATGCCATACCCTAAGTATGCCTAGCGTCATATTTAGACTCTCAGCCATACTTAAACACACAGAGACTTATGGTTCATTGTATTACAGGTGCTCTAATTTGCAGAATTTTAGATTAGTTAGGGTTTGGTGGAAATTGTTTTGTTGGGTTGGATTGATTTTTATTTTTCTGGAGTGAGGTTTTTTAAATAGGTGGTAGAAGATAGGACTCACGACGTTTTAAATATAAACTTTATATTCTAGGGAAAAAAAAAAAAAACCAACGAAAAAACCACCGCCAAACCAAACCAATACAAACAAACAAACAAACAAACAAAAAAAAAAAAAAAAAACCAAAAAAACAACAAAAACCCCAATGGAAAAAGCTGTATTAAATACCTTACAAACAGTTTGCATAATTTAGCTTCTCGCTAAGTATGGGAAAAGGGAACTGGTAATTTATACAAGTTTGCTTTCATTTTGCACACAGATAGAACATGTCTGGCAGATCCTTCACACCTCTAGTACAGTTACCCTGACAATGAGCCTAATTTTGCCTAATTTTATATTTCCATCAGCCTCAACTAATCAGGTGAACTTTAGTAGTCAATGATAAGCAATACCTTTTTCTGAGGTCCTCTTGGTTTATTTAGGGATAGATACACAGAAATATACAGGTGCTTTTTTAATAAAACATGCATTTTTTTCTATTATTTAAGAAGTCTGTATTGAGGCCAAGCAGATATGTGATATGAGCAAGAAGAATACTGTTATTTGCCCACTCAAGAGTCATCCATACTTCCTTGGCCAAGCACTACTGAACAAAGCCTTTGGTGAGAGCATTAGCTCATCTTTAAGGCCACAGCTTTGCCTTCTACATAGAATTTTCAGTCAGTCCAGACAGAATAAAGCACTGCAGAGTTTACACAGAGGATTGGCTTGCTTCAGATTAAGGAACAAGAGCAACTTTGAGTTTCAGGACATTTCACTGATAATTTTTTTCAAATTTAATGTTGGGAAAAAAAAAACTTTTTTTCCTGATTTGATACAGGACTAAATAATGAAATATTAGCAATTTGAATACCAATTCCAATCACATTCATTTGTAATTTCTTAGAAGCTTTTGATTTCCAATTTCTCTATGGAAAGTCTCCAGGAATGTTGCTGTAGTGTTGTAAAAAAGTTCTCAGAGCTCAAATTTTGCTGACCATAAAGCAGCATGGTTCAGTGCTGATGGCTCAGACCTTCATGCCACTTTCCTCCATCTGTCCCAGCGCTACAAATGGATCAATGGATCACTGTTACCTACTGAACTTTACTTCAGCAAACATGTACATATGAGCCAAATAAGTACCTCTTGATAACTGTATTTTAGAGGTCAATTTATGGCGTCCTGTTGTGGTGTGCTTTTCCTTTAACAGTTTATAATGGTTTGTTCCTATTTCCCCCAGTGCTGTTGGTTCAACCTAAATTGTATCCTCCTACTTACCTGTCCATCCTTCCCCAACCCTGCCCCTTATTCCAGAACTTTTCCTTCCTAGATGTCAATCCTGTTTTATGCCAACCCCCTTGCAGTACTCTCCTTTAGGGGGATTTAGGATTAGGGAAATCTCCTAATCCTCGATGCCCCATTGGCCCATGTGACCTGCTCTCCTCCCCTGTAGTCCCTCATTGGCAAATGTAAAGTAAACCTTGCCTTGTACTCCTCCTCATTCTTTCCCCTATTGGTTAAGGAATTGTACCCTCCCTTGTAGCTCCCCCGTTTAAAAGGTTGTGTGCCATGCTGGTATTTTTGTCTTTTGTCCCTGCTTCTCTCTTGGAATAAACTTCTTTGGGGAACCACACAAAAGATTCCACCCTATTATTTTACTCTGACCCTCAACACTTGACACCCTGTGGCATGGAGCACAGGCCCTACAGCTGCATCTCGCCCTGTGTCGCTTCCTGAGAGCAGCCCACTCCTGGCCCAGTGCCGGGAGCTGGCTGGGGAAAAATCTGGCATCACATCAGTGTCCTTTCTCTTGCCTCAGAAAAAGAAGGAAAATACATACAAATTCCAGTATTTTCCCTGATCTTGTTCAAATAAAAGCAAGTATACAGCGTCTGATTTTGTATTACAGAATTGTTCATATAACAACACTACAATGTTTTGTCCTAAGGAGTTTAAATTTGTGTTATTTCTTTATGCGGTTTGAGCAATCTAGGTATTTCAAAAAATAATTTTTTTAAGGAGATACATAAGCAAATACATAATTACCATAATTTAGCCCCAGCTGACAATAAACCATCACTCACTCCCCTGCCCCTTTAAGGGGATGGTTAGGAAAACCAGAAAAAGGTTAAGCATAACTGCTTGAGAGAAAAACAGTTTAATAATTGGGAAAAAAAACAAATTATAACAATAATAATAAAATAACAATATTAATATAATTGTAATGAATTTAGAGGGAGAGATTGAGGAACAAAACCCAGCAAGTGGTGCTCAAAACAGCTGTTCACAGCATGTCCACTCTGTCCCCAAGCAGTGACTGTCCCCTCACAGATGACTGTCCCCAGTTTATTCACTGAGCAGGTTGCTCTATGGAATGGAATATCTTTTTGGCCAGTTCAAGTCAGCTACCCTAACCATGCTCTCTCCTAGCTTTTTGGGCAGCCGTTTTCTGGGAAAATATAGCAAACTTAAAACTCCTTGATTTAGAGTAAGCACTATTCAGAACAACTAAAACGTCAGTGTGACGTCAACATTATTCTTTTTCAAATTCAAAATACAGTACTGTATCACTATCAAGAAGAAAATAAACTCTATGCCAGCTGAAACTAGGACAATAATGTACTAACTTTCCTCATTTCTATTATTTGTTCTATCTTTCTTTTCCTGAGGAAATTTACCTTCTCTCTTCAACAATTATTTGAAATTTCTGTATTAGTTTTGAACTCAAATGTTTGAAGAAGAAATGCCATGAACTAAATGGAATTTGTGTGTTTGTTATCTGCAGTGTGTACTTCTGTCACTAAATACAATTGGCATGATAAACTTTGCTTCTGCATAGCAGAACCAAAAACTTACCAGTTTTTGAGTTGGTTGAATTTAGACAAATAAAAAAAAAAAAAAAAAAAAAGAAGAAAAAATAGTTGGGAAGATCATTTACTTCACTGGAAGTTTTAGTAAGATAGTTCATGAAGTTTTTGTGTTCTCTTTCTTATTTATTTAATTAGGGGCACCCAATAGACCAACATATGCAATTTAATGGTGCAATTTGCAGAAGTTACAAAAAGCAGAATCCCTGCTGAAAATTTAAAGAGGGAGTGTACCTATTTTCTGCTTCTATTACTTCATATAATGGCTTCCCAGATGATACAGAATGGCAAGCAAGCAAAATGTTGATGATGCATGACTTACACCAACTGCTTGTGAATTGAAAGCAGATGTGGACAGTGGGAGGCTGACCATTTCTAATACAAGTTACAATATAAGTAGCTGGGTAAAAAAAGATAATAAAGTCTACCAGTGTCATTCAAGAATACGTGTCATAGTTGAAATGTCTCCTTTTAAGAGGGCAGAAAAAATGACAGCTATCACAATAACAAAAAGGAAGCTGTATCGAACACATAGTGCTATAAATATAATGGCAATAGATAAAACACAGTGACATTGCTGTGACCATGTGTGTTGCTGTGTATATATCAAATTTATTTTGATTTTCAGCTTTACAATAAAAACACTAAGAGTATTCAAACCTAAATACCTGTAAGTACCATTGTCATTGCACTGGTATAAATTCACTATTTTGTACAGAAATAAACTTTGTTAAAGAAGAAGCACATGCTGCACACACACATTGCTTTTAACTGTATTCTTGATTACACTTATGTGTTCTGGAAAAGGGGAAGACAACCAGATTTGACTCCACTAGCACAAATTCCTGAATCAGTACACTACTCATTACCTATATTTTCATTTCAAGTTTCTTCATTTTCAACTACTCCTTATCATAGTACTCTCAATATTTGCAATTCCTTACCCTCCCAGGCACACTGTATTTCTCTGTCATCGACTCTCACAAATCACCATTATTTATGGGTCTTTGGGGTTTTGCATAGCAAAACTTTCTCTAAAAGGAAGATACTCTAAGGGATAAGCATAGCTTTTATCTCCCCAGTTCTTTTTGGTAGCTAAACAAAATAACATCAACCTCCATTTTAGTAAACTTCTTTATTAACGATCAGCACTAAAGACCCTTAATTAATGTCAAAGCTTTCTTGGTGTTTTCAGGCTGTACCAGATCCAAGTTTGTATTCAGTGTACTGCAGTGAAGGTCGTTAGTCATCTGAGATTATTTTACTAGAGCCTTGTTAAATCACTTTCTACAAACTCTGACAGCATTTAACTTTCTCTGCTCACATTATTTTTCCAACTCTCAAAAAGTTTTTGGATATATGTCTAAGAGTTGCCTATTTTTTTTCCTCGCTTCAGATTAAAGTTCCATTTGGCTTGGGCATTTTGGCAGCAGAGCAAGTCTGTTCATCCTGGTTTGATCCTCATTCCAACGCCATGTTTTTTTCTTTTTTCCTGTGGAATTTATGTCTTTTTCTGGAATATGGAACTTTTTTTTCTTTTCCTAATACTGCAGTTAAAAATTCATATGACATTTTTGCATCAGCAGATTCACGTTTCAGTAAATTACTTCTTACAAACCCTTGAAATCAATCTGGTCCTATCACTGTTATACACTGGGATCTTTTCCAGGGACTTCAGTGAAGGAATGGTATCAATATCACTCATGAGTTTTCAGTATTAAAAGCAGCAACCATTTTGTACATGGGGGGTAAAATCTATTTTCAAAGTTAAGAAAAAGACTGGAGAGAAAATGCATGAGTTCTTGAAATATGAAAAGAAAAATATATTTGAGAAGAAGAGCCATGCCTTTTGGGATTAAAGAAATGGTAGAAAAGCAGCATTTTTCATTTTTCTCAATCATATGTTTAGATTATTAAAGGAGGATCAGATAGCAGTTCTGGTTACTTTATCCTAAGATTTTAGAACAAGTACTTAGAATTTTTGCTGTCTCAGTCTGCATGAAAAACCTACAAACTGCTTTACTTCTTTTTCTTTCTGGTTTGGTTCTTCAGTCTGAGTGATCTAGTCAATGAATTGATCTACTCAGAAAACTTATAATAAATAAAATGTTCTCTCTGCACCTGGAGAATGAGCAGATGCTGTCAGGAGTGGTTTAGCACTTCAACAGACTGCTTCTGTCTGCATACCCAGTGACTTTTGCTAGCTCACTAATCTGATTTCCTTAAAGTATTGGCAGCAAATATGTTCTACTTCATACTTTTATCTTTTAAATTAATACACTCTAATGAGTTTAGACCTAACTGTCATAGTAATATCTAGCACTAAAGGCTTTAATATGTGAAATAATTACAACCAGTAATTTAAATAAACAACTCTGGATCCATTTTGTTACATCATTACATTTTAAAAAATAAGTCACATTTGGTAGTTTTTTGAGTTTTATTAAGAAGGGGTTTTTTTCACCTAATGAGCTGTGTGTGACACAGCGTCTCTTTCTCTGCTAATCAAGGTCCTTCTTGTCCTTATTTGTCTTCCACATAAAGTATTGCTTCTCAGCAATGGAAGGGTAGGCTACTGTCACATCCTAGAGCACAGGATGGATGAATGACAGGATAAGCAGTCAGCTCTCACTTCTTCTGCAGAAGAGGCAGGGATATTTAATCTCACAAAGTATGTTGCTTCACATTTCTTTGTTGTTGGGTTTTTTTTTTTGTTTTGTGGGGTTTTTTTTTTGTTGTTGTTGTTTTTTTGTTGTTTTTTTTTTTTTTTTTTTGCTTCTTTTCAAACTTTGTCTCTCTTTATCCTATGGAGCGCTGGACAAACTTTCTAATTTTTATTCACTGCCATGATAGTTCAGATAGATGAGCCAACGCACCTGCCTGTGCTCTGTATTGTAGCTCAAAGCTTTGTATCATACTCCTTTGCTCCAAGTAGACATGATCTGAATCCTTGCAGCACCTCACAGAAGGTACTTAGATATCTAATCCTCACTAGTCTCACTAAGATTTATGGCTTATGGCCTCAACTAAATGCAAATATTTCCAATCCCTGATCCTGCAGCAGCAAGGTTCATCAGTGAACTAACTAAGGGTAGAACTTTATGCAAAATATGACTGTAATTAATCATTAGGAAAACACTATTATAGGCTTACCATAATATTCTTATGCAAGGTGTCAGAAAATGGAAAATTTGCACCTAGTCTTCTTAATTCCAAAATTCAAAGTAAAATATTTCAGCAGTTTCCGAGTTATTGCATATTATGGATGCATTAATTTCCATTGTTAATTCAGAGTAATTAGCAATCCTAATTTTTGCTCATGTTATGAAAACAAGTTAGTTAATCAAAATGTTGTCTAAATAAGGGGAAGTATTATGCAGTACAGAAGTGCTCATCACTTGTGAAATAAGATCTTCCGTTTGAAAAGTTCTTCAGAATTCTGTTAAGCTATAAATTGCATCAAGCTTGAGGTTGTTTTTCTGCTTTTTTATCTAATTATGTTTTATCTTTCAATAAACTGCTTCTCAATTCTTTTTTTCCCACTTCTTTTTTTCCCACTGCAAAAAGCCCTCCAGAAATCAAAGCTGCTTATCTCCATCACTGTGGCTTATTTACTTATCTTCATCTTACAGAAATGTGTGACAGGCTTCTTGGCCCATTGGTGCCTCTGTAAATAACAACTGGATGTTTATATTTCCAGTCCATAACTGATGGATTAAATCTATCTAAAACTTCATCAGTCTCTGTTATTTGAGGTGTGTATGTTAATACATGTGTGACTGTACTGACTCATACAAATGTTAATTACTGACACATTCATACACTGTCTGTTTATATTCATAAGTATTGATCAATCTTATCAGCTTGGTTTCCTACAGTCTTCCTAGTCTTTCAGTTAGAACTCTTTAAAACATCCTAAATATGCATTTTTATATTTACAGTCCATGTAATGAAGTCAATCTACTTCATGCAAAGTTACTGCTTAATAGATTCTGCTTGACATACCATTTCAAAAATGAAGTTATAATATTGAATATACATACTGCTGATTTACTGGATGATTCATGTGGTCAGCTGGACTTTGCTCTGTAACATGGTGTGTAAAGCCCAACTTTGAAGTAGCCACCTTGAAAAAGATTGTTTTTCTGTATTGGAGTGAGGTTTTGTAGAAATTAATATGCTACAAGATGATTTTTAAACTTAATCCCATGCAGTGGTCTGTGATATATCTATTTAAATCTGATTTCCCAATATAGTGGAAGATCCTATTGTTGCTTTTCTTTTATCAATGAAACTATGGTTACACAAAGACAACTGAATTTCAGTTTTCAGGAGAGGCTTTCACACTATTTTCTGTTTTTACATTCTGAACAGAAGAATGTAAGGGAGCATGTAACCACACAGTCACGAAATGATTTGGGTTGGACAGGGCCTTAAAGATCACCCAGTTTCAACTTTTCCCCTGCCATGGGAAGCCATACCACCCACTAGATACATAGCTCAGGGTCTCATCCCACCTGGCTTTGAATTGTCATGGTTGCTACTACTTTTACAGGGAGATTTCCCATCCCAAATATTGCTGAGAAGCTATTAAAAAAGGGAAAAATTCAAAACCACAAATAGTTAATAGCATATTTTTTATGCCAGTTGTAATCAAGTTAGTTGAATACATTGCATACTAAAATTCAGTGAGACTCTTTTTAATAAACCACATAAATAATATGAGAATTAATACTGTAGTTTTAAAGGAGAGAGAATTTTTGACTAGCATAGGTCCTGCAGGTGGTATGTGGGACTATACAGTCCATTACAAAGTGTTTGAAAAATACATTAATTAGTAAGAAAGATCTTCAGTAAAACTTGTATAATTTATGCTGTTTTCTGAATTTTACTTCTAAGATGGTTGAACTGAGGTGACTTGAAAGTCTTTCAAGCCAATTACATTAATTTGACACAAAGAAAACAATATATATAAAGATTTGCACTGAGTGTAATAATGTCTCAGAGAACTGAATAAAATAACACTCTGAAGAACAGCTTATAAAAAAAAAAATTGATCTTTCTTTTCACTTTCCTCCTCCCCCTCCCCCATACCCCATATATTATTGCCTACAAACAAAAAATTGAAAATACATGTGTATGAAGGAACTATTTGATCTATCATTGGATAAAGATGGATCATGAATAATTTAAATTGTATGAGAAAGCAGTTTTGTTTTTTATTTTCTGCTTGTAAAGAGCTGCAGTTCAACTGCCATGAGTCCATAGGTAATTGTCAATTAATCATTTCACAGTATTAAATTAATTTTAAATGAGAGCAGATGGGATACGTTAGATTCCTTGGGAAGTCGTGAAATGTGCTGGGTTTTTTTCATAGTTTCTATGGAGCTTGAGAGGATTAGCTGTATCTGGGTTTTTGTGTCATTATGGCAGGCTTTTTTTTTATTGAGGGGGTGGGTTGTTTGGGTTTACTTGCTATTGACACATATAACAGCACTAATAATAATGCCATAATTTACATGACAGCTCCTAGACTAGTAATTGGAAAAAAAAAAAAAAAAACCAAAAAAACTTCCTTGATTAATTTTGACTGAATCTTTATGGCAACAATTCAGGGATATCTGGCAGTGTTCTAGAAGACTCAGTGTGAATATGGGGAGGCTTAGGTAGAATGGTAACTGCTGCTCAAATTCCTGTAATTCATTTCTATTAATAATGGGCAGAAAATATTTTATAATCTTTCTTTTAAAGTTTTGAGATTGGGAGTTTTTTGAATTAAAAATATTTAAGCAGGTTTGCCACTTTCTTTACTCTTTAAAAATCCTCATGTGAATGAAAAATGATTGTAAATATAATCTTAGATTACGATTGACTCAGTATGTGAATTTATATAAAACTGAAAATATATTTACTTTAAAAGAAAAAAAAAATATACTGCACTTGAAGATATCATTGTGAATTATTAAAAACCAGATGTTGTGCAATACTGTTCATATTATTTTATTTATAAATTATTTTGTCTTTTAATGCTGGATATTTTTGGTATAATTTCATGTGTTGGAATGGGTGGTCCAAGTAGATTAGTAATTCTATTATCCCTTAATTTCAGATTCCTTAGTTTAAAATGCCATTGCCGTTCTTATTAAGGTCTCATGTCAAGCTAGGAATATATAAATATAACATTAAACATCAGAAATATTCTAGCTCTCATACATAGCTTTGTAGGAGAGTACTGATTAACAGGAACAAATTGATATGAAGTAGCAGTTGGTTTAGGAAGAAAAAATAAGCACTCTTACTGCATATTGAAAGAAAACAAAACCAAACCACAAAACAAACAAACAAACAAACAAACAAACCATTTTGAATAATGTCATAGATAACCGAAAATTCAAATTCTTGATTTTTAACTCACTTAATCCTGATGAACTCTAAAGCCTATTCATCTGTATTCTTAATGCTGTAGTAGCTAGGACTCATCCCACTTAAAGTACAAGTGATGTATCATTTTAATGATAGCAAAGATTTTTATTTACCCTTTAGCTTAAGTGGGAAGTTGTGACATTAAGTGACATTAAACTGGGATTTCAAGTATTCTCATGTTGTTTTAGAAAGAGCAAAAAAATTTATCTTCCATGTTTTTCTGTCAGAAATAATGGAAGAAAAAAATGAAAAGTTCAAAATTAGAAGTATCACATGGCTAGGTATGTCACCGGAATGTGAGGTACAGGTTGCCCAGGTTTGTAGGTTGGAAGTAAGTGGAGCTGGAAATTTCCTTCTGAGCTTGTTTAATTCCTTTCCTCTAAACAAGGTTCTACTATACCTTCCTCAAAGAGAAATAGTCTAAATTTTGTCCAAATTCTTGATAAAGTAATGAAACCTCTGTAGGCTCTGTACAGTGTTCAAATAGTGCCCATGTTAGCTTTATTTATTTATCTTCCCCCAAATGGATCATAAATGGATTTTTCTGCAGGTTATATTTCTTCTTCTGTGGATGTGAAGAATAATTATTTCCTTGTTCATTGCATCAGCATATTATGTATATATGGCTATTATGTTTTTCCCAACCTATGTAATAACTTGGTCTGTGCTCCTGTAAAAAAAGTAAACTCATTATTTATTTGAACAAATTGCATTTATTTTAATGAATTATTACAATTTTTTTAATAGTCCAGACAAAATAACAAAACAATTCAGTTAGTGATACTTGTCACTCAAGAATCTTAAAAAAAAAAAAAAATTGAGCTTTGTTGCCAGTGTTTCCACAAACAAAGGTTTAAAGTTGTGATCATCTTCAGGAAAAAAACCCTGATCCCTGGCCTTACACATATCTATTTGCTTAATTAGATGTAAAGGAATTAAATTTTTTGATCCCCCAGAGAAAACAGATTTTCAGCTAACTAGGAACTGGCCTGGTAAAAATTCTTTTGCCTGATTTTTTTTTTTATTATTCAATAAGCATACAAAGCTATCAAAATCAATAAACATCATCATTAAGAAAGTATATCATTCATCCCTCGAAATAGAAACTCCTTTGGTAGAATGCAGCATGTTGAGACTTGCTTTATTCCCAGTTCTGACCTCTGTATTTCCCTTTTCCCCTATCCCTAACTCATTTATTCCACACCACTTATCCAGACTCTCATGCTCCTCTACTCTCATTTAGTCTGTGATTTCACTTTGATTCTGCTCTAACCTAAGTAAGTGTGAAGGTCAGGAGTTGGGGAACTGATGGGCATTCTAGCACATTTTAGGAGCAGGAGGTTCTTTAGACTCGCTCTTGTCTGGTCAGGTGCTCTGACTGCCCA
>CM031859.1:40804094-40854936 GCA_018697195.1 Certhia americana
ATATATATATTTAGATAGACTAACATATATATTTAGATAGACAGATAGATAGATATAAGCAAGATGTACCATTCAGCCTTTATACCCAACTCTTTTCTTTACAAAGATATCTGCCTTTTTCAATTTTTAGATTCCCTTCCCTTTTTTATGCTTCACTTTTTATGCTTTTCCCAACTGTTAAATATCTTTTTTCTATGTTTTTATATAACCTAAGAGAGGTTAAGTCTTATGGGTGTACAAGAATTACAAGAGTGATAAGAAAATGTCAATCTTCTTGTTATTTATAACGGCTAAGGTAGAAAAACATGTTTGTTTTTTTTCTCCCCGAAGTAAAAGTTGAATGTTTCTGAAAAGTCTTCCATCAAACGCTTTCCACAACAACTCCATTAATAATAGCAAATATTCAAAAGTAGGTAAATCTGACTAATTAAGCCTTGGAGTAAAAAGAAGAAATACTGCATCTATGAAGTGCTTATTGCATTTCATAACTCTGTCAGCATTGGAAGGCCATTATAATAGCCTTGCTTACAGATAGGTCACGTGTGCCAGCAGTCCTGGTATCAGTAATACAGCCCCTTCTGAAAAGGGTAAATTTGACCTCAGGTGGAATATATTGTTGCAAAGCTAACAACTGAATGTGAACACACGAGAGCTCCAGGGAGAAAAAACCCTCAGAAATATTTGCATTCAAGAAGACTTCAGAGGGTTCACTGGATCCTGAAAATATGTAAGTAGAAAATTCCAGCTTACAACAGTATTTCGTCAGCAGTACTCTGAGAAAAAAAAGTTGCATCTGTCAAGCTTGCTTGTCCAGTAACACTTACCTTGTGAATGTGTTAATATCCAGTATAAAACAATTATGACTAGTTGGATTTTCTCTAAAAATAGCAATATAAAGCCCTCACTGAAATCTTCTCTATCTTCTATTCTGCTATGAGGAAAACATTTAAAAAAAAAAAAAAGAAAAATTATTGTTTATCAATAAGAGCTGGTTTGAGGCTTTAGTTTTCAATATTCCAATCTTTAAAAGAAACTTAATTTTTGGTAACATTCATGGCCATGGCTTATTCCTTGGAATTTTCAGTTATTGCCTTTGTAGGTTGACCGCTTTTGTGAGAATTTCTCTGCAGCAGTAGCATGCTGTCAAGTGCTTAAAATCTGTCACTGTGTTCTTGATTCAGCTGTTTAATCTCTGAGAGCTAAATTCTGCTTCAAAATTTGCAAGTGTGAAAGCATTCAAAAAAATGTCTGCACAAGTCTGCATGAGTGAAAAATGTAACCTCATCTATCTTAGATGTGCAATGCTGTAATCAAAACTTTAATCATGACTGACTCCCAGTCAAAGCAGACAGAAACATGACTAGTTGTGTCTTTGTGGTCTTTGATGCCTATTTCTTCATTTCAGCTAGAGCAGACACTGAAATTCTCCTTTGAAAGAAGTTTGGCTTCTGGATGTATTTATTCATTATATATTTATTTATTATATATTTATTTGTCTATATCTATTTTTCATATATTTGATTACTTGTTGGAATCAAATGCATAAATATTCACAGAACTGGCAAAAATTACACCAACTTAAAGTAGTTAAAAATTAATTTCCAGAATCCCAAATGGTTTATTCATGTCTTAATATTCTATATCACATCTTCTCGATTCACTAAAATATTGTAAAATATATAGAAAAATCCGAGCTTTTTTACACAACTGTTATTGGCTGTTATCTTTTTAGCTACTTTTACCACAACAATTCCTAAAGGGTGCAATTAGCTGCTATTTTAAAATCAATATTTAGGTTGATATTTTTACACTTTCTGATTCATGGGGAATTTATTTTATATGTATTTTATTATATATTTTCAATTCATATTGTAAAAGGAATACTTTTTTGCTACTGATTTCTGTATGCTGAGGGTTTTCAAGTATGCTAGTACCTGATTGTCATTTTTTGCCATAAAAACTTAACTTGTCCAATTTCAGAAAGAAAAGAATTATCAATAATTATTCAAAAAAAAAAGGTGCAGTTTGACCATTACTGTCTGATTTGATTCCTGAATACCTTTTATCATAAGGTTTCTACTTTGTATTGGAAAAAAAGCTAGTCTGACTGCTTCAACAGACCTGAATTTTACACAGCTATTGTGCTTCCCTTCTGTGTAGCAGACTTTAATTTTCAGGTTTGAGTGCAGCTGTCATGTTTTATAATTCTAATTTCTGTTAAATATTTTATACTTCTACATTTGCAATGTTTTTTTTTTTTTTTTTTTTTTTTTTTTTTGAGCAGCCATGTACTTAACCAATGGCTCTACTCATATTTCTTAAAAGGTTTCTGGAAAGACTTTCAGTAATGGACTGTTTTTTCCATTGTTGCCTATCTCCAAAATCAGAATACTGGTCTGACACCCTCACTAAATTTGCTGATGACACTAAGCAGTGTGCTGAAGTCAACACGCTCAAGAGAAGGGATCTATAGGGACCTTGACAGGCTTAAAAGGTGGGCATGTATGAAGTTCACAATGTTTAACAAAGCAAAGTGCATAGTTCTACACCTGAGTCATGGCAACCCCAGACACACCCACAGGCTGGGCAGCAAAGTGACCAAGAGCCACTCGTCAGAGAAGGGCTTGGGGATGATGGCTAAAGAAAAACTCAACAGGAGCCAGCAGTGTGCGCTCACAGCCCAGAAAGTAAGTGGTGTCCTGGGCTGCACCAAAAGCATTGTGGCCAGTGGGTCAAGGCAGGTGATTCCTCCCCTCTATTCTGCTCTCCTGAGATCTTACTTGGAGTTCCGGTGTCCCCAGCCTAAGGACATGGAACTTTTCTGGAGGAAGTCCAGAAGGTCACAAAGTTGACAAGAGGACTGGAGCACCTCCCCTATGAAGGTAGTCTGAAAAGGCTGGATCTCTTCAGTCTGGAGAAGGTTGTGTCTAGATATCATGGCAACCTTCCAGTGTCTGAAGGGGGCCTACAGGGAAGATCAAAAGGGGCTCTAGTTCAGGAACTGTACAGATAGTAGAATGGGTTGAAAAAGGGGAAATTTAGGTTAGACAATAGGAAGAAATTTTTCTCTGTGAGGGTGGTAAGACACTGGAACAGGTTGCCTGGCAGGTTGTGGATGCCCCAACCCTGGCAATGTTCAAAGACAAGTTGAACAAAGCCTCAAGCAACCCTGGTGTAGTGGGAGGTGTCCTTGCCCATGTCAGGCATGGTTGAGACTAGAGGTTTTTTAGCTTATATTCCAATCCCTCAGCATTTTATGACTCTATTATTCTTCTTTTATTTTACTGAAATCTGTCTCTTTATATCAATAAATTTTATTTTACTCTTGTAACTTCCCATTCAATTTTACGATGGAAGCAATGATGAATTTAGGTAAGTGTAAGCAATTTTTTTTCTATTGTTCATGAAGAGTCTCCGCTATAGTCAGTGTACTGCTGTTCTTGAGATTCTGAAGGAGTTTTTTTGTTTGGTTGGGGGTTTTTGTAACTTCAGGATTTAAACATTTAGTCTATGCAAGAAACCTCATTGAGGCATTACAAACCACGGTAGTGTTGTGACAAAAGACAACTCAAGGTTATTTTGTACTTTGTTCACCAAAAGGATGACGACAATAATATCTATTCCTATATGGACAATATCTGATTCATGCAAAATCCCCTGAAAATAATTTATAATGAGAATTATTATTCCATATAAACCTCCTCTTACATGCTCCAAACCTGTTTCTGTTCATCTGCCTGGTCAATATGTTCAGCTATACCATCTGGGAACTTCTCGTTTCTGATCATGATTTGTCTTCTAAATGTTGCAGACAGAAGTTGCAAATAGCATTGTATAATACCTCTAATTATTGGTAACATATTCTAATCCTCTAAAATAGATATTAAGTTAGTGATTCATAGTTCATAGTGTTGGGTAGTTGCTTTTTCTAATTGTTCCTCTATGGGTTTTATTATTATTTATATAGTTATAGAAATGAGTTTATGAGAATTCAGTCATTACTGACACTTTCTATATGGCCATATCAAGCTCTCCTTTAAGAGCACAGCTGTGCATTTTTATACTTCAGAAATAGAATTATTTTTTAATACTTTGTCTTAAACATGAAAGACTGACCCTAACCTTAAAATACTATTATTTTACATTCCTTGAAAGCTTTTTCAGAATAAACTCTATAACCAACATTACTTATAATTGGTGAGAAAACAGAAACTATTAAGTTTTATATAGAAGTTATATCAGCAGAAAAACTGCTTCATTTTCTCTTGATGTTTATTTGGTATGTGACATGATTGATAATGAAATGTCACCAAGAAAGATGTTTCCCTTACTTAATCAATTATAAAGTTTAAGGTATATGAAGCCATTATCAATTAATGGTGTATCAATGGTGTACCACTTTTTAGAATTCTATTCTTTGTGAATTTTTGCCCTGTCTTTTCAACAATTTTTGAAGATTGGAGAGCTACAAGCTAGAAATGTTTTGGATGTGTACTTTCCTCTTTATCTTGATAGCCTAAAACAAATATATCAACATGTGTTTAAAAATTTATATGGAGGATTGAAAACTGATGATAATATGCAATGTAGAGTTCATACCATATAATCCTTGCATTTTTTGACAGATCACATTGCTTTTTCTTGACGGCCAAAAATAATGCTGTGAAGAGTCTGATCGCTAAGGTTTGCAGTAAATAGTTTTTGAAGAAGCTGTGAAAAATGGAAACGCATAAGTGAGTTCTCATAAGATATATCAGCTGCCAAAATTAAAGTGGATACATTATTCAGTATTGAAAATCTGATTCTGTTTTGCTTTGCTTTGGTTTTTCAGTTTAGCTACTTGTGGAAAGTTTAACATGATGACTGACCTAGAATGGAAAAGAACTGTATCTAAGATTGGCAAAACTAAAATGGTGTTTCAGTATCATATACTAATGATGAATTCAGAGAAAATGAAATCTGCTTTGCTGGTAGCGAAATTAAAATCACCTAGTTCTCCTGTATTTTCCCAGTGACTTTGAATCTGGGCTTGTGGCTGGATGCACTCCTAACATCTATGGTACAACAAGTTTTTCCCATGTTTTTGATGTCTGTAACAATGCCCTACCCTGCAGGGTTCCTGGTGTTCAGTGTGGTTTAACATAACGCTTAGCCTTTATTTCTGCAAATTCAATGAAAAAGGCCACTCTGCTTTACTTGCGCAACCCATTTGTGATATAATAAAATGTAACATACTTTCAATGTCCTGTATTTCTGTAAAATTTGATCAAAATTCACCATGTTAAAATATTTATTATAAGAAATAAAGTATAAGTTGTTTTCTTATAAAAACACCTGAAAGTAAATGCAGCAACAAATGAAAAGGAACAAGGTGCAGTAGGAAAGGGAAAATTTTATTGCGAGTACATGGCATAATAAGAAGACACGGATGAATTAGTTAAGTAAAATGCAAAAACGTAAAGAAAAGTTTTCCATTATTTCATTATCCTCTTTTAGTAACTACTTTCTGGATATTTTTTGATCTTCAACTCACAAAAATGAAAATGCCTGGCAATAAATTATCACCTTGTATTTGGATGCAATACAATATAATAAGTGTAGCTTTACTTTGTAATAATGTAGAAAAAACTCTCTCCTGATGATCAAAAAAATGCTTTTTCTTTATTCATCCAGTAGCCTTATTCATGGAGGTCAGCATATAATGATTGCCCCTTAAAATATTTTTAATATTTTTAAAACATTACCTGGAAGAAGAAAAATAAAACAATGAAGTAAGCAAAACAAAATAAAAACCAGGAAAACATTTTAAACACCACAAATAATGGAAGTGTACACCTTTTCCCAGGAAAGTGCATGTGCCAAGCATGTATTACTATTTCTTTATTGTAGTTCACAAATATTTATATTTCACTGTAACTTAAAATATAGAAATTATGCCTTATCATTAAAGAGAAACCAATTTTTTTTTTCTCTTTCTGCCAAACCCGGTAGGTTTAAGGATTTTATAGTTAAAGTGTCAACTACGGTCAAATCTAAACAATGTTTCAGAAATAAAATATTCTTTAAGAGAAACAAAATAATTTATTCTGTCAAGATGTAACTTCAGGATTGACTTATTGTCATAAGTGGTTTTTATACCAGTGTATGGGAACTTTTTTGGGCAACTCTTACTTAACAATTATTACCAGAATATAGCAAAAGAATCTTGGGAGTGTTTCAGGACAATTTTTTGGTCTTTTCTCTTGCTACTATCACTTTATGCTGTTAGAATTTTTATTTTTTTTTTTTTATTTTTAAATTCATGCTCCAAGTTTAGGTTTATTTTTGTCACACTTAGCCATTTCTTGTCGTTGCTTGAAATATTTAGGTTTTCATAGAATCTCACAGAATCACAACATGGAAGAGACCTCTGGTGGTCATCTGGTCTATCCCCTCATCATGCAGGTCCACCTAGAGCCAGTTGTTACCCAGGACCACGTGCAGATAAATTTTTAATAACTCTGTTATCGATGAAGGCTTCATAAACTCCCTACGCAGCCTGTGCTGTCACTCACAGTAAATGCTTCCTGATATTTATATG
This sequence comes from Certhia americana, assembly GCA_018697195.1. Lineage (NCBI taxonomy): Eukaryota > Metazoa > Chordata > Aves > Passeriformes > Certhiidae > Certhia > Certhia americana. Next base: position 40,810,675 of record CM031859.1, read on the forward strand.
GGACATTTGTGCTGTTGCCTCCTGTACTGTCACTGAGCAGCATTGAAATGATCCTGGCCTCATCCTCTTTCACCCTCTCTTCAGGTATTTATACACATTGATGACTTCCACCCCTCCAAGCCTTCTCCAGGCTAAACTGTCCTAAATCAAGGTATTGTTTCACACTGGGCTACATGGACACTTGTGACAATAGATGTTCAAGAAGAAGTTAAGCTTAACCTGGCTGTAGTGATTCCATCTGTAATATCATCAGCATTTTAAATTTTCATAGGTAATATAAAGAAACTTAAAACCATATGGAAATGTCGCTATACATAATTTTGATACAACACAAGGAGAAATTTTCATCACTTTTTATCAAAATTAGTCAGTGCCTTTGCAATGTCATGTACCATGTAGTAATTGCATATAATAGTTGTTAAAATCAGTAAGTGCAATGTAACATAACCCTACATTTGTTAGAAATAAATTGAGATCTGATAAGAGCTTCAAACTTAAGACTAGGGATATAAACGTAGCCACTTTCTGCAGCTGATATTGTTGGGTTTTCTTTTTTTTAATTCTTGTATGCAGGAAAAAAAATCATTCCAGAAAAAGAAGGTAAGCATTAACCACAAAACATAAATATTGTAGGAGATGTAAGGAATGTAATGAGCAAGAAAATTAGACACTGTGATGAAATCTGAATACACATTTCACTTTCTCACAATGGAAAAGAAAATGTATTTCCATCAGACATATTGGTATGTTTGGACAGAGACTTCAGGTGTGAAGAGTCACCCTCAAATCACCCTCAAATCCTTCTCTGCAGGGACGCTTCTCAATCTGTTCATCCCCAGCTTCTACTAATACTGCCCTGACCCAGGTGCAATATCTTGCCCTTGGTCTTGTTGAACCACATGAGATTCCCTTGGGCCCACTACTTAAACTCGTCCAGGTCTCTCTGGATGGTATTCCATCCTTCAGGTGTGTCAACTGAATCACTCGGATTGATGTCATCTGTGAATTTGCTGAGGGTGAACTCAATCCCTTCCTTTAGGTCATTAATTAAGCTATTAGGTAACATTGGTCCCAGCCTGGACAGATGAGAGAGAAGAATATTGTGGGGACTGTTTCAAAGGCTTTACAGAACTCCAGATAAATTATACCTGTACCTTTCCCTTGTTCACTGACATTGTCACTCCATCAATATTGTTTCTAAAAAAAAGGGAGTGAGAGTTGAGGGGAAGTAGGTATGTTATGTAAAGCTGTGTACTGGATTTGTCTGGGATAGAAGACTCTGTGTGGGATTGAGATGCCTACCATGGTTAAACAACAGCAAGCTATTAAAACTACAGGGAAAGTAAGACAGAATTCAGTAGGTGGCTTAAAAACTCAAGGCTGATTTGTACTTTTGGAGCTTCCAGTGAGTATTGAAGTTAAAACACCTGTTTCAACCTTGTTGGGCACAGCTCAAATTTCAACAAATTTTTTAACGTCCAGTACTCTGGGCAGATTTTGACCTTTAATATTGTGTGATAATGCACACTTACCCACTGCAATTCCAAGTTTAAAATTGCTTTTAATATTTACCATCTTCATGGCAAAAGAATTAAGGGGGTTTACTTGATATTATATAAATGATTACATTTCTATTGTAAACATCTTGGGGAAATGGTGTTTATACAAAGATATTGGATAGATTAATAAATCCTCATATGTTTGAATTAAAAATGGTTGGGTTGCTAGCCAATACAGCAGAGTTTATAAAACAGCTGAAATTAATGGCAAAAAAGACCTACCTAATCATCTAGCACAGTCTGTTCTCTGAAATGAGTTCTGGTAGTGTCATTACAATGAGGGTCAAATGATGGTCATGGTATTTCCCTTGGGTGGCTTTTTCACAATCTCATCAATTTAATCATTCAGAATCTAATGTGTGTGAAATCTAATTTTCAAATGTAAAACTTCTCCCAACATGGGACAACTTCGATCAATTAAGAAAAATACATTTCAGTACTCTTCACCTAGTAGTTTGGCTTCAACAAGAACTGAAGCACAAAAGGGCTGATTTGTAGTGTGTTTGCCATGCCTTGCAGCCAAACTAAATTCCTTATAGTTTTAATGGTTGGGTTCTTTTCCCCTTAAATCTCCACAGATACCTTTTCCTTAATCTATTAACAGCTGGATGTGTCTCATTGCCTTTGAAAAGTGCTTGAAAAAATTAATATAGAAAGCAGCTTTGGTGAACTTATCACAATTAGTGAGTTTGCCAAGACCATTCTCTCTATTGACATTTCTAAGCAACATAATTCAAATTAATTTTAGAGAGAAGGGCTTAAATATTTTCAAAAACCTTAATATATTTTAAAATCATTTCAAAACTTTAAAATAATATGGTTTATATTGACTCTTTTATGAAAGTTCAATGTTATGTTCCCTATCAGAAATGAATTAGCAAATTTGATTAGTGATTGATGAGTTAGTGATTGTTTGGTTTCTTTATCCAAAATACAAGGAAAAGAGCAAATCAATAGAACTTATAGATGGAAAATAAGTGACATGATATGATAAAAAACATTTATTTTTTCTGCTTCTAAAATTGGATTTGACCAAAAGTAACACAATGTGTCCTGTGCATTTTGGTCAATTTTTACTATTTTCAAATCTGATAATGTTTATATTGAAAGATTTATTGACCTTTGTACTTAATTTCATAGTATTTTGATATTTTTGTTGATATTATAATTATGTTTTGTATTTTTTTAATCAGTGTATCACTGGGGAAGAAAAGACAGAAATAGTTTAATGCTTCTCAAATCGGATAATGCCATATGATCTAGGATTTTATTCATAACCCCCAGTTTGTGTTACCCATCCTTTCTATAAGTGAGCTATGCAGAGGAACAGACTTGGAAATTCAAGAAAAGTTTAGCTGTTTGACCAGCTGTGATTATAACTTTTGAAGCTATATCTTGGAGTTTGATATTTTTTTAAAATTTATTTATATAATTTTTTTGTCAAAGGCAGACTGAAGTTTGCAAGAAGCAAATTCCATTTTGTCAGAACTAGTTCAGAAATTTTATAAAGACAGGAAATGTTCTATTTCCCTGAAACATACTAGTTATTATAATTTTATGGATTTAGAACTTCTTTTATTTTTTTCCTTTTGCATAATGCTCTTCCATTACACCATGAAGAAAAATTAAGAACAAGAGAAGTAATTTTTGAAGTAAATAATTACATATTATCTGGCATATAAAAGTATAATAACATCAGTTATATTCAATACTACTTTAGACATCCTGAAACTTCCTTCTTTGTGTCTATTTGTGTCGGTAAAGACTGCCAAGCACTGCTAGTCTACCTAGATGGCCAAGTTAAGTTAGGTAAATGTTGTCCAAGAAATCTTTGAAATAAAAATCTGTAAGTATGTGCTTCTATAGCCAACCTTCATCCATGATCCCAGACAAAAGTGTCAGTTTCCCAAAATTTAGGCTTGTGAAACAGAAGTCCCTTTGAGTACTGTTTACTCATATACCAAGTGACATTCCACCACTCACTGTAACCAGTTCTGTACTGGTGATTGAGAATAGAAATCAACTAGCAGATGCAAGGTAACAGAGGGTTATTTTTTAATTAAATGTATATACAATTAATACATGGAAGTACAGTAATATAAGTACTCTTTACAATGTATTACTAAATTAAAGTCATGGTATTCCCTACAATTGCTTAAGGATACTTATATGGTTTATTTTTTATGAAGGTAGAAAGATAAATATTTACAATGAATTAAAATATGCATACGAATAATGCTCCTAAGACGACTAATCTTAAAATGTGTATATTTTAAAAACAAGTATATGTTTTCCCATTGCCATTCAGTACACTACATAAGAACTTTCCACTTTCAGCCTGCCAATATATAGTGTACACACAGCTGAAAATTAGTAACTGGGCTGTTCTTTATGACTTTTTTTCCCCACAAAGAATTTACATTACGTACAGAATTGTGCTGTATAGCAGGTAGCAATGGACTGAACGCGTGCTTCCAACTTCTATGGACTTGGAGAATATTACTACAAAGCAGCTTCTAACAGACAGCACCATGCTTCCAGTCATTAAGAAATAACTTCAAGGGACTCATAGGTGCTGTGTACAAAAGAATTTTATTCTACAGAACTAAATTGGTCTATATTCCACAGAGGACAAATAAAGAATGTGAATAAGTCATTACCAATCCTAACATTTCACTACACTACATTCATAGCTGCAATCCACCTGCTTCTTCTCTACTTATGCATCATTTATGTGTTACTTATTTCAATCAGTTGGGGAGTTATAGCTTTATTATTGCATTCCTGTTCTACATACGATGTGCCTTAATTTGAGAAAAAGCCCATTAGTAGATAGTTTTTATTCTGTGCTCCATACCTTTGTTATTCACAGTAAGGAATTACCCACTGAAGCAGACAAGTAAAGCAATCTGGATTTGTTTTATAATAAATTGCATCCTATTATGCCCAGAGGCCAGAGTAGAAAGAGTTTGTTCAATAATAAGGTTGGTTCATTAAACATTAGAGTATTGTGTTTTCTCCAAGAGTTACATGCTGATTTCGTATAGAGTAATAGTGTTTACTTTTATAAGTACAAGTTCCTACAGGCATGGATTTAGCATTTTATATACCAATACTGAAAATCAATATCAATACTAAAAATGGGGGGAAAACACTTCTCTTAAAAAAAAAAAATTTAAAAAAAAAAATCTATGTAACTGTAAGTACCTGTGAATTACTGAGTTACTCATTTTCAGTTTCAGAGGAGGAAGGGAGAGGAGAAAAGTTTGGTGATGTTTCTATCTGTCGTGTGACAGAGTATCAGCACAATGTGGAGAACTTACACCAAATTGCATAGCTTAAAAGTGCAATTGCAAAACAGTCTACTGATTTTGAAACCCAGCTTCAGCTGGAATTTTCCGTACCTTTCTGTTATATACAATTTTTATTTTTTTTTTACCTTCTCTTTGGAACAAATTATGGTCATTGCATATACATGGATAACTAGCAGAATTTCAGCTCCCGAGAATTAATCTGAGTTATTTTCCCCTGTATCAGAAAAGTGCCAAGTTTGATGTAAGGGCTGGACATAGAAGCTGTTGAAATCCAGTGTTCTGTTCCTAGCTCACTGTGAATACTTTTGAAAATCAAATGTTCTTCTTAACTCTTATTGAATGGCATATCACACAAGTTTCAGCTTCTTCTGCTGATCTGATCCACACTAATCTGATAACTTCTGTGAAGAGCTGTTTTCATTGTGCTATTTGCAAAGTGCTTTGGAAAAAACATACAGTATATTTTAATTGTTAAATTTTCTGAATAGCAGTAGGTACGTCACAAAAGCCTTTTAGAATGACTGTACTAAATGAATGAGGCACATAACAGCCAGCTATGCTAATTACAACATTTAGGAAAGGGAAAATACTAACACATATTTACTTGATGATGACTAAAGATATTCAAAATTGCAAAGCAAGGGAACTGTTATCTTCAAATTTTGTCAGAATTCAAGAACTTTTTAAAAAGTCTGTGAAATTATGTTTCAGAAATGCTAGTCCATATGCTGTTTTAAAACCAAAATATATCTCATGTCAGACAGCCTGGAGCATTTTCTGTCTCCTTCCTCTGCAGCAAAAAGCCAGAAGTCCTCATCTCATGGATTGAGCTCAGATTCCAAAGTATTCTAGGCTAAGGGCAGCAGATAAAAAACAAACTTTCATGTAGTTAGTCTTACTATTCTGAATGTCATATAATTATTACTTATTCCAAGTTTTACAGACTGTGACTAAAGAGGGACAGAAACATCTAGAGTCTGCAAGCATCTGCTTTGCTAGAAGAACATCTAGAATATAACAAAATTCAAGCATAAATCACTTACATTGACAGATAGAGAAATGAGATGGCTTATGTTAGTGTCTGATAGGGAGAGTTTATGAGACCAGTTTACAAGTTTGCATTGCACTTTGGCCTACTTCAACTTAGAAAGAATATTCTAAGGATATTCTATGGTTCTAGGATGAATTTTTTGGGGATGCAATCTTCTTTCTTATCTACAAAACCATTTTCGCTCAGATCACAAGAGAGAAGAAATAACACCATGATGGAGCTAATGACATAGTCCAATGAATTAATTTGAAGAAAAAAATGATCAGAAAAGGTTGTGAATTGGCCTTTCTTGGAGAAGTAAATTGACCTTGACTGTGGAATGTAAAAGCTTTTCCTCTGTAACCAGAGGTGTCATAAAGTAAATGGTAGATTACATAAATCCATCTGTGTTTCACTTGATGACAGCAAAAACAGTGTTGGATTTTTTCTTTTTTATTACCATGAAGGAAATATGCAAAGAGAAGATGAAGGTGGTGGGGGGAGGAAGGTGGAACTGAGATGTCTCAAAGATGAAGGCATATGCATGGCAGATATGTCACTGCACCTGTGGGAGGACTGTCCCTTTTTGCAGTGGCACTGGAAGAAATGGAGATCTCTACAACTACTGAAATAGCACTAGAAATGCATGTGGGGAAATGACTCAAATTCAATGAATTTAATCATAAAAAATGTGCAGCGCCTATAGAGTGAGAGTATTAAGCAGAATCTATGTTTGAATTAACATTTTCAGTAGCTAACCAATCAAATATATTGCAACTAGACCTCCAAGATTCTTTTCATTTCTGTAATTTTTGACAATTGCCAAAAACCAACCTAAAGAGAAGTAACACAAGGAATGGAAGGTTTGAATGAAAATGTTCACAACCTGATATAATCTATCTTAAGTTATAAATTTGTTAAAATAGCTTAAAAATATCCAGAAATCTTTAGTGGATACTTTTGTTCCCTATGAATTTCAGCTGCAGACAAAATTAGAAAAACTCACTTTTCAAACAAGGTATTTTGGCAGATACCTTTGAAAAATATTCACATGATGAAGAAGGTTTTTGGTTTTTTTTTAATTACAATTTAGGAAGAAAATGAGCAGGTAGGGCACATCAGAGGAGAAAAGAAGGCACCAGCCTGTTAGATGCTTCTTTAAATGCAAGGAATTTTCATGTAGTCCTAAACTGCAAAATAACAATGACACAAAATTACTGGCAAATATTTGTTCCTCATAGCACTAACCTGCAAACAAGGTAATAGCAGAACGTTTGGACAATATTCTTTTGATTCCCATTGTAAATGGATTTACAAAATGTGATTAAATTTTATCTGCAACTTTTAGTTAGTGAGCCAATTAAACTCAAGTTTTGCATAAAGATATGAAACGAAGTTGAACAGAATCTCACAGTAGGACCTGTGAGAGTGACAGCATAATTTAAAAAACTATGTATTCAGATGGGAAAAAAGATCAAGGTCCAGCACTGGAGGATAGGCAAGGAAAAGTTGTAAATACTAGGAAAAGAAAGTTGAAAACCTTAAGAGTGACATAATCCAGGTGGAAAATATAGCCTTTTTGAAAGTATATAATAATTGTTTTCCAGAAATTAGACTAAGTAGGAGTAGAATCATTGAATCTAGGTATCATTTATTGCATAAAAGACCCTTAAGATCACCAAGTCCAGACATAAACCTAACACTTCCAAATCTGCCGCTTAATCGTGTCCTTAAGGGCCTCATCCGTATATTTTTTAAATACCTTCAGGAACAGTGATTCCACCACTTCTGTGGGCAGCCTCCTCATGACTTCAACTCCAACAGCTTTGGTGACCTTTTTTGGATACACTCCTGCACCTCAGTGTCTTTATTCTAATGAGGGGTCCAAATCTGAACACAGGATTCAGGGTCTAGCCTCAACAGTGCCAAGTACAAAGGAGAATTAGAAATAATAATATTATACTGCCGTTTATCTTCATATTAATATATTTATTTGGAGAATATTATACTGACTATTGAGTCCTCTAATATCACTTTGCATTTAAAATTTAGCATTATTAATTTGTGTCTGTAACTTTAACAGTGCTCATTAAATGAATAATTTGTGCATCAATGAGTTTCTATATCATGCTGCTTATTTACACTTGTGACTTGTCCTATTCGAGTGCAAATAATGAACAGAATCCAAACAGAATGTTAGATGTCTATATCATAAAGTCATTGAAGAGGAAGTTTTGGTGAAAGGTGAACTTTCCTAACTGAAAATTTCCAAAATATTGAAACCAGGAATATAGTTTGGCAACTTGTAGTGGTCGAGTTCTTTGCAAATGAATCAAATATTAAAGCAGAAAATATTACTCCTACACATTTATAGGTTTGTGGGGAGGGAAATACTTTTATTCTAATCAGAAACAAGTAGAACTGCAATGACCATGTTATTGTGCATCTAACTAGATGATAATCCAGAGTATCTCAAATACAGGTTTTATGCTGTAGCTTTTAAGCAAATTCTTGAACTGTGCCCATAGCTACACTTGTAAATAAATACATGTATACACAATGTCTAAGATAGCCCAGAAGGTGGTTTTGTAAGTAAAGGATTCAATATATTAAAGTACAACATCAGTGTTAAGAAATGAATAGACGTGTAGAAAACAGTATTACTGGATTGCAGTTAGTATTTGCTGCCTTTAACCCTGTTTTGATAGTTGCTAAATTCAAACTTACGCAAAAAATTTGGAAAAGTTATTGCAAAAATATACAAAATTTACACAGGGATATTTTAAAACTGAGAGAATATGAATTTTATTTTACAAATAAGGAATTTACATTTCTACTAAATGTCTGGCTAAACTTTTTGCTTGTTTCATGAAATGAGTCTTCTTGACCTGTTAAGCCATTAATTTATATTCCAGACATTCAAGATTTTATATCAGAATAATTACCCTTTTCCCTCTCCCTTCAAATCCTAGATTGAAGCATACATTTATTGTGATTAAAAATTATTTCTCTGAATAACATGTGCTAGGCCTGCAGAACTTATTGTAAGAATTTGGTATAATCTTTCAGGTAATTCTGGAAAAATCAGGGAGAGGCATAGACTGCTGCATTAAAATAAAATCAAAGGGAGCCACAGTGGTTGCATAATTATGACTAACTGCTAGGAAAACAGAAAGAGTTTTTTTTTCTATACATATAAAGCCGATAATATTTTCCTCTTAGCATTTCCAGACTGGAGTAAGCCTCAGAATTTGTAAAACATCTCAGGTTTGATTTTGTTTAAAAACAAAGAATAGAATAACAAAAATCTGCTGCTAGTATTGTCTAGAAATATTTTTTTCTATGCTTCTTCATATGCCTAACATTTTTTGAGGAGACTTTTTTGTCTATTATGGCATACTGTTGTGTATTTTTGTGATATCTTTATTAATAAGCATTTATTCTCATTCAGTGAGCACACCTTTATAGTGATCAAAACCTACAGTGATGATGATGGCATAAAAAATGAACATTCCAGCAATGCACTTATCACTTATGTCAAGTCAATTCAAGTGGTTTTTCATCCCTTATCTCTGTCATGACTTAAACTGCCCTTGCCCGTAGCAGAAATAAGGTTGTCAAACTAAATTTTTAAATTTATCAGTTTAAAGTCTGTTTTTAGGGCACTCAAAGTTATCTGTGTTGAATTAATTACACAAATGCAGAGATCTCTGCTTTATCTGTGTTCTTGGCTGTAAAACCATCATCTGTATTTCAACTTACTGTTAAGTCTGACAAGGAAAAAAAAAGATTAACAAATACTTCAAAAAAGTTAAAAATGCAGTGTGGTGAATTGACCTTGGCTAGATCCTAGGTGCTCACCAAGCTGCTCTGTAACTCTCCTCCAGGAGGATGGAGGAGGGGAGAGAAAATAAAATTGAAAGAAACTCATGGGTCAAGATAAAGGTAGTTTAATACAGCAAAACCAAAGGCCGCTTGCAGAAGCAAATGAAAACGAGATTTGTTCTCTAATTCCCATCAGCAGGTGATGTCCAGTCACTTCCCAGAAAGCAGTTACCTGTCAGAGAGACATCATAATGCCCCTATTCCTCCTCCTTTTTCTGAGCTTTCATTGCTGAGCAGTCATCTCATGGTATGGAAATCCCTTTGGTCAGTTTGGGTCAGGTGTCCTGGTTGTGTCCCTTCCCAAGGTTTTTCCCACACCTAGACTACTGGTGAGGGGCAATGTCAGAGAGCTGTGCCAGCACTGTTCAGCATCAGACAAAATACTGGTGTGTTAACAAAACCATTCTAGCTACCCATACAAAGCACAGTTGGTATGGAGACTGCTATGGAAAATTAATTCCATCTCAGCTAGACCAAATAAATGCAGTTTTACCATGAGAAGCCATTCTTTGGTAGAAAAAGAAGATGAAATACCACTTCATGTTCACTGGACTTGAGTAACAAAAAAAAATCTGAAATTTTTTGCATAAATTTTTATGTAATTAATATTTATTTGGGAACAAGTTTGTTTTTTTTTTTTTTTTTTTTAATATTCCAGCTGTACTATAAGAGATCCCTGAAGGCCAGGGATGGTTAACTCCCACCTTGTATTTCAGTCCATCAACAATTCAATCATTTACCCTCCATGGAAATCAGTTCCCTTGAAAATCTCTCTTCAGCCAGCTGCTTAAATGTAGCCTTTAAAATCTACATTATGGAATTTTGTACTTCAGCAGCTAAATGTAGTGAGAGTGGTGATAACATGACAGAGGATTTCGTATTTCCCTTGTAGATATATCAACTTTTTTTTTTAATTAGACTTCTTGTTCTTTATTGTTGATTACCATCCCCACCCCCAGTAACATTAATAGGTATCAAATAAAATGTTTAAAAGTATTCAGTATACATTTTCTTAGTAGACTAAGAATACCACGGTAGTAAGAATACCACAACCATAACTAACAGTTGTTTGTGCTCTGCTTTGGTTTTTGATGAATTACATCAAAACTTAGCAATAAGATAGCATCATGAGAAAAAGGAGAAAGGATTCATTTTATATCCATTTCATATTTTCAGTCCTGTTCTTGTCTTGGGATTGCATACATTTTGTCCCCAGTTCTGTTCTTATTATAGCATAGCCTTTCAATTGTCATAAGTCTATATAAACTCTTTGCCATTTTTCTTTTCATTTTAGAGAGGGGTCATTTATTAAAGAAATGAAGCAAAACACTGCGGAAATAAATTATGTATAACAATTGCAGTCAAAGAAAGATTTTAACACTTAGAGAAAACCAGGAAAAATTGATTGGTTTAAGACCATAAACTCTTAGTTGTTGTGATCCATTAGGCATGAAGGAAATTTAGCAGGGGTGATATGGTGGTGTGGTGGCACCTTTGCCAATAAGCAGATGCATACCCAGCCTTTCTCAGTCCCCATCCTCAGCAGGACAGAGGAAAAAAATAGGATGAAAAAGCTTGTTGCCTGGTGCACCTTCTTCCAAAACTTTGCCATCTACACCCAGTGTAGGTGTGAATAATTTTCATTTGTTTGATCTTTGCTATAATGTGTCTGGACACTGTTCTCAGAACTCATATTGACATCTTGGGTTTTGCACCATTCCCAGTGGATAGCCATGGATTTATGCTTGTGCACCATGAGTTAGAATATGCAATAGGAACCAGATGCTTTGCCCCAGTTAGGGCAATATTGAACATAATTCATGACATCTACTACTACTCTTTTTTGTTTGTTTTTGGGGGTTTCTTTTTGTTTGTTTGATTTTTTGAGTATTTTGGTTTTTTGGGGTTGGGGTTTTTTTTGTTTGTTTGGGTTTTTTTTTTTGTTGGTTGGTTTTATTTGGGTTGGGGTTTTTTTACAGTCAAGTCTTATTATTTTGGTTACATTGAATACGACTTTGGAAAACATAAATTCATTAGGCTAAAAGTACCCACAATATCTCATCATAAGTAAGGGAGGTAGACTGTGTTTACATATTAGCAGTCTCAGAAGAATATGGATAACATTTTAGATGACTGCATGTTTTCATTAATGAAACTAGTTCTCTGTGTGATATTGGATGTACATTTACACCTACAGCTAAGGGCTTGTCCTGAGCTGCAAGCAGGACTCAGTGTTCCAAACCTCAAAAACTACCTCTGGATTAATTTGGTGTACAAATGCATCTAGACTGAGTGGACAGTGTAATATGTTTGTTTTCTGTGAGTGAGAAACATTTACTGTCCTATTTTGCTAAAATGGTTGAACATTACAGTGACAACATGATTATCCCAAAATAAGGCAGATGCCATAACAGGGCACCTGTTAATGCTATGACTTTGGACTGTCACAAATATAGTAGCTAAATGGAAAATGAAGTAGCAGACCTAGTTTGGGGCTATGTTATAAAGTAGGTAAAAATAACAATTACCTATTTACTTTCATAACATTTAGCCCATTATAAGGATAATTTGTAAAATAGACAAAAAAAATCTTGAATAATGAAGTGTTTTAACATTCTAATCTAAGACAAACTAGCTTGGATTTTTTTGATATATTTTCAATGTAATGGAAGTTTTGAACATTTATGCATGTTTTTACATGTAGAAAAGATTTTTATATTAAAAGCTCTTAATATTGAATGGCAATGACCAACATAAAATTGCAAGTGTTCTGCTCTGAAATTCATCAGCATTTCTTAAAGTTTTTTAGAGGTTTTTACTCATGCAGAACCTCAGATGAGCATTTGCGATATCTGATTACTTTTCTAAGAATTCTCTTGACAATAAGATTTATGCCTTCAAGGTACTAAAGTAAAAGTTTATTTGACACTTGAATTATGTAAAAACAGTCTTATGGCAATTGAAAATAGAAATCAATAATAAAAAAGTAGAAGTGTATTATTTAAATTTTATATGCAAGTGACTATACTTTTTCTTTTAAACTTAATATTGATAGCAAAATTTTTTTTTTTTCCAAAATCTAAACAAAATTTTTCTTTTTTCTCTAGATATTGGGAATAATTAATAGACTTCCTTTTTAAATTCTCTTGCAAATGTCAAGTCTGTGACCATGTCTGATCCAGAGGATATAAGGCATCTTTAGTTCCTTTGGTATTTTTGCCTGAATGTTTTCAAGTCAGTACTTTTATATGGGTAATGTTTTCTAATTATCTTCTAATTTTAAGTAGTCTATTCCAAACTCTGCCAGTGGATTGAATTATCAAAATATGGTGCCCAAAAGTCAGTGAAGACTATCTGTTCAGGATATACCAGTACCTAACAGAGCAGGAGGATTTCACATTTTGCAAACTCGCTTTTATTTCCTAGCTTGGTATTTACCTTTCTTATAACTTTATGAAATATGATCAATGTTGTTCTTTTTGTTGATTTGAATCACATCTATTTCAGCAGGATTGCACCTGACCAGTCATTTCTCATCCTGGTTTTATGTAGCTGAGTTTTTGCACCTAAATACAGAATTTTTCATTTTACCTTCTTAGACTGAGGCCTATGTTTTCAACCATGTCTCCAAATTTTCTAGATCATATTACATTTAAAATTTTAATTTCAATATCCATCATGGAGGAAGTCTATCACAGGTGGGATTGTCAGAAAATTAACAAGAATACTTCCTATGCCTTTATCTTAGTTGTTAATTAAAACATCAAATAATACCAGACCTAGAAAAACCCTCTGGGTCCTACTAAGCACATCTTTTTGTTTGACAATCGACAACAGCCTAAGAACAAATTTTCTAGTTTTTTCTTCCCATCTGAACATAATTTGATTTTCCTGTCTCTTTCTGAGACATCTCCTACTTCACACGTATCAAAGTTTTATAAGGATGAGTACTCTATAGTTTAAATTGAAAATTATAACAAAAAATATTTTGGTCATATATATTTCTGAAAATAAACTAATCTGGTTATTATTTCTTTCTCTACATCTAACTTCTTGAAAATTTTTTCATTGAATGATAACAACTGCCTGCATTCCTTATGTACTTCCCTCTACTATGGGCACAAAGCTTCTTTTGTTCTATTCTTCTAGAATAGTTTTCTATCCTACATAGTTTTTAAAAGAAAATTGACATATTTTTTAGGAACTCCTTTGTGAATTTCACCAGTCAGAACTGATTTGAAAATATCTAACTTATGTAAGCACTCTCTAAACTGTTTCTTTCCTGTTTTACCACTATGTCCTTGACACTGCTAGTTAGCTAATCAAAACTGACTTATTTTGTGAAGACTGAATTTAAAAGACATTAAGCATGCCGTCTCTTCAGCACTAGATTTTCATTCCTGCTTTTCAGCAAACCAACATGTCTGCCCTTTCCAGCAATATTTGTAAAGAAACAATTTCTATATTACCAAATCATGGGATTTTTAAAATACATTTTCATCATCATTTATTATGTAACTTAACAAAAGTTATTTTTTAATAGTCGTCTCTACAGCTCAAATTTTCAGTACTTTTTCCCTTTTGCAGTATTTCTCAATACAGTCCAGCTGATCTCCATGAGCATCCTAGCTTTACGCTGGTTGAAAAAGTTTAAAATTAGGCCCTTGATTTTGTTTAAAGAATCCCAAACTGCCCTAATTTTTTCCCATGTGTTTTCCACAGAAATGTCTTCACTGGTTCTCTTATTTCACAATTTTTACTCTTGTGAAGCCTTTTTTTTCTCTTTTTCCCCCTTTCTGACTCTATATGATCCTTCTCAGCAATACCATAACACCAGAAAGGAAATGATTCTGAGACTGGGTCCACACATTACCTGAAATGAACTGTCCTCAGTGAGCAACTCTTCCAGGGCCAGGATCTGAGGTCTTTTTTTTTGCCAGTCTAAAGTCATCCTTCTGGCATCTGTATCTATGTGTTAACCATAGAAGCATCCTCTATGCAGCTCACTTTAAGAACATGAATTTAAGTTGGTTTCTCAAGATTATCTACATCTCTAGGTTTTTCTTCATATTCTATACAGATCAAATTTTGTTTGGGAATTTACAAGAAACTTTTTCTAGCAAATAAAAATACTATCTTCAAAATGTGACTTTGTCTTTTTTCCTGGAATTTAAACTATTATGAATATAATCATTTTATAATCTTGAAAAGCTAGGGGTTTTATATTGGGAACTATCTCACAAGCAGAAATTATATTATCAACACCCTTTCAGTTTTTAAAATGGAAACAGAATAATGGAAAAAGAGTTGCATATTGTTGAAAGTTGAGTTTCTGCTAAAATTACATGAGAGGTTTCTCCATGGTTTTACAATTCCCAATTGTATTGTAAAAGTATTCACTGGAGACAAAATGTAAATGGTAAAGAACATCTCTTTATCTGAGGAGAAAAATAAGTTCTTATACACATCCTTTCACTCTAACTGAAGAGACTTTTCCCCCACTTTTCCACTTCCTTCTCCAAAAATAATGAATAACCCTAAACAGTAATGGTTTGCTTTTTCATTTTTTCACAGCTCAATCACACAAAGCACCTTTTCATTACATTTTCAGAAACAAGATGAACTTGTATCTAAGTGGGTAAAAATCTCATCCTAGTCAAGATGCGGAAATGTCTATCAACTATGTCCAAATTTAGGAGATGTGCACAAGGTAGATAAAGACAGCAAAGATCACCCTTAAGAATATTTAGAAAAAAAATCTGTCATCTGTAAAACTGAAATGATAACAACCATTAACTATTAGGGGTGTGTTTCTTGTCAGTCTTTTCTGACAAAGAAAATGCATTTACTAAAAAGATAAAATGTGACACATTGAAAAAAACAAAGAAGCCAGAAAACCCAAGTACAACAGGATAAAAACAACCCACAAACCAATCAGCCAACAAAATGCCACTGATAAAAGAAAAAAAAGAACCCTACGACACACACACACAAAGATATTTTTTATCTATACAGTGAAGTCCCATTTAATGCTAATATGGGCTTTGTTTTTTCTTCTATTCTAATATAGTATTTAGAGACAACATTAAACATTGGAAGAAATAATGGTCACCTCTATTCAAAGCAATTACCTTAAAGCATATAATTAAGCAAGTACATTACATATGTGTGTATGTATATATATATATATATATATATATATATATATATATATAAAATTCATATTGTGGAAATAAAGCTCAGTGCAGCATTTCTTATTCATGCCTGAACTTTTATTTAAATTATGTAAGGCAAAAATTCTAGCCCTCTCCATGAAACATCACACACACAAAAAACCAAATGTTGTCCCTTTCCCAAATTGCTTAGAGTCCACAAATATTAACAGGCAGGTCTTAAAATATCTTAAAATATAAGACTGGTAGGAGATATTTACAGATATTTTGATAAGTAGATGTCACAGAGCATCAGCAGGATTGTTTAAAACATGGATTGATTGACAAAGAAAGCTCCAGGGACTGTGAGTGTTCTAAAGAATAACAACATAGTGACAGTTCTTTTGAATAAAAACACCAGAAATGGGAATGGAAATTAGTTTTGCTCATAAGAGAGAAATCCTTTGGAGAGGCAGGGGAGGGAAGTCCTATGTTAGTACTTGCATTAAATCTCCTTTCACATTTAATTTCCTTCACTGAAAGGTAACTGAAGCAAAACATGCTTCAAAGACCATTTTTGCCTAGAAAAAGGTAAAGTGAACATCTCAAGAAACTTTCAATGAGGCTGATATGAAAACCACAGACACATGAGTATGGCAAGGCTTTATTTCTTCAAAATGCTTTCACAAGCTTGTGGGGGAGACTAGAATGCCCCAGGTATGAACCATCAAGCAAGATTTAAAGTTGAATCAGAATATACTACCAAACTAAAACCAAGTAGCTATCATGATCAGTGATTGCTCCTTTATCTTTTTTAGCTGATAGGAATCACAACAGAAAATAGTTCAGCAAATGAGCACCTACCCACGTACGGAGGTAGGTGTGTGTTCACTTTAATAACACAAGAGACTTAAAAGTAAAAACATCATGCAAGAAAACAAAAATATCTTTATAAAAATACACAATGGTATGATAAGGATATTTTGCTTCCATTGGTTGGAAAAATAAAATTTTTTAAAAATACATAAACTTGTAAGAAACCTTGTACTTCATATGTTCTCATGCCTAGCTCACTATATAACCATTTTTACAAGCCTAGAAAAATCCAACAAAATCCCACAATAACAAAAAATCCAGCAATAATAACTAAAACACGGATGCACAAATGCAAACAAATTCTGCGTTTGAACACCAGTTCAAGAAAGGGGCATGTCATAAAATGCAATGCACTGTGTTCTTTTACACCTGTACTATATATAGAACAACAAATAAAGATTTACTTTAATGAAGCTTATAAATTTTTGGTATAGCTGGATTCCACTATGCACAAGGTATGAGACATTTCTGAACATGAGAACTGAACAAGAACAGTTTTTCATGCCTGTAAGAAGAAACATCCACTGAGCCAAATTTCCTCAGCCCCCAGGAGAAAAATCAGCAGGGGTAAGGAATGTGTTGGCTGAAAATGCTTTTAACAGTTAGTCTGGCAAATGGCTGTGCTGTTAATGTTTGGCTGGACTAACCTATTGCCAGCATAGCTCAACATAAGAATTACAACGGCAGTGTAGAACACAGATAAGTTTGACAGGAGAAAAAGGAATGCACATAAAAGAGGAAACTTAAACATCTGTGCATATGTGCTTCAAAAAATATGATGCATTTAATTCTGGATCAAAAAGTTCATGTCAGAAAACACAATCCAATGGATATGTTTATATGAACACTCAGAGATGCTTAAAATACTAGAAAATATTTAGGGTTGATCAATATTTTGATAACACTGACCCAGATAGACTACTGTAGATATATGTTTTCTAAAGAACACTTATCAGCTCTTACTAACCTGAATATCTTGGAGTGACTTTTGTATGCATTGACTGTCAGCTTGTAAAGAATCCAAAATGGAATTTATGTTTATATACTTCATTGATATCAAGGAATTTCTAAGGACCACTGTTCTGCTGGAGCTTATCTTCTCAGCTAAAACACCTAAGAGTTGTGGAACTTATAGACACCATCAGAACAGTACTGAGTTCCAATATTTATACTGTACCATGCTTTACTAAATTGTGTATTTTATAACTGTAAATTCCATTCAAGTGAAGAGTTCAGGAAAGAGGAACAATGTTTGGGAAGTTCTAAGTTTTCTTCTTGGTTATTTGTTTGGGTTTTTAAAAACTTCTCAATCACTGCCTGTAAACATCTTGATATATGCTGCAGATTAGAGTTCTTCAAAGGATCACTGTTATCAGTGAGACAATACTTGAATGGCTATCATCATCCTTTCCAGATGGATTTGGCAACTAGTAAACCTCAAAAAAGATAAGCTTAACTAGAAGCATGACTGTGAATGTTGCATGTAGTATTGGTTCTGCTGGTTTGAAGACCATAATAAAAAATTAATTCATTCACTTGAATATTGAAATAAAATTCTAATTGGTTTCACATTTCAAGTTTTTACTGTGCCACAGGTTTTTATTTATGCTATTAAAGCTGAGTGAGTAATGAGGAAAAAATATATACTATATGTTGCCAAAACATATCCTTTATTAATCTGTGTTGCTTGGTTATTTATGTGAAAGGAAATTTAACAAGTCAAAATACTAATTTTTCAGTTTGAATTCTATCTCTAAATAAAAGAGAGCTCAAATCTGAAGTGAGACAATTTGTTTAATTCAATGGTATTTCAGTATTTTTTCAGTATATTTTTGCAATTCCTACAAAGAAAAAATTATTATTTACACAGTTTTATTGGAAGTGTTACATGTAAACTAGACTTTCAAAATGTTTTTGATGTGTAGACAGGATAAGACTAGAATTTTACCCAGAAAGGGAACAAAATTTTGTCTATGTATGTAAAAAGAGAATAAACTGCCCAAAATTATCAGAAAAAACTTATTTACAATGTGATTTAAATCATAATTAATATATTCAAGAGATATCAACTTCATGAGTTATAATCAATTGAATTCCTAGTCATGTTAAATCAGATTCAGGAAGAATATCACAAAGGAAACACAGTCCAACTTTTTCTGTCTCTTTAGATCTCAGGAGGACAGGGCCATATTATTCAACTCTCACATTAGTACACAGGTTGGTCATGTTGTCTGGGGTTTTAGCTTGTCTATTTGTTTGATTATTTTCTTGCCAATTAAACATATAATAACAATTACTGTATTATTGCAGAAAGGGGATATAACTCAGGAAGTTCCATTACTACAAAGATACACAACTTTATCCTGAAAGCACCTGTAGCATTTTGAACTTCACTTTAACCTTTGAAGAGCAGTGGCCTGAAAAAATATAGTAAAGTAAAATTTTGTGCAGTCAATTTACTTCCTATGGGCAAAAGTTCAAGTGCATTTCCTGCTTGATGTTAACCAATGGAAGGAGAACATAAGGAAAGAAAACAACCTTGCTTACAACATATAAGAAATTAATTTTAACAAAAGTTCAACCTAGATTTTATCTAAATCTTTATCTCAAATTATAACTTTATAGAACCTTATCAATAGGTTATGGTTAAAGCTCTGACTTATACGGCAACTTGTAGTATGAGACTTTTTTGAAGATATAAAGTTAGAATTATAATTTTTATGCTATTTTTAAAATCTCTAGGCTTATGGATTATGAGAAGAGTATAAATTCATATTGTAATTTCATTCACATGTCACTCAAAGCAATGTCTTGTGTCAGGATACAATAACTTCTGGGATTTGAGGACTGTATTCTTACAGTTTTATTCAGAGATCATATCAAAAGGTTCAAATAACTTAAAAGTTTTCACCTCAATCATGAAAATTAAGTACAAAGAAAAAAGATTCTTTTAATTTGTTGACTATTATGTCAGTATAGGAGCATGAAATAATCATCCTGTTATACTGTATTTAATATTTAACTGTACTATCCTCATTTTATTACAGTAACATTTCACATTTCAGAACATAACATCACAAGGTTTACAATTTGTTGTTATTTATTATAACAATTTCCTTATATTTCAGAGTTTTCTGTCATAACTAAGAGGCATGATTTTCAGTTTTGCAGGGGAGAGGGGATTCTTTTTTGTAAAACCTTCAAGATAAGGGCTCACATAGTCATTTATGTAGCTAATTGTATAAAAAGAATTTTCTTTTCTCTCCTAAACACATTCAAGAATGAAAGACAGTACTAAAAATGGCTAATTTATATTAATGATCAGTCAGTAATGGCATGCAGAAAAAGGGGAGAAAAAACAGAAAAGGATAAAAGAAGAGAAAGACAAAGCAGTAATGAAGTTTTAAAGATCAAATAATAAATCAGTGCATATTGATTGATGATTTAACTGAAATTAAACAAGGAAAATGCATTTACTTGCATTAATTCTTCCAGGTGGAATATCACACAATTTCTAAAAGCAAGTAGGAATGCACTTTGCCTAGGTCCCTGAAGCTGTGATTCATGCTCACACAGCAAGCTGTCCTTAGCTATATTCTCTTTCGTGTGGTATTTTTTCACAATGCAGCTTTATTTATTTGAACAAATACCTGCAGCTGTGTCTAGAGGGTGCCTTAAGCAATGGTGGGGCTGGAGCACGACTGCTCAGCTAAACAAATGGCTGAACATTTGTTCAGGTGTAAGGACAGAAATCTGGCATGCTTTTGGGTAGTGCCAGCTGTCACCCTCCCAGACAAATCACAGGCAATTTTAGGGGGTTAGTGCAGGTCAGGGATCATTTATAAAAAGTTGAATGCAGTTATCTCATTTCAGAGGCTGGGATGCTTTAATCCCATAGTCACAGCCAGACTCTTACAGTTGGCATAAGCACTAAAGAGGCTCTTTTCTATATTTTATAGTATTATACATGTACTATACTTACCCTCTTTGCAGCACTAGAGTTTTTGGAAAGCACAGCTAAGGTCCCTTGGTCTGTTCAGCCTGGAGAATGGGAGACTGAGAGGAGACCTTACTGCAGTCCACAACTTCCTCATGAGGGCAAGAGAAGGGACAGACACTGATTTCTTCTCTGTGATGAGCAGTGATAGGCCTTGGGGTAATGGCCTGAAACTTTGTCAGGAGAGGTTTAGGTTGGACATTAGATAAAGATTCTTCACCCAAAGGGCTGGGCACAGGAACAGACTCTCCAAGGAAGTGATCACAGCATCACTGATCATCAAGCCTGTCTGAGTTCAAGAAGTATTTGGACAATGCTCTCAGGCACAGGGTGTGACCGTTGAGGATGATCCTCTGCAGGGCTGTGAGTTGGACTCTGTGATCTTTGTGGGTCTTCCAAGACAGCTTATTCTGGGATTCATCATTTACAATGACGAAATCTTAACAAGCTCACCCTGAGTTTTCTCTGCATTTAGGGGAAAACTCTCTCACAGAGTACTATGAATGTGATGTATAATTCATGCAGATTATATGTTTCCACAAGAAAAAAGTTAACTGGGGCTGTATTCTGGATTTCAACATCTCTTCTTCAAAAATAAAATTTTCATTTAGCTACAAAGAGATCATTGAGAAGCAGCAAAAAATTAAAGTTATGCAGAAGTACCATCTCTTCTTTCATTGAAAATAAAGGATGAACCCCCATGTACACAAAGTTGAGATTTTCAGCCTTTTCATATTAGCAATGCATTATTACAAATAATGTGCAAATTGTGAACTGTTCACTGAAGACATTGATGCATAATTTAAAATGGTAAATAACTTCAAGCTTTTGGCAATTTGATAAACCACAAGTCATGGTAAAAAGAGGTAGTCAGCTAGGTGTCCAGGTATAGTATGTAAAAGCAGAGTTCTAACCTACCCAGAGTTTTATGATAAGTAGGATTCTACATCTTCTTAATTTCTCCTGGTTTACATGAGAAGACATTGTAAACTGCTTCCAACTTCTGTAGAGCAACTCTTACAGGAGAGTCCTTATTCTATGAATCAAGAGCAACTTTTAAACTCAGTGTTAACCCAGGATGAAGACCTCTGAAAGGTATAGAAAAGACCATGATATAGTGGGCATCTAGAGAAAATTAGTTTTTAATTACATTTGCACCACCTTTTACTTAGTTTTTAAATATATCAGTAAGCTTCCATGCAATTTTTCCTTATTGTATTTCTTGGTTTTATTTTGTCTTTACATATTTTGAGTGTATAGCTATATATATATACTCTCTAACATAAATAGAGAAAAAACTCTATTGCAGAAAAATATGAAACATTTTCTTAATATAATATTATATTTTAGGTGTTGACACAAAACTTCATGTTACTCATAAATGCTATTACTATTTTCTAGTAAGATGTATAAAGAATGTGTGTCATGAAGAGATATGACTCAAAGAATGTTAACTGCCTCCTGACTTTACCGAATTTCACAGAAAAAAGACAATAAAGCTCTGCTGAGATAACACATATTATTCAAAGACATATAATAGGTTCTAAAGAAAAAAAAAATCTTTCTATTTTGGAAGATACATAAAAAATCTGATCTACTGAGAATTTTCTATCCAAATAAAGGACTTCAATTACCACTGTAGAAAAGAGGTGACATTCAAAGTTGATATATGGAAAACCCACATCTGTCAGTCTATATTTGAAAGTCAATAATATATGTTATTCCAGTGAGGAGACCTTGCCTGAGGAAGAAAAATTTTAAGCCTGTCATAAGACAATTTCTTTTACAGCAAATGGAGAATCATTTATCCATGTTTAAGATTTTCTACTTGTGGTATTTCAGTTCTAACAGCTGGGTTTAGCAGAATGTGTTTTTAATATGACTTTGCTAATGGAGTATAGAAGTGGTAAGGACAAATCATGCAAAAGGAAAGAGGAACAAAGAAATAAGGAATCATTACTGTAGTAGTTCATATCACATCATTTGTATCTGAAACTGATTTAAAAATCTCAACATAAGGAAGAGAAAGAGCCCTCAAGAAATCTTTAAGCTTCGCTACTGGATTTAAAGTAAATGCCGAGTTAACACAGGTCTAAATTTTAAGCAATCTGCATGTAGGGTTTATGATTTTGTACTTTTTATCTAATAAACTAAATAATATCCACTTTCTAGATCTTGATATTTCTGAAATAGTTTCTGATCATGACTAAGGTGAATTCGCAAGTTAGTAATAATGTTTCCCTGCCATCTTTTGCAAAGAAAAACTAATTCTGACACTCAGTGATGTAGGTAGACCCAAGAAAGACCAAGGTCAGAGCTGAGTTATTCAGAGTCTCACTGCTCAAGCAGGATGATAAGAAAAAAAAAAAAAAAAGTACTTCTCATTCCTTTGTTCTTTGCCTTTCTTCTATTTAACAATATAAGTATTTGTTCTTGCAAATGTACTCACCAAGCATATTTTAAAAAAAACTACAGCTCTATCAAAATCACAGAATCATGGAATCATTAACTTTGGAAAAGACCTCTGAGATCAAGTCCAACCTTTGGTTGAACACTACCATGTCAACTAAATCATAGCACTAAATGCCACATCCAGTTCTTTCTTGAACTTTTCAGGGACACTGAATCCACCAACTCCCTAAGCAGCTCAATCATATACTTATCGCTCTTTCAGTGAAAAAACGTCTTCCTGATGTCCCACGTGAACCTCCTCTAGTACAGCTTAACATTGCAGGCTGGCTGCCTGGCAGAAGATGCTGACTACAACCACCTGGCTACAACTTCCTTTCAGGTTGTTGTAGATAGGAACAAGGTCAGCAATTAGCCTCATTTCTCCAAGTTAAACTAACTCAGATGCTCCTCATAGGACTTTTGCTCCAGACTGTTTTCCATCTTCATTGCCTTTCTCTGGATTTGCTCCAGCACCTCAATATCCTTCTTGTAGTGAGGGGCCCAGAAGTGTAAACAGGAACTTGAGATGTGGCCTCACCAGTGCTGAGTACAGGAGGATTCCTTGTTTGTTGTATCGGGAAAGGCATTGTATGGGTGAAATGTCAGACACTGAGCAAGATTTTTCACCTTATTCAAAGAAATATTGAAAAAATAAAATTCAGTTTGAATAAAATTCATACTTTTAGACAAGTATGTGCAGAGAAAACAGCCATACATTCCATGCTTTCAAAACTGGAGAGATTCTGATGGTGATTTTTATGTTGCTCCAGTTATTATTACTACTTTTTACAATCAATATTGTTTACATCTTTCACTGCACTTTATAAGAATTGAGCAATTCATTTTTCATTTTCAGTTTATCTCTTTTCTACTTTATCATAAGATTGAATATAGGGTTGCATTAAATACGTATTTTAGAATGTATCTTTTTCCATCCAAAAATTCTGGATGACAAAGCTTAGTTTGAAATTTCTGTTACCAACTTTTGTACTCCCGTCTCCCAAATATGGTAAATTTGCCCTGATAAGTTCTTCCATGACTAAATACAGTCAAGAACCTGTGAAACAAAACACTTGAAATGCATCTGTATTGCTAGTTTTAGAACAACATCATCCAAAGTCACTGTTCTTCCTTTTTTGTTTGTTTGGGTTTTTTGGTTTGTTGTTGGGTTTTTTGGTGGTTTTTTTTATTTTTTGGGGGGGGGGGGGGGTTGGGGTTTTATTTAGTTTGGGGTTTTTTGTTTGATTGGTTAGGTTTTTGTTTAGTTTTTTTGGTGGTGTTTTTTTTCTTTGGTTGGTTGGCTTTTAGGTTTTTTTGTTTGTTTGTTTTTTTTGTTTTTTGGGTTTTTGTTTTCCTATTTTGCTCTTATTTTGGAAGGAAAAAAACAATATTCCAGAAAAAAGAATTTGTCTTACTCACTTATTCCTAATTCCCCATGGAACTTTCAAATCAAAGATACCACAAAAAATCTGGACTGAGCAGCAGTGACTGTAGCTTCACAACCAGAAAAGCAAGTTTTTAATACACAAACATGACAGGCTAAATATGGAAGTACCTTCAATGGAGACTGAAACAGTATGTGAACATAGTTTTCCAAATATGGCAAAAATCAACAGAATACTGGTATTTATTAGATGATTCTTGTAGAAAGCCCCATAAATAGATGGCTAAAAGTGATGAGGAGATACTGCTCCATTGGATGAAGAGTATAGAAAGGAATTGGGGCATGAGGAAAACTGTTGCCTTATATATGTTTGGAATACATTAATTTGTAAGGATTTCATATCTCAAGTGCTAAACTTTTCAATAGCTTGGGATCTCATTAGAAAGCTCTTAGAATTCTTTTTTTCCTCAGAATTTTCTTTTTTTGCTGAAGCTATCCAATTAACGAAAGGCAATAAACTATTCTGGTTACAAGTTAGGTATCTTCCAGGTTCAGACTTGTTTTTCAGAGATTGTGGATTAGTACTAAGTAGAATATAGGAATCTTCTTTCCAAAGTCTTTTAAACAAAAACTTTGCTAGATAAGGGATTTTACAACAGTTCTGGATATCAATAGAATAGAACCTGGGTTGATTCTTTGGTATCCTTCCCCAAGGATTGTCTGCATACAGTTATGACTGGTTTTAGTAACACTATATTTCTTCACACTGGACATTGCTTACCAGGATTTACTTAGGAGGTGTTTGAGGACTCTATAGCATATATATCTCTGTTGGTTTTAATAACAATAGAAAAATATTTTAATGTGGAAATTGTTCAGGACTCCATTAATTTCAACAGGAAAAATTGGTTCTGTGAATGAAAAATACATACTGTGTTTTTAAAAAGTTAAAATCTTGAATTAAAAACATATTGATTGTTTTAGGTATGAAAAAGTTTGTGCTGACAGGTTTATGATACAATATGCAATATACACACTTATAACAAATTGTACCTAAACTATGTGGAAAAAATAGGAGTTGCAGTAATTAATTATCTGTTTCAGTTCAATTTGCTTTCTATTGAGTACATCTCATGCTGTTTTATAGTACTTAATAAAATCTAATCCATTAGACAATGTGATAGAATCTTGTAATATACACTGACTGCAGGCCCCCT
Source organism: Certhia americana (assembly GCA_018697195.1). Classification (NCBI taxonomy): domain Eukaryota; kingdom Metazoa; phylum Chordata; class Aves; order Passeriformes; family Certhiidae; genus Certhia; species Certhia americana. The sequence continues at coordinate 40,836,540 of CM031859.1, forward strand.
TTGGTTCTAAAACCAATTTATATGTAGATGATACCCATTTTAAATCTCCTCCAAAATAATTTAGTTTACAGTTTCAAATAGTGCAAACTAAATACTTCTTGAAGGCCAACATCAAGTTCACAAAATCTTTTCATTGTGCTGTTCATGTAAGAAAAATATAATGAAGCTGAAAAGAAAAAGGATTCATTTTTCCAGTGTACAAGCTAAGGCAGCACAATGTACATTCATTTAAAAACCAAACAAGAAACAAGATAACTAGGATTTAAGTTTGGGAGTTGTTCTGAAAGTACATTGTTAGCATATGGGGAAATACAAATTCATAAATAAAGCAATTGAGACATTTTCTGCTAAATAAAACAAAGAAAAAACACAAACACCTTTGTTTACCTCACCAAGGATGTATCTGTCTAAACTAGAATTTATTCTAAAAAGAATATTTGTCTTAAAAGAAATTTGATATTAAAACAATGCTTCATTGCCTTTTTTATTTTTTTATTGCCAACTGTTTTAACTGTGTATGTGTTTTCTAGACTTTTTTCTTTGCAAGTGTAAAATTAGAAAATAAAGTTAAAGACATTTAAATTAAAGGGAAATATCTATATATAAATAGTATGTACTATACAGCTGAAAAGGGGAAAAAAAAACACCAAAATAATCATCAACAAACCCACAACAGAATCTTAATAATTTCAGGACTGAAAATCTGTTTCACACACTACCATGTGAGAAAATCACACCCCATTAATTTGATTAATATGAATTTTACTTATGAGAAGCAGAAAAAATTAAAAATAATTTATCTTACATGTCTAAGGTTTTTTTTTCTCTACAATTAACTTGATGTCTTTTAACTTATAAAAATAAACAGGGTTCTAAGGATTCTATATGAACAGTCACTATATATGAAAACATTGACCATTGATATTTTTTTCAGTTGAATCCATTAGCAGAGAAAAGATCATATCAATCCCTAAGACAAAGGAGTAATTTAAAATATTCTATATTCTTCTACATTTGCAGAAAGGGTCTCTGCATGGTATACTATGCACATGGCCCTCAAAATTCGTTTTTTATGACCAGTTCAAAATGGAGAATAGCAGGGATTTGGCCTGGCAAACTGAAATATTATTCTTGGGAACTATTCATCTATGCTTGTAAATACTGAGAAGACAGTAGTGAAAAGGAAAACATTTTTACTTCAGTTTCAAGTTTTACACACAAAATGCTTTCAGGAATTATAATTTGCGATAAGTTACTTACATAATTGAATCAGGAAATTTATTTTGTGCAATTATTGTTTATTTCTGTCTAAACTATAATTATTGTGCATTCAGAACTTTCCTGAATCCAAGGACAAAATTCTCAGAGTAAAATGTTTTGTTTAAAACATGTTTAACATTATGCTTCACCCTTGGGGATGTTGCCTTATAAATATGTATATAGGAATCAAGTTGGCAACATTTTAAGAAATACATTTAAAACTAAAGATTCCTGTGCTGGTGCCCAGGTGTCAGAAGGCAGTCATGGTATTAGCTCAGTTCTTTCTGAGGGATTCATCTCATGTTTCAACATTTCAAAATTTGACAACTGGGCTTATCTTAGTTATCCTAAGCTCCTTTGTAGCCAAGAGGGAGAGAGATCGGCCTGCATTTAGAGTAAGCACTTTTCTATAAAGATGGAGTTTCTAGGATAAAAATATAGCAAGTCTGCCAGCTACCAAGTAAAACTTCCCTTGAGTGGAAAGCAAAGCACAAATTCATCTAATATTTTATAATGGCTATATAGTAATAGAAGGCAAACTTACAACATCTGGGAGAGAAGAGCTAGATTTGTTCCTAGATACTGACGGTACAATCTATTTCTCTCTCTTCATTTCCCCTGATTCATTTCTAAATTCTTTTTTTTTTATTTTTTATTTTTTTTTTAATTTGTAGTTCTTCATTGGGCCTTCTACAATTATCCCAAAGACATTCTAAAGCATGTGCCTGTGAAGTGAAAGAGAAATGGGTCAAAAAACTTTTCTCAGAGCTTATTTATGAACAGGCATAGCCAGATTAATTGCATTACTGCTTAATGGAACACATATTCAATTAGTTTTTCAATGGCCTTTCAATTAAATAAACTTTCTGCAGCCAATTTAAATGTCAGAAGAATGGGATTAAAACCAGACATTTTTAACTGCAAATTAAAGTCCATAGATATTTTTCTCTCCACTCCTATTTAAAAAGTAGAATACTGAATTTTCATTTTTTGCAAGAGTTATAAAGTAGGTCATCTACAAGCTTGTTTTATGAATTGTGGTGTAATTCAAGGACTTCTCTCCATAGAGAAATAGTTACAGTAATACCTACAGATTACTACACATCACCTTTTTCATGGTATGTTAGTATGTCCTTTAGAACACACAGAAGTTCCACATATATTCTATCATTTTTAAATAGTAAAACTGAATGATATAATGAAAATGGAAATATGTTATGAATTTCTACTTATAGTGTAAAAAGAAAACTAATTCCCTGTAGAAAATATCTATTGTTAAAAATAAAATCATTGTGACGGCTTTCTTTGTTTTTCATTTATTGTTTAAATTTTTCAGGACTTTTAACTATTTACAATATTTCACAAGATTATGAAATTTATGAAAAAAAACTCAAACAATTTAAGTTCATGAAACTGATTCAGCTTCAAACCAGTACTAAGTTGTAATAGTTTGTAAGGCCAGATTGTTCACTTCCATTAGAATAGCTCAGATGATGACAGTCAATATGTGGTTCAAGTTCCACAGCTGAGATTTTAGGTCTCCTTAGCACTTTAAAAAATACCTCCAACACTGAGCTAACTTCATCTTTTTGTCTGCTTTCTTTGTTAAAACAAAGCCACCTATTTGGTGTAATTCTACCGGGACATCTCTTTTGACTTCTGTTGTCAGCTTGAGTGATTTCATTTCTATTGAGTATAACAGAGCTACTTGCATGAATACAAGGAAGATTTTGTAGTAGTTCCAAGAATTAAGAATGCTAATTTATTACTTAAAAGATAGAACATCATTTCAGTCTTTTTATATACCTATGTACAAATGATTTTTAGAGATGTTCAGATTACATATGTCTGGACACACACATATAAGTTTAACATAATGTACTTTAGCTGTAATGAATAATTCAGAGTTGCTGTAGCTTCATCATTGTAATTATGTTGGGTTTTTTTCACACATTACAAAACCATTGGATTTAATAGTTCAGGCTAAGGCACCAGATCTTGATCTAAGACAATCTCAAAGGTTTATTTTGAAAGAAGAAAGAACAACAAGAGCATGGCACTGAATAATGAGCCCAGTGATTATGCTCCCATTTCCTGGCTATTTCTTTCTCTTGGGATCTTCTAAGATGTCACAGTTTGCCAAATTGCTAATCCTCAGCAGGATTCTCTTTCTTTCTTTTCCAAGCTTCCCTTGCACTGTTTACACTTAAAAAGTAAAATAAAAATAAAATTCCTTTAGCTCTACAATTCTACCACTCTTGTGCATGAAGCTATCTTTTGTTTCTTTTTGACCTGACAGCTGGCAAATTCTGTTAATGTTGCCCGGTGCTTACATTGTAAGACAGTGAACAGTTACTGCTACTAACCCTACATCACTACATAATATTGTAATGTCACATTCACCCTGTCCCCCAAAAATTGTCTCTTCACCATGAAGTTCATATTTTGCTATATAAATGAGTTTCCTACACTCAGTCAATCCTTTTTTCAGTCCATCAGTTAAATTCAAAGAGAGGTTCTCACATAAAGGATAACTGTTTTACACACTACACAAGAAGCATTACTATTGCATTAATAAAGTTGGTCTTAATTTTTTCCTTTCAAATTTTATTCCATTTCCAGTTTCTTATAACTGCAGTGGTGGTTACCATTTACACCATTTACAACACAGTAATATGAATTTCAGTTCTATTTATGGATTAAGCACTCAGGTAGGACGAGCAAAACTGAAATGAAACAATGAATTTTTTCTCCTATTAAGAGAATAAAAGCATGAACTTGTTTCATTTATGACAAAATGTAGGTCAAATAATGAGATTAAATTCAAAAAGGAGGGCAAAATGCCACAGACACTAAACACTATTAGAACTTTTACTGACAGGTAATACAAAAATGGTCCTTCAAGAATGTTATATTTTTTTTAATATGCTGCAAAAACATTAGAAACTTGTACATTTCAGAGGCAGCATAAATATTTGTGTACAAATGGAATTATTTGAATAGTCTAAGGAAAGATTTTGCTAGCATACATCCCATGGAATTATTAATGACTGAAATTTAACATCTGGTTCACCTCAACATGTTTCTGACACTCTTTCCCCTCTTAAGAAAGGTTTTCACATTTGGTAAACAACTTTTTTTTCTTCTCTTATATTACATTCTACCTGTTTCCAGTTCTGGCTAATATTTACCTTAATTACCTATCATATTTATAGGTGCTTTTAACATGGCAGATTTTTTTTTTTTTTTTGTGTGTGTGTGTATCTAGAAATTTTCACATCATACCCCAGACAACATTTATTTTTAACTTAATAAAATTGTTATTTATTTTTAACTTAATAAAAATTAGGCATTCCATATGTGTCATTCTACAGTCTTTTTCTATGGTCAGTGGACAAAGACATGAGGACCATATATTTTGATTTCTCTGGGCAAATGTTTAATGGTAGATTTTTTGTCTCTGTTCAGTGGAGATAAGATCCTATCTCTGATTAGATTAAATGCCTGAAGCTAAGGGTAGATGGATTCTACTTCATATGCTTTGTTCAATCAATCAGTAATGAGCAGTCTGTTTCTAGCAGAAGATACCATTGTTACATGCTTATTATTACTGCAGATGCAATAAATATAAATATTACTGCAGATGCAATATTAAAGATTAAAAAAACAGTTAAATTTTCTGACACAGAATACTGCACCCTGTTCCTCTTATGGATGATTCTGCAGATCTGTCATATAATAGAGAGAGATGAACACTGAAATATTACCGTGAGCAGTTTCTTTTTAGATGCAACACACAATTCTTTATAGTGCCACAGCTGTGGAGTAACCAAATCATAAGATTCAGTAGACTACGTTTTCACCTGTTCTTACAGAAAGGCAAGTTCAATAGTCCCTCATGTGAAGAAAAGAAAACTGCTCCATCCCCCCCCCCCCCCCCCAAAAAAAAAAAAAAACCAACAAAAAAAACCACCCAAACTAAAACCTAAAAATAAGGACTGATATTATCTGCCCTCATTTTACACAAAAATCTACAATCCATGTGGGTGAGAAAGGTGAGGTCTTATTACCACAGTGCCTCACTTTTTGCTTGCTTTTGTGTTCAATATTTGAGATGTCCAGACTTAAAACATTTACAATAATTCTTTAAGACATCGCAGCTCATTTAAATTTATAATCTACTTTGACAGAAGAAATTTCTCTTTTATGAATCTTGGTGAGTATATTTTCACCCCTTTGAAGTATTGAAGTCTAAAATGGGAAGGTAACACACATTAAAAGAGTCATTAATAGTTCTCATTAATAGGCATCTTCTCCAGCTAGTGGCTCTGATCTTGGCTTTTCCTCGTGGATGGCCAGCATTCTAGACAACTCTGCTCCAGATTGGCTAGCAAAACTTACACATAAGCAAACAATCATATATGTGCAGGAGAAAAGATTAGGAACACAGCTCTCATATCTTTCCATATAATTTTGTTGAAGAGCAAGCCACTTATACCTGGTCAGACCCTTTGTTCTCCATTTCCACTCACTTATTTCCCTCATGTTTTCTCCATGATCCCTCAGTTTCCTTAATCTTTCTGTAATAACAATTACAGATTTTCACTGATGCACTCAATCCCTTTAAAACATACCACAGAAAGCTTTTTAAAATACACACAAAGCCCCCCAAATATCTCATAAGTTTTCTATTTCCCATAGGCCCCACAACTTTCCTGACCAGACACTTTGTTGTCAGTTACACAAAGATTTTAAGGTGACCCTTTCAATATCCCATCAATCAGGGACCTCTCGAAGAGCACTCTGCTCTTTGTTAGGGTCACTGATATCTACAGGTCCATGGGATTTATAGGTATTGACTTTTGACTTTCATGTTTAATTACTATTAACCAGGTTAATATTAACCAGGTGTCAAAAAACAGTCCTTTCATACAGGTCATCAAATTTGTGGAGCAGAATCAACATAACCGCAGTATATTTTTACTCCAGTAATACAAGCATGCTTTAGGATGAGAAAGTCTAACTCAACATCCAAAACTTACTGAGAAGCCTGAGCAAGTAGAAAGAGCAGCTGTATGGGACATGCCCTGTTCACACAAAGCTGCTGTAAAGCACTCAGTTGCTCAGGATGTTGAAGCTCCCACAACTTCACCATGGCAACAGATCCTCACTGCCAGAGAACTTTTCATAGCCAAATGCAACATATGAAATTAAATCTAACACAGTTCTTGCCATTTTCTAAATCTAAATCCTATTCATGAGCAATACACTGTAGTGATGTTCTTTAATAAAGTCCTCCAAATCTCTGGTATTTCTCCATTTTTCAGGATAGGATTTCTTATTGCAGGGCATGAGCTTTTGTCATTTATTAAAACTGTATTTTCTTAAGGTTGATTTGTTTGGGTTTGATTCAATATGATTTATTTGGTAAAGGCTGACATTTTGTGAATGTCATGACCACCTCAGAGAATACTGCTCATACAGATCTATTGAGTTAGCATTATACCAAGTAACATTGGTCTTGCATGCATGGGAACATTCTTCTAAGGAAGAATGGAATTTTCTGTGTCCAATAAAATTGCATTGATGGCTGGTGTGCCCAGAGCTTCTGTGAGGAGCTCCTGAAAACTTCCTGATCAGCCCAGGGTTTGCTGAATGCAGAGCAGAATGTTTGACTACCTGAGACATTTTCCATGTATAAGCTTACTAAAATATAATAAGATCTAGTGTTATAGCACGTTGAAATGAAAATACTGCTCTCAGAAACTTAAATTATAAGAGAAGCTAGACTTAAGAAAGATGAATATTAAAAAGAAAAACGTTTCTAAGACTTTTTCAGATGTGTATTATGCAGTCTACATTTTTGTTTACAATCTACGTCCCCTCTTTTATTTACTTAGAAAATACAGTTCTGTACAAAAAAGTATGGAACTTTAAATATTCATAAAAGAAAAGGCCTTTCAAAAGAGGTTATTTGAAATGGGTAGGTTTTGTACCAATGAGTTCTTTTTCACATGCAGAGTTTGATCTCAGAAGCAGTTGAAGGCAATTTCTGCTTTCAAAGAGTGCCGTGAGTGGCTTTGATTTTTGAAACAGGTAGACATATAAACAATTAAATGTGATATAAACTCTTTATTTAAAAAAGCAATTTCTGTGTGAGGGGAAAAAGAAGTTTCATCTTCAAATCCCTTTGATTAGAGCTGAAATTTTCATTTAGAGTCTAGATAATGAAGTCTCTAAGCTATGAAACCACAAATGCAAACTTTGAGGTGATTAAAGCCTTAGGCCTATTACTGTAGAAAATTACCTTATTTAGGAAACAAGAACAATTTGACGCTAACAGACTTGGAAAAAGAATAGACAAGAGAGCTTTTTGAAATAAGATTTTGTTTACAAGTATTGTTCTCATTAGATAGTCTAAATAGTAATGGGGGCATTTGATTTAATTACATTTAATTAAATTGCTTTTAATTACATTTAATTGCAGTTAATTAGCATAGTAGTTTGCTATGTGTTCCTACATCGTTCTAGTGTGATGCTTAGGTCCAGACCCACAAACCAACCAAAATGCATGAATTCTTATCTAGACCAATTTTAGAGTTGTCTTCTAGAGTATTTTTATGAAAAGCTCAGTGTGAATGTTGGGTAGAAGGTTCAGTGTTTATTGTGAAGTTCCTTAACTCACAAAAATACATGCTTTTCTTAAAGCTTGGAGCTATTGCCATTTTTGCAATGCTAATATTTTTAGCGTTTTTTGCAACTCGGCCTGGCTAGAAAGTAAGTTATATTCTGGTTAAGGTCCAATGATCCTTCAAAGTCCTGTTATAGCACGTTCAGCACATGCTAATAAAAACAGAACAGAGAAGCAAGAGATGTTTCTCTTCAAAAATAGAGATGTGTATTTTATGCCTTTCTTAATTCTACACACTCCACAAATGTGTAGAATTAAACATTTTAAAAATAACTTACTTTTTCAAAGTCGTAGAGTAATAATAAATGAATGCCAGAATTAGGCATTTGTGAGCAAATTTTAATTTCTCACTTTTTTACTTCTTGTCAAACAAAAAAAATTATTAATCAGTAGTGATTAGCTATTTCTATTGTCCATGCAAGAATGTACCACTTTGCCTGAAATTTTTCCTTTTCTCCTTTTCATCTCACAATCCAGAAATTCTAGGTAAGGAATTCAGTATTATACTAGGAAATTACCAGTTAGTCAAGTAGTTTGATGTCTCTTACTTTTTCAAGTATTTATATAAAAAAATGGAGCTGTCAATATGTGCATAACAAATCAAATTATTGTGAAGATGTTTTTATTACTGTACAAAAGCAATGGGATTCTTTTTCCTAAAGCTTCCTTACCACATAAAAAAATCCATACATGCTTTAACATTTCAATGATATTCAAGCATAAGGGATAAATATGATCATCATAACATCAAGACATCAAGACCAAAAAATTATGGAACCAAGAGTAACAAAGAGATAATGCCTAAGAATCAAATGACAGCAAAACAGCTTCATAGATTAACTATGGGTTTAAAAAAGACCATCTAGATTTGCATTTTCCTTTAAAAATAGGCAATTAAACCATTGTCTATTTTTAAAAACCAAATAGACAAGTAAAACCAAACTTTTATTTGCAAATGTAGCAGTGACTGCACAATACTACATTGAGAGAGTTTGTAAAGGTTCTTTTTTTGGGGAAGTATGATAAAACCTTTGTCCTGAATTATTTTGGTTTTGTAGATTATCACCCTGCCATCAGCTATATTAAATTAAATTAGCATGACTCAAACAAGTGACAGGAAATTTTTACTTTGCAGCACAGACAGCATCAGAATAAGGAGTTTTGAATTTACACTATTTTTGAACATTTGTATTAAATGCCTTTGCATGCTTCAACAGCCTTTTTAAGAGCTTGAAGGAGCTTGAAACTCTTTAAATAGAGATTGAAACTTCAGTAGCATTTGGATGGACTTCTCTTTTAGAATCTCTTCAAAATGCAATTTAAAGTTATGTTGCAGCAAATATTCCATATTTTTTACAGTCTAAAGAAGCACAGCAGCTAATGAAACTGTTGGAGTGTAGAACCCCATATATCTTTCTTATTGCAGTATTTTATTCAGTACAAAATCCCACAAAGTTTTTTTTACCTCACACGTATATCCATTATTAATTAGTTTATAGCAGTTTTCTTCGACAGGAGAATGTGTCATGGAGTAAGTTGGTTTTAAATTAAATTATGCTTCCTCTAACAACTTTTAGTATAGCCTAAAAAAATCCCAATTTTATAGAAAATGAATATGCAACAAAATGGGAATGAAAATTAATCAGAATTTATTTTGCCTCTTTTTATATGATGCATGTAGCTATCATCTGAAATGTTCATGAACAATCCAAACCCTACTGCTAGAGAGTGCACAAAGACAACTATGAAACCATCTTATCTAAAAATATCACAGCTTGTTTCTATCAGATGAGCATGAACCTATAACTTTCCAGTTAACGTTTCTACATTTCTGAATTTTCTCTTTACTGGTCTATTTTTTTAAAAATTTATTTATTTTGGATAACTTCTAAAGATAGATCCATAATTTTTAAGCAGTCTTTGTATTTCAAGACAATTTACTCAAGGAGCACATATTAGTTTCAATTCGCTCATTTGTTGCTCTTCCTTTGGAGGTTTGTCAAAAATCTACAAAAGTGAATATGTTTATACTGCAATTGCTACCTTTTATCATTTAGGAACTGAAACACAGAAATTTTTTAGCCAATTAATTAGAATGTCAAGAAAGCCCTATAAGTTTGCAGCCATCTGAACATAGCTGTGTTCACAGCTGTGCGATGTTAATTCCATTTTCTTGAGAAAATCATTGTGAAGGTGTGAAAAGTTATAAAACTATATGAAAAGTTATAAAACTATATGAAAAGTGAGCTAAAAGAGTATAGAAATCATAAATTTAAAAGCACAGGAGTAGATTAATTAAAAAATAGCAGTTATTAGGAGTTCAAAGACACGGGAAGAATAATACTATCTGAAAGCTGTAAAATCGACAAGAGACAAAGAACTGGAACTTGAAAACATTAATCATCAGCCTTCTTCAAGAAATACTTGACCATTCCCCATTGACGATGATCACCCAACCAGGAGAAATTTACTGTGTGTCTCCTTTGGGCTGGGAAGCACATTAGATCATGTTAACGTGTAGCCTTGTTGCTTCTTAGTCACTTGATATCTATTATGTACAGTAGAAAACAAATAATTGCACTGTACACTATACACTGCAGAACTGCACAAATATTGCCTGAAGACTCTTTGTGTGCCATAAAACTTACCAAGTGCAAGCAACCCAGAGAAGATTTGTAAAATTGCTGCTGAAACTATGCTGAAAAAATATGACTTCTCAAACAGGAGAGCACCATCACCTTTGCTTCCTAGCAGTCATATTTTGACAAAAGACTAAAGAACAAGGGCATCAGTAAAGCAAGGTCTGACATTCAGGGCTTAACCACTCAGAACAAGTGTCACTCTTTCTTTCAAGCAAGCCAACTGATAGAAAGGATATACAAAATATTCACACAAGTACTAATCCCACAGAGTTTATGGAAAAAAAATAACACCTCAAAAACCTTTGGTAAAGGCAGACAAAGTAAACAAAACATTGACTCATCCACTAGACCTGGCATGTTATACAGCATAAAACTAAGAAAAATTAAGCAATATAAATTTCTAATATACATGTTTTATGGTTTTAATTTATAATCTTACAAGGAAAGAGCTGAATAGCATTCCCCTATTCAGATATAAGTCCAGCATAAGAAAACCCACTGCCAGAGGAGACTGAGACTGATTCTATCCACACTTCATTTCACCTCTGTTACATCAGCTTTAGTAACAGAATGTAGACTCTACCAATACAGAATTCTTCTGATTTGGGAGAAATTCCATTAAAGGAATTTAAGTTGCCCTGCTAGCTTTGCACAAGTATTTAAGTTAACATTTGTCAACACAATGGGGTGTCAGTGCTCCAACTGTTCTGAAACATGCAAATATCATTTAGGAGTTGTTACAAGGTCTGAAGAAGCCTTTTTTTCAACACAAGTTACAAAAGCCGGAAGTTTCCCCAACTCCATGAAAACTGAATGAGCACAATATGCAGCATAAAGACTCTTTTCCCTGTTTTACTTTGAATTCTGAAATAATTAATGTAGCCAAGTGAGGGCTGGTAATCAGAGTGTATATGTACTCTTGAGACAGAAAAGAGAACAGAGCAGCAGACAGCCTCCTGGTATGAATTTAGCAAGTAAAATAAGTCTGGGTGAATCTTTCCTAGCAAACTCTCTTGAAACAAAACCAGATTTTCAGTAAAATGATCCCTCTCACCAATATCCTCCATATAAAATTAAACAGCTTTTTCAGAAAAATGGGACAAATTTCCAGGGTGCCAGGGGGAACGGATGAAGGGGAAGAGGTGTGAAAGTGGAAAAGTAAATGTTCTTTTTAATTTAGCAATATTAATTTGGTGGAAATATTTTGACATCCATTCCCTCTAAGAATTTGGAATTTATCTTCCTTTTTCTAATTAAATAATTCAGAAAATGTTGCACAATATTTAAAGATTAGTTAAATATTTCCTATCTCCTGTTGCCTGTTGCTTTAGAACTCCTCGTTGTCAAGTTGTTCTTTACATCAAAGTACTGAAGAGAAATAATGCCATGGTACTTCATGATTCTTAGCACACAACTGGTATCAGCTGTAAATAGCAATATCTGCTTTGCTAAACTTACAATATATTAACAAGTTAAAATAAATAAATAAAATCACAGAAATACTAATGTTTAGAAGAAGTACATTCCCAAGAAGTCCAACTGAATATATTAGAAATTTGCAAAAAGAAAGAATGAAAAATTAGTAAATAAGATGCTTATGGATAAGAAGCCGCTTAAGCAATTAAGCTTTTTAAATCCAAGGCAAATATGTGAAAGGATGACATTCTAGTCACATCTTTTTCCTTCCCAAAATTCACATTTTAAATACTGAGATATCAACGCTGGCATATCTGCTGAAGACACCTAACTCTATATACAGTAACAGTTGTTAGATACATCAGCAGCCACTGCACCAAAGTGCAATTAGCCAACCTTACCAGTAATATTCATCAGAATTTGTAAACGCGAGCATCTTGTGATTACCAGAACAAAATAGTGGTCAGTGCCATAGAGCTGTCTTAACTGTGAGATCCCACTATGATTGGAAAAGAGAGAACAAATAACAGAGTGATAGTGAATTACCCTTACACTCAGAACAAGCCATTCAAGCTTTTCATAAGTCACACTTTCACTGAGTCTACTGGAAGAAAGTAGACTCAGTGAAAATGAGTTGCCTGAAAACTCATTTTTGAGTTTTGCCTGAAAAAGGACTATTGCAACAAGTCTCCAATACATATTGTTGTGCATATGGAGAAACAAAATAGCACATTCCAAGTAATGTTTCCTTTAAACCCTTCTATTTAAGAATTGTCCAATTTGCAGCTGCAGATTTAAAGCACATGACCCGGTTTTCTCAGGGATTGTTCAGAGCTTTAATTCAGTCTCTTTATATAATAGTTTTACTTTAATTATGTTCACTGTCAAAAATACTTAGTTTTTTTTCTTGATTAGCTAATTACTTTTTTCCATTGCCTAGTTACTATTTTGGAATGTGCTGTTATCTGTTTGCATATGCTTAATTTTTACTTTTCAATAATCTTTCTGACATTTCGTTCTTTATCTTACCCTTTCTTGCATGGAATTGTTTGGAACATTTTCAGTCAGCTTATCAAAGCATTTGCTTACAGAGATTTACTCTTTGTAAATCTACTGTGTCTGCTTTTCTGTGTTGCCTTAATAATTCATGCAAAAAATGTTATTTAGGGAGCCTTGCAATTCTTCATTCTGAGTTTCTGAAGAGCTTCATAATAACTTTGTGTATCAAAGCTGCAAAGTGCAGTCTGTTTAACTACAGTCTACTCATTGTTTTTGAGGTTCTGAAGAACTAGGTATCATACTTTCATCTGAAAAAAAAAATTTCATGCACTGAATATTCAGTTCTTTGCAGTTTGATATAACTTTTTCACTGTTAAACTTCTTCAATACAGCTTTGTCTTGTGTAATATCTTCCTTACACACCCTACACAAAGTGCAGAACAGAACCATAGGAACACAAAATTATACAAAGCAGAAATCAGAGAACCAGAAGGACTATACAAATAAAGTCCTTCACTTTTAGAGCTGATGAGAGTGAGAAATAGCAGAGGTAAAAGGTAAAAAGGTAAACAGAAAAAAAAATTTATTAAAAGGGGAAAGTGAAGTATATAGAAATGTGTGAAGAGTGCTACAGAGAATAAAGTCTTAATTTCTAAAGTATTAAAAGAAAAAAAAAAGTACAAAAATAGTTATAGAATTTAGCACTAAATTTAGAAGTATTTAGAACATAAATTAATGAGCTTCATGAAATGTGTATTACATTTGATGCTGAAAGAGTTGTGAAGTGTGTGGGATTGACTTAATCATGATTTTTCATGATTCAAGAAGATGGCATAGAGGAATGGAATTCTGAGACTTACCCAAAAGAATGTTGCCATAGCATAAATGAAAATGTAAATGAGCATTTGTTTGTAACATAAACTGCACAAATTTGTGACAAGATCACCAGTCTACTCCTCATTAGCATGCCGAATGAACATTTTCTGATATTTCAAAATCCTAATAAGCAGTTATTTCATTCATGTACTTTTTAGTGTGGATGATGAGCAATAACAAAAAGGTTTATTACAAATTGGCCAACTATGGAGCAGCAGTAGATGATACCTATAAAAATAAGCTTAAAATGAGAATTCTACCTATCATCTTAAATAAGATATAATTCAAGGGCTAGACATCCTTTCTGAAGATTAAAAAATGAAGTTTTTTATTTCTGCCTTTCTTGCGGACAAGAAATATCAGTTTTTACATTTATTTGAAGTGAAATGCATTAAAATTATGCTTGAATTTTTGATAGTTTTTATAGTTTATTTTATCCATCCAATGAGCATTAGTTTAAATATGCCATGGTCAAGAGAGATTATGGACAGAATGAGGAAAAGAAAATACTTTTAGCAGTATGGCATGACAGTTATGGTCAAGTGGATGAAATGAGTGAAAGGATTAAAAGAGATGAGCATGAAGAGGAACCTGAAAGACGTTTTTTTATACAGTTTTTAAAGTATTTTTAAAGGAACTACAATTAGAGCTAATGTTCTCATAGCTATGCAGTTGCATGTTTTTTCATTCTGGAAGTGGCATTTTCTGCATATACAAATTACAAAGTATTATAAGAGAATACTTTTGGCTAATGTGTATTTGAAAAACAGTTATGACAGTTGTTAAATAACACCTACCTATGAGAAATAATATTAATTTACCTTGCTGTTTGTAGTAGTGAATGTAATAGCCATCTAACTTTGCCAAATTGATTGAATCCCCATTACCTGTGAGAATAACCATGAAATCCAGAGGGGCCCAAGTGGGTAAAAGCACTGTTTGTAGATACAAATTCTGAAATTTGGTTGAAGTCTTTAAATGCTAAGATATTCTCTTTTCTGTGAGAAGTTGTATGCTGTTATTTTGACCCATTCCAATGTGTGCATTAAAAACTGTCAGACTTCAATTTTCTCTATGTACTGATCATCTATCCTGTGATAGAGAACAGACAAAACATCATGTATTAAGAAATGAGTCTTCACTGTGTTCTGTCTTTACATGGAACATTCTGTTCTCTCTTATTTTGTTACATTTAACATTCAGATATAAATGATTTATTTCTTGCTATAATTTTATTTTCATTGTTCATTCTTTTTCCTCCCCCACAGTAATATATTACAATAAGAGAATATTAAAATATAAGAATTTCCCAATGACATTAATATGTCATGAAAGGGCAAGTCCACAGGCAATATAATAGTGGCTAATATCTTTTAAGGCATAGTAGAAGTCTTCAATTTAATTGGTTAAAATATTACTGTCAAGCTTTTGATTGTATTAACATAGATGCTGTGAGATGCCAAGGACATCTAATTGCTACTAGGAAATTAAGACTGTTGCAGGATTTTTTTCTTTTTCTTTTTTTTTTTTTTTTTTTTTTTTTTTTTCCTAGTTTTTTTTTTTTTTTTAGTTATGAGTACAAAATATGCCTTGTACATTTCAGTGCATCAAGTGATATCTGCATCTATATTCTCTTTTACATCAAAACATCTGGATGACAGATTAACCCTACAGTCAATGATGAAACTGTGGAAGCAGATGGAAAGCAAAGAGTAGGGAGATCCAAACAAGAAAGAAGTCAGGGATATCCAAACAAAGGAGAAGTCAGAATGATCAGAAAGGTTGAAAGGAAACCTACCTCAAACATCTGTATGCAGCCTGGGAAACATGAAGGAAGGGCTAGAACAGGTCACAGAACTGTGAAATTGCTGGTGGAACAGCTCACGAGGCTGGGTTGCAATGAGAGACTAGAACAAAGAATGATGAGCAAGGAAAATGAGGAATGAGTGTTTCCTTCATGTGAAGAAGCAGCTTGAGTGTACAAAGGATTTCTTGTGGGATGGACAGATTGGTTGAGAGTGTGTGCATCTGGATCAGAGGAGAGGCTAATAAATAAGAGTTGGCATTATGGTGAAATCTTGATTTTGGTACTCCAACTCATTTGGGGGTACCAAGTAGAAGAAAGACATTGTTATCCCAAATAATATGTCTATTAACAGTCAGAAGCTGGAGCATTTAACTTATGAAGGCAGGCAAAGGGAGCTTGTCAAGTTCAGCCTGGAGATGGCTCTGAGGGTACCTAAAGACCCAACAGTACCTGCAGAGAGTCTACCAAGGAGATTGAATAAGGTTCTTCAATTGCACACAGATCTCATGGAATGAGAGACAACAGACATAAACTGAAACAGCAAATGCTCAAAATGGATAACGAAAGAACTTTTTCTCTATGAAAGCAGTGGAGTACACTATTCAGCAAGGCTGTGTAGTCTCTGTCCTTGGAGGTAGTCCAGGTTTCCTGGATAATGCCTGAACAACCTGAGAGCTGACCTCAGAGCCAACCTTAATTTGGTCAGAAAAAAAGATTTCCTGAGGTCCCTTCTGCCTTGAATTACTCAGTGATTCTATGATTTTACCAAGAGATTCTTTGAATACTTAACAGCATTCAAGAAATCATGATCTGAAGCCACCATGTTTATTATAATCAGTTTACTTAGTGAAGTCCTAAAGATGAACTCATGGCCACTGAGAAGAATAAATGACTGTCATGAAATCAAGGTTTGTGTTTCAAATGGCCAGAATATAAGTCCTTCTGTCAACCACAAACATTTATCATTTATTTGCACACCTATGAGATTATATTGAATAACTACTTAAGCAGAAAGGGAAAACATGTGGTGTCACCATCACTAACTTACCCAGCTAAGAGTAGCATGACCCCCTTAAAACAGCACAGCAAAAAGAACTATTCACACATATATGAATTACCTTTACTCCTCTAGAAACTACTTATGGACTGGAGTGTTGATAAGTACAGATTTACATAGAAAATCTTATAGTTCATCTTAATAGCTGACATTTTCTGCTATATCAAAACACTCTCAGGGGATAGCATTGAGAGGAAGATATTGCAAGTGTAATGCTTTGATCCATTTTGTGGAGACAAAATGTGAGTCTAAGATGAGATACCCTGTTGCATACTGTGTTCACAAAATCATTTTTCCTGAAAAGCCCATGTCTTCACAAAACAAAAACCAGTAGATTAGAACTGACCTTAACTTATTTAAACACACTAGAGCTTTTACTAGGAGAACATAACATCAGCTAAATGTGAAATAAAATTATGATATCTGGACTATAGAGATTTATTCTAAGACTGTATATCAATTTTCCATACTTTGCTAATCCTTATCTTGATTTTTTGAAGGTTTATGCCAAACAAGGGTTTAGAAGAGTCATTTTCAGATACAAGTCACAGTGCTATTTATCAACAACATTCTCTCCATATCTTTTTCTTAAAAAGTGCAGGTTAATCTGAATCTCTCTTATCATGTCAAATCGAAAATCTAAAGGGTGTATTGAGAAATTCAAGCACATTTCAGCTCAGTGCTGATTAAACAACTACATAAGACACATCATAAAATAGAAATCAGTAAATCTAGTCATATAACACAGTGAGAAAACTTGTTTTATTATAGCAAAGTTATCTCTAATTCAGCCTGGCTAGTTAAAATGCTCAACAGGTCAAAGAAATGTGGAAATGTGTGAGGCAACCCATTTTCAGTGTACTTTCTTTTTAAAAAAATATGGATCGAGTTCAAGAAAGGGGGCACAATGGGTGCAACATAAAAATGCAAAAGAAATTCCCAAGAGAATCATTGAAGATATTTGTTTATTTGTCCTAGGCTAAAATTTATGGAATATCAGCAGTACTTCTGGGTGTTCTGTAGAGGGTTTCTTTATTAAAGTTCTGAGATAACGTCAAGGTAGAATATTTTAGGACAGTAAATATAAATGTAAACATAAACATAAATATCTACTGCTTGTTTCCACTTAAATCTGATCTTGAGGTACTCTATAGCACAGCTGAAGACCAGGTCCAATCTACTTTTTTAAATTCTCAAGGACACATAGTTAGTTGTACTCCCCCCCCCACTAGATAAGAGGAATATTTTTAAGGAGTGTTAAACTTCCAAGATTTTATAATCACACAGTAACCTTGAAATGTTTTTTCCTCTAGGGTCCTTGACTAAAATACAGATTTCTCTGAAAATCATGTGTGAGTTAATTAATACATTAACTGCAATAGTTTTAATAGTAGGTGCACAGATTTCTAAGACAACCTAGCTTCATTTTTATTTCTCTTAAAGCTACTGGTCTGTCCATATTTCAAATGTAACAAAGAAGGCCATAAAGTATTTTAAAAATCTCTTCCCATTTAAGAAATTCCTTTTATGCAATCAATACTTTTATAATGGAGGAGAGGAGAGTTCGAGGAGAGTTCAAGGAGAGGAGAGTTCGAGGAGAGGAGAGTTCGAGGAGAGGAGAGTTCGAGGAGAGGAGAGTTCGAGGAGAG
>CM031859.1:40855336-40907815 GCA_018697195.1 Certhia americana
GAGGAGAGGAGAGGAGAGGAGAGGAGAGGAGAGGAGAGGAGAGGAGAGGAGAGGAGAGGAGAGGAGAGGAGAGGAGAGGAGAGGAGAGGAGAGGAGAGGAGAGAGATTGGAATTTGGGCTCTGCCACAACATTTGACTCCTATCAAAAGAGAAAAGATAGAGTCACAGCAGGAAAAAAACAAATCCATTTTTCTGCTAATCCAGTCTGGTTCCATGCTTTGTGATCAGTAGTAGACCAAAAAGTACTCCCTGTATAATCATTTGCACATTTTTTATTCTATTCACTCCACAGGACCAAGCCCTCTGTCAGCAGCCTGTATAAATAGTGTGCAATTAAGTGGCAGCTGTTCAGATTTCACATTGTCCTTTTATTAAGTGTACAGGTTCATATTCAATATAGCAAAAATATTCTCTTCTGCAGTCACAGACTCTCTTATATTATCTGATCTGTAATATTGTTTTCCACTACTACATTTGAGAATTTCACAATAATAGCAAGTGTGTGAGGTATTTTTTATTATTTTCATATTCTGTTTAGAGAATGAATCTGCTCTATATCATCATCTATATTCAGATCACGGTTTTCATTTATTTCAGCTTTATATTTGAATACTGAATATTTATGTTAGAGTATAGGCAGACACTTTGGGCACACTTTAAGGCACTGCCCCTTTCTTTCCCTTGATCTGAGTTCAGTCCCTGGACAATTCTGCTTCCCTCTGCCTGCCTATCTCATATAACTGTGAAAGAACAGGGAAGGAGTACCTGTGTGTGAATGTGTGTGTGTGTGTACTGAGATAAAGGAGGGAAAGAAGTCTGGCTTGAGAATCCTGTCCAGCATTTAATAGGAAATTCATGTCCTATTCTCAAGGATAATAGTATAGAATCACTGAATCAAAGAATAATCCAGATTGGAAAAGGCCTTTAAGATCACCAAGTTCAACCATTGTCCCAGCACTGGCAAGTCCACCACCTTCAGGAATGGTGTTCAACCACTCCCCTGACAAACCTTTTGTCTTGACATGAGGTGGAGACTCCAAAATTCATTATCTCCCCTTGTAGTTTTTAACCACTCCTCTTCACCAGTAAGGAGATGAATGCAAGAAGATATAAATGAAAAAAATAACATTTTATTAAAAAAAACAAAGCAGCCACAACCAAGATAGCAGTAATAACCACTAGACAGAAAGGTGCTGAATCCCAGGGACTCCCTGGCAACAAAGAAAACAAGCAGGTGGAGAAGGCCTTCCCCCAATGTGGTGGCCTCCACAGGCAATTCTGTGGACCAAAAGACAAAAACAATGCGTCAGAGAAGCCCAGACCACATGGTGGAGAGAGATAACAAAGAAAAAACAACCAATCTCTGCGATTACAAAACTCACATCTTCCCCAGACAATACCCAAAAAGGACCAGAGAAAACAAAACCTGAAGACCAACTTTTTTTTTTTTTTTTTTTTTTTTTTTTTCCAAAAGCAAGAGTCAATGCTGCCTGCTGTCTCACCTGACAGGGGCTGTCCTGGTGAAGGCAGTTTCAGTAGGGGTTTGGGTTATGAAATACTGTTTCACAGGTGTGAAAGTCCACAGGAGTGGCTGGAACTGGGGCCATGTTGGAAAAACTCAGAGCGTTTTACGTCCTGGTGTAGCTGTCCCAAGTGGCAGCAGTGATAAGGTCTGAAGGAAACCTCCTTCCTGGTTCCAGACACGGGATTTGCATGGCAAGATGACCAGAAAGGTGTCACAAAATTTCCTGGTGGGCAGCTGGGGTGTGGTGCTCCTACCTCCCCCAGCGAGTCTTAGTAAACTTTTTTCCCACTTATATCTTCTCACATTTGTCTCCTTACTGGTTAAAGGGAAACAGCAAGAAACTGAAAAGGGAGGTAATTCACTTTGAAGTTTCTGTCCCATATAATTGTCTTAAACTAAGACACCTTTCCACAAAGCAATATTCCCTAATATTGTGTCTAAACTGTCCCTGACGCAGGGCCATTTGCTCTTGTCTTATCATTTGTTACTTGGTAGAACAGACTGGCCCCCATTTGTCTGTGGGGCTGACAATTCTGTGTCTCTGAAACTTCATAGCTGAAGGCCTGTCAGGATCCTTTCTTTCCTAAGGAAATCTTCTCACTTTCCCAGGGAGAAACTGTGTAAACATGTTCTCCAAACTATATTCTTTCTCAAAACAATAGGTGGTGTTTTTTCATCCTTGTTTTTCATAGCATAGAATATATTGTTTCTCTTACTTAGCCAATAGTAATAGGGAAGGTGGTGTTCCCATTCACCAATCACTTTTTACTTAGTAAAGTACCTTATATAAGGTACTCCATCTTGTTAATACAGATTCCTCTTTTCAGCCTTCTGACGAACTTATTTGGAGTCTGTGTGTTTCTGTTCATAAATAACAGCGGCACCTGTCCACAACATCCTTTAAGGTAGCTGTAGACAGGAATAACTCCTGAGTCCTCCTGAGCCTCCTTTTCTCCAGGCCTTACCCAGTACTTCCAGCTGCTTCTCATAAGATTTGTGCTCCAGACCCTTCACCAGCTTCATTGCCCTTCTCTGGATTTGCTCCAGCACCTCAATGGCTTTGGTGTAGTGAGGGGCCCAGAACTGAACATGAGATTTGAGGTGTGGCCTAATCAGTGCCACGTACAAGGAGTCAATAATTTCCCAAGTCCTGCATGCCACTATTTCTGACATAATCCAGGATGTCTTTGACTCATGTTCAGCTGCTGTTGATCAACACCTCCAGGTCCTTTTCTGCTGTGCAGCTTTCCAACTTTTCCTCACACCTTTTCATACACCATTGTATGGGGTAATTGTGACCCAAGTGCAGCACCTGGCACTTGTCCATGTTTAATCTACTATAGCTGGACTCTCTCCATTGATTCAGCCTGCCCAGATACCTCTGCAGAATCTTCCTGTCCTCCAGTAGATTGATATTCATGTGCACTTTGGTGTTGTCTGCAAGCTTGACAAAAGTGGACTCAATTCCTTTGTCCAGATCATCCAGCTTGGACAGTAGGGGTAATAGAGATAAGAACCTCCTTTGTTTGCTTCATTGCTGTTGAAGGGGCATGCTGTGTGTCAAATAACAATGAGAACTGTTGCATAAAAGAAGAAAAATGTCATAAATACATCAGAGTAGATGTATTCTGCATCATGACACATGTTCAAGGGAACTAAATAAGGATCCAGTAATCCTGACATGTCATGGAATATTATGGGCCTTTACTATGTGAACAATTATAGCACAGATTATTTGTGTGTGATTTTCTAACCTTTTAAAGAACAAACTGTAAAAGGCAGGAGCTTACAAGCATGGCACACAGTGCAGCAATGCTAACTTTTGCACAAATTATATAAAAGACTGAAGTCTGTAGCCCCATAATACGTACCTGTTTCATTTATCTGCTAATTGATATCACTAGTGGATTTTCTTTCTCTGCATAGACAAGTTAGAATGGATATACATATGGATAAACAAACTGTAGAGGAACACTGACCAGAACTCACTAGACCAAAGCTGTATTTTATGTCCTGGAGAACAGCCTATACTAACTATTTTTCTTCTCTTTTACCTGACCTTGAAATAATCCTTTTTATAATGCCTATCTTTCTTTCAGGCCTAGCTTTCTTACTAAAGTTTCATATTAGATCTAAAATTCTTTTTGTCACTTCAAGTTCTGGCTCACACCTTATCTCCAGCTTCCACTGAATCATGTCCTACCTCTTTCTGATATCTCTGGTTTCATGTATTTATTTTCTTCGTATACCAAAGGCTTTGTTTTGTTACCTCTTCATCACAATCTTAGTGTTGATGGGCCACAGGGGAATGTTAAAACTCAGATTCAAAGCAGATTCAAAGTTTTAATTTTCCTCTCTTTTACCCTATAGATCAGAGTAACAAAAATAACAGTTCTGAGAAAACTCCTATCCAATTACTGCATCTGTCATATGGAGTATGTAACGTGAGAAAAAAAATCCTGGATTTTCCTCTGAAAATAAGTTTCTACTGAAGAAATGCAATCTGTAGTTTTCTTGAACAGAATGTAATTATATAAACCAGGTAGATTATTCAGATTAAGAGAAAAGAGGATTACTAAGAAGTTTTCAATTATTTTTTAAAAAGTATGTGAAGTATTTTCTCTCTTTTTGAACAAGTTATTTTTTTTCTTTTACTTTAACCTGGTTCACCAGTTATAAATCTTATTTTTCTGAAATTTGAAGGGATGAAATACCTGTGAATAGTATGAAAAGATTTCAGTTTTCCAGGACTGACTATTTGAACAGTGGCACAGTGAAAGAAAGAAAAAAAAAAGTTAGACACTGTCAAAGACATCTTGGAGTGGGGGCTTCTACAACATAAGCCCACAGTACAATTAATAATAAGCTAAGTGTCTCTACACATAAATTGAGATACATTATAAATGTCATGATTTTAACTGAAAACCAAAAGAGCAAATTAAAAAGCTGTATCATTTTTGTTTGTAATGGGAATTACACACATCACAAGTACACATCCAATGTACCTCATGGCAATGGTAGTAATATAAGTTAATGCTCCACCAAATTTTTTCCTGGTTCCTTCTTCAGCCCACCCACCCACTCCTTCCTTTCTTCAGTTCTGCTGAACTCTCCAAAGCTACTCTGACACAGGGGGACAATTCAATCCCAGTGCTGCTTCTGCAAGTTTTTCACCAAAGGGACTCCTTGGGAAGTATTCCCACACCTTTGTCTTTCCATATCTGCTGTGTTGGGGATGGTTTGCAGCAGGCTTAAATTTGGAATGATTCTGGCACAAATGCAACCAAGATCATCAGGATTGGTGTGCCACGGTCGTTCCTTTTAGTGTAGCATTAAACTATTCTGATGTTAACTATGGCTCATTCAGAGCCAATTCATATCTAGCTGAAAACTTGGAGTCTTGCATGGATTTCAATGATCTTAATGCAAAGTCCAGAGAAAGCAAACCCTTTTTTCCTGTGTGAGCAAGATAACAAAAATGGAAACAGTAAAGATTGATTATGTAGGTCATTGTCAGTTCTGTGAGCTATGTGTTATGTATAATGTATTAGGCTAACCCTAAGGAAAAGTAGTTTGTGATGGGGAGTAGAGATGACTAAATTCTAGGTCCTAGAGTACTTGTTTTGTTCATCTTGATGTGAATAGATCTTGCGTTTTGCTGGGTCTTGGTAGGACAGAGATAAATTTAGAAGCAAATTTTTTCTTAGAGCTTCACTCACAGTATATATTGACTTAAATGAAAACTGATTTGACTTAGCTAGGGAAGAATTTTGTATGCACACTTTTGAATTTTAGTAGAATATATATATCTATGTCCTAAGGTACTGTGTTCTCTTTTCTGATGTTGTTTTTAGTTGCCATTTGTTAGTTTTATTTTTTTTCTAAATAAATATGCACTCCCAGAAGCAAAATAAATTTAAAAATACCTACTTTCACTGTTTTTCATTTTTATATTAAATATGCCTGCATACTCTATAGTGCATGATTAGATAAACAAGGCTTGATTACTTGAACTTGTGGCTTTTGGAATCATTAAGAATAAGGTCCACAAGAATAACTTGGAAGTGCACCTCAAATGACTATTGGAGCATTAGGCATAAATCACATAAATATATCTCTGTTGCATTCCTGAAAGATACAATACTCAAAACAAACAACTGAGCAGAAACTGAAAAAAGCCTGGAGTTACTGTAGAGTTTAATTATTCATTTGTGCTTTTTTTTTTGTTTGTTTGTTTTGGTTGTTGTGTTATTGGACATTTATTTTTTTTTTTTTTTTTAAGTCTGTTTCTGGCAGTTGGAAGAAGTAAAGCACACAGTGAGGAAAAAAGTCATCCAAGCACTTAGGAGAACTTATACCCTCTCCAGAAATGTTTGATCTATTTGTGGTAGTACAATGAGCTGTTCCTTTGGCAAGAGGAGGTGGCACTAGGTGATTCACACCACACAATTTATTTACAAGCTGCAACAGCTGCAACTGATATTTTTTTTTTCCTGAAAGATAGAGAGGAATACAGCCAAGTGCAACATAAATATGCAAGTCTGATGTGTCTGATACCATCCTCAAAGACATTTCACTTGGAAAGAGTGAATTGAAATCTCCAGATATTACTTCACACTGTGTAAAATATAACAATGAAAACAATGCATTTAAAAAGTGGAGGGTCAGACTGTTTGTTTGCTTGTTTGTTTGTTTGTTGTGGAATGTGGCAATGTAATATGCTAAACAGTCTTTTGATGGACATAAAAAAAAACAACTTCTGAATTTTTATTCCTTTATCAAAAAATGCAACCTTTCTGTTTTGCATGGAACCAGTTATCCAGTCAACATCATTATTTTTTAATGAAAGGCAAATTGTTTATGACTGGGTTTATTGAATATTTGTTTCATTTTAATGGTACGTAATTATCAAATATGTGTACCCTCATGAATAGGCTGATTCCAACTGCAACACTACAAGTTCTTACATGTTAAGCTGTTTTGGCCAGTCTTGTTGAAATTAAACATGGCAATTTTATATCTCTCACAAGAGATATGCAAAAGGAGCACAGTTTCTTTATAACACTTTAGTAAATCCCATCTTTGAGCTAGAAATGGGAAATTGCTTTGGTTCCATTTAGTGCCCTATTCCTCAAATTAAGATTTTTCAAGATAAAGGATTTGGCAAGATTATCACCCATTAAACATCTGCCAACATAACCAGAGCCACGAAATGCTCTTTCTGAAAAAAAGTAATAGGATGGGCTCAGCTGTGCAGCCTCAGATTTCCCCCTTGACTTTTTCCTTGGCTAGAAGAATTCTCGAGTAGGGGTGTTTCCAGCATTCCTTTTCCCCATAAAGCGTAACCAATTAAGGATCATCCTTAAAGTAAAATTTAAACAGTGTAAATCAGTGGGTGGATAAGGATTATGGAAGTGAATGTGATAAGTAATTAAGTAAATATTTTTCCTCTTTTGAATTGCTCAGTTAATGGAAAGAAGGTGACATTGAGATTGTGAGAAATTTTGAGAAACATTTCAAGATTACATCTCTTGTATAAATGAGAAAAAAGCATCTGTGTCATGCAAATATTCATGTCAATAAATGAAAAGGATTTTTTAGAAATATTTAATAAAAGTCTTTCAAATTTTGACTATCTGTGAGAATATTCCTCTTGCAACTTTATGAAATATTCATGTAATCCCAGTTTACAGTAAAAAAACAAAAATTAAAATTTGAAATAAATATTTGAAGAAAACCTCTGGCAACATTTTTGCAGCTCAAGTTATGTGTGATAATAATTGAATAGAGCAAGAGTGAGCTGATAAGTGGAATATCCACAAAAGAGTGGGAAAGATGCAGAAGAAAAAAAAACATAAGAAAATACATCTAACTTGTATATTCTACTTGCTTGAAAGTTCTGCTTTCAAATTGCGTGTTATCAAATAAAAAGATTAATTTGTAATCAAGAGGTTCTGTTGATATTTATCAGTGTTTCATGTAAATTGAATGGATGTAGCCATTTAAATTTAGTAAATTTTTTCCATTCCTTCCACTTCATCTTTTGGAGCCTATGCCATTCAGGATTAGTTTTATGTCCTATCATTCTCTATGCATACCTATGCAACTAAAATATTTGTAGTATTCATTATCCAGCACCAGAAAAAAAGCAAATACCTCCCCTGAAACAAACAAAAAAACCCAAACCAACCAACCAAACAAAAAAGACCCCCCCAAAAAATCCACAAAAACCAAAGAAGAAAGATACTATCAGAACATTCAAATAAATAGTATTATAGCACCATTTTTGTACCGTATTCCATTTTTTTCTTACAGATCTAGAGGTGTGGAGAGATTTAATTCATGTAACTACTGAAATATCAGTTAAAAAAAAATTACTTTCATAGATTCTGGAATTCAGAAAGCTGTAAATATGGCTATAAACCTCGGTGGGAATTTACACTAGCGCTGACAGACTCTTCGTGTTATCTTCCAATGGACCTGATCATTCACATGGCACTGCTGGAGCAGGGACTTTGGCAAGGCTCACTACCCATCACTGTTCTGCCTGCCATGAAACACAAAGCCTGAATGCTGGGGCAGAGGCTGAAAGTGAAACAGGACATTGTGGGGCAGAGAGGGACTGACTGTGAAAGCCAAGCCCCAAGGTTTTGAGGGAGTTACTCTGACACTGACACGCAGCAAAGGCTTTTCCCAACCACTCTTCCCTCCTACCCACCACCCAAGTCCATGCCAGGTACAACACATGTTCCTATCATGTCCCTTTCCTCTCCAAGCTACAAAGGTCCCTTCCAGCATCGTCATCCCTGCCTGTCTTCCAACCTGCCACCCAGAGTGGGTCTTCTTGGGGAATCTCTCAAGGAGCATCCCCAGGCCCCAGAAAGGTGCTTGGACGGTGGCATTCATCCTCTTCTCTCCTGCATACATCCCATGTCAGTGGGTAGACATCAACCCAAGTATTTATGGATGAAGAAATCAAAAGAATGTTCTTCTCACCCACGAGGGGGGTGGTCACTTGAGTTGGGCTCTCTGTGTTCCAGTTCCACCCCAAGCTTAGTTGTCAGGCATCTGGGGAGGTGTTCCACCAAAGGGCCACCACTTTCTCAAATTATTACTTCCTAACTTAGTTTGTTGGCATAAGCCACATATGCCCACATTTATCCCATAGCTTTAGGCTGATCTCTCTGATTTTCTCCCTACCAAAAGTCACTTATCTACTGTTACCTGGTCGTTACTAGGCTAGATGGATGCTGATTTTATGCCCCTAAATTAAATTAGATTTTCTCTTTGAATAAGCTCTTTGCTTATTTATATATATTTTTTTAATCTGTCATGTATACACTTGTGAGGTATAAAAATTAAAGTTAGACAAAACATATTTAGATAAATACAGCTGACCAATTTTCTCTTTTGAAAACCATCTGTCAAAGTCACAATAGCAGTTATTCTCAAGGAAGTAAGGCAATGTTTTTAAAAAGACATTAGCCTGAATTCGTATACCGCATCTGTCTTTCAAAAATCACCAAGGCACTGCATTGCAGCAAATTATTTTGAAAATCCGGAAAAAAATACCACCATGAACATGTTTGTGCTGACACTTTATGTGCAGGTTAACCAAAAGAAAATTCTCCTCTCGGTGCATTTTATACCTACTTTAGAAAGAAGACCCCCCAGCCAAATATAGAAATTAGCATTAAGTCCTTCCTTGATGTAAATCAAGTTAGCTAACTGAAAATTCAAAAAGTACTAAATAACTGTAGCCATTTATGTTTCTGTCTGTTTCTATTTGTAGGTCAAGCATTTCTGTTTCAAGAACTGGATGCTGTACTGAAAAAACAAACCAGAACACAGTTTAATGCATACTCTGGTCTTCTAACAGCATGCAGAAAACTTATTGGCCTCAGATAACGATGTTCTAAAGCAGTAGTGCTCAAATTATAGATCTTAAGGGACCTGAATATGGCTCTCATGAAACCAATGTGTCTCATTTGTGTTCCATTTTTTGTATTTTAGTCCTGGAGACAGAAGAACAATGATGATAGAATAAAAACCCTGCAAGGGAATACTGGAACAGTAGAGAACCACCTTGCAACCCTTTTAATTAAGTGAAAGATGCACGGGGAAAAAAAAAGAGGCATGAGGTAGTAACTTCTCTGAATGGAATTGCATATGAGAGAACAGGAAAAAGGAAAAAAAAAAAAAAAAATCTTTTCAGGTATTAAAGCTCTCCTGCTTCCTGACTAGGATATTCCAAATTCTTGAAATAGAAAGTTCAACTGAGTCAAGCCAGCAGACAGGTTTAAAAAAACCAAATTTTTCTGGTTCAAAAACTGAGGTTCTACTTGTACATAACTTTCTGTTTGTATAGTTGAAAGCCAACCTGAGCTTCAATTTCTGTCCTAGCATTTTTTTTTTTAATTTATTTGCATTTCTCCCAAATATGACTTCAAAGGCTGACAAAAGAATAGAATGACAGAAATGTCCTCCCCCATGAATGTACTTGGCTCATTTTTAGTCCTGTCTTACAGACTTGAATTTCCATGAGTCTATGAACCTTCAGGACAGATTGCAAAGTAATAATCTTTGAATACTTCATCAAATCCTATTTTTTTCCCAGACGCAGAAAGATACTTCTGTGAGGCTCACATAAGTTTTTTCTGAAGCCACTGCTATACCCTTTCTCCTATGTCATTGTTGACATTTCTAGATCCTTATGCACACAAACTTTATAGTGATTTAATTTTAAAACACATTTCTATTTAAAACTTCAAGAATTTTATAATACTTCCAATTTATTCCCAAGAGGGATGAATAAGAATTTAGAAAAGACTAGGTATGGGTTTTTTTATAGTTGGCTTTCCATACATTTTTATCCTTTGTATTTGCTCTTCCCAAATATCTTGGCACATTTTTTGGACTGTCTGTTTTATCTGTGGAAAGGGAGGTTTTGTCACTCAGTGTTATATCAGAAAGAATATTGTTTATAAAATACTGTATAACCTCATATCAAATGCAGGATCATACCTGTGGACAATGAAAAGTACTTTCGATGAATTGTTCTTGCTTATTTGCTGTGACAGTTTGAGGGGAGGTCCAGTCCCACAGAATACAGCGTGCTTCAGTGCTGTGTTGCCAATAAAGGATGTCAGCAGTTGCTTAGAGCTAAGCACTTTGGCCCTGATGCAGTCAGACAGATATGCATGTGCTTAGCTTAATGTACAAGAGCAGCTAACCAGGGACACACAGTGAGGGCTGAGCGTTTGGCTCATTTCCTGGAGCACAGCACAAAAGAAGAAAGATATTTAATGATCTTAAGGTCAGTAGACCTTGTTTTGCGAATATACTGGCTTCAGAAAAATAAAAATCGCAGAGATGCTTTTTTATCTTTTATCGCTAAACAAAGGAAATATTAATCTAAGCAAACATATGAACCAACAAAGACATGGAAAACAGAATGATCCTTAGAAAAGTATAGTCTCTTAACTTTGTATACTGGAAATATTGAGTATGACTACTCATGTCAGGCTGATTACACTCTATGAGCTCTTTATACGCAATTTCTAAATCAAAAGTTATTTGAAAACCTGCATGTAACAAATGTATATCTTTTAAGAGGCCAGTTTTTTCTACCACTATTCTACTCTTAGGTAGCACTGGAAATAGAATATTGAAGTAAGTTTGATTTAAGTTAACTGATCATGTGTTTGAAGATTGTTTTTGTTCATAAAACGTATGAAGGTAATTTGTTCAGAAGTACAATTCAGATAATTTGTGAAAAAATCTGTTAAAATATGAAAAATACAGGGTGTGAGACAATGAAACTGTAAAGATGCTGGGTTTTTTGAGAAATCTTACTCAATGCCGTTGGTGCATATAGAGTGTCTAGATTCCTAGTAGTCTTGTGGCTACATGTGAGTGAAAGGATGAAACAATGTGGTACAAGTTATTATGCACAATTTATTGTTTTCATATTTAAGGGCTACAGGGATCTTTGCCTTTCACATGAGATCATTACCCTAAATTTGTGGTTAGACTTTATACTTATCAAAATCACACAGGCATTCCAGAGCTCCTGATATCCATGTGGGTTCCATAATCATATTTAATTTTACAAGGGATAGTGAAGTCATCTCTCCTTTTATTTGTTTCAAAGGAAGTGACT
This sequence comes from Certhia americana, assembly GCA_018697195.1. Lineage (NCBI taxonomy): Eukaryota > Metazoa > Chordata > Aves > Passeriformes > Certhiidae > Certhia > Certhia americana. Next base: position 40,867,024 of record CM031859.1, read on the forward strand.
TAAAAGGAATAGTGAGATTGGACTTGGCAATTTTGATGGTTAGCTCAGTGCTATCCCACAGTGGAGCAAAAAACCCTTTAACAGATCCAAAGTGTCTCATGTGACCAGTTTGTAGTGTTCTCTCCTGCCCATGGCTTCCCATGATGGGTAGAGTGAGCCTTGCTGCTATCAGCCATATGTAAGCTTTAGGATGTGATTATTAGAAGATGAGGGAGTCTGGTGAGCAGAAGACTTTCCTGTGTTCTTTTCATGTTAGAATATGAGTGTGCTCTCTCTGGGGATAAAAAATTAAGGTGTGTATAGCAGAAAATGTTGGCCCTTTCAGTCTTCGAATTCTTGGAACTGCAAAACTTGTATTTTTCCTGGATCACATTTTTACAGGATTTACCAGACAAAAGAAAGAAAATCTTCAAGTCCAAAAGAAAAACAGCCAATAGTAGCAATACTACCCAGTCTTAAACTTTTCTGAAATAGAGTATCATTCAACAATTTCAAAGATCTACTGGGGGAAAAAAATATACAAAATGAATCATCATAGAAATTAGAGAAGTCCCATTTGTCCTATATGCATATTTATCTTGATTTTAAATTCTGAACAGAAACATGCTCCACATTAAAAAAGCACACTTTTTTCTTTCCCTTATAAACATGTCTGGGTGCCTAATGTAGTAATTTAAATAAAACAATGGTTTTTCTGTACTGGAGTTCTTGGCAACACTTAAAAGTTCTAATTTTCTTTAAGACACAGATTTGTCCCGGTAAAATGTACTTTTATAAATTGATAGACAGTTCAGAGAAAACTACATTTTGGGAATGAGAACAAGAACTTGTATTTCTTCTAAATATGTTATCATAGGCTCAAGGGACTCAGTAGTCCACTCTCCACTCCACACCAAACACACGCTGAATATGTACCTGAACCTACACTTACTATATCTCCCTAATCTTCTGTGAGATATAGAGGGAGAAAAATGTTATCTTTACATTGGTGAAATTGCTTCATTCTATTCATTCCTTTCAAAGTTCATTTCTGGATGGATAATTACCTCTTCAGTGAAGGAAACTAAAATCTGCTTTGATGGTTATGCTAACAAACTCTAGAAATGTTCTGAAATTTGTTGTCACTGCCTTGTACTATAAAATGTCTGCACTGCAAGGCAGCTTAATGTTTTCTTTCAAATCTCAGCAGTGTGAGGAAAAAAAAGCTTTTGGGCTCCAACTAAATAATTTCATATTATAGTAAGTGGTAGAAGGAAGTTTAGCAGTAAGGTATTTAAACTGAGATATAAGCATTTATAGCTGCCTCCTGCTGCACACTCAGCATTGTTTGCTGATTCAGAGATAGATCACTGCTTAACATGTTTGGTTTAGTTTACAGTTATGTGTGATGCTTGTGCTATATTGCAGTGCTGAAATCTCCCTTATAACATGTCAATTTATGGGCTTTAAAAGGTGTCAGTAAACTATCATGTAGCTATACTGGCATTTAGCTGTGTACAAGTTCATTGTTGTTGCTGCCGTTTGTTGTTTTAAAATTGTGTTATCATTTTATCAACTTCTCATTGGGATTTTCAGAAGCCTCTCATCAAGTTCAGCAATGCAGAAATAAACCCATAAAACTCAAATTAAAGTCTAACACATTATTTTGCAGAAAACCCCACTGTTAAGTGATGTATTAAGACTAAACCAGAAGGATTTGAACTTCAGGTTCTTCTTACACTTAATTATCTTCAGTTGCAAAGTCAAAATATCTTTTCAGAGACCCAATGCTTTAAGAATGAAAGATATTTTATCCTATAATTTTCAAGTCACATGATTAAATAGAATTGAAGATAGCTCATTAAATGAAAAATAGTACCATTTACTCAGAGTCATATCATTTAAATAAGAAAGCATATAATTTTTACTCATTTCTTTCTTAATTTTGTTCTACCAAAACAATACTCTGTTGGGTGGAAGAGAGTAGGACATGTCCTTGTAGTCTACCTTTAATTCCACTACTTTCATGAAAGAAATAGTAGAACGGATCTCTATTATTGGTTAATTAAAAACTAAATTCCTTTGACTCATACTCTAGCTTGCCACTTAAAAATTAATTATGGACAATAACAAATATCAAAGTCTTCCTTTTTCAGAATAAGTTCCCCACTGGGATGCAATGAAAATGTTAATAATTAATCAAATAGTCTAACTTGGTATTATTTTTTGCTACCTCATTCATATACAAAACCCCACTGATGTTAGTTGACTTTTTTTGTTTCATAAATATTTATATATAATTGCATTTTCCTTGTAAATTGCATTTTTTCACCCCAAAGGGAGGAAAAAACAATTTGTGTGTTAATTTTATCTCACTGGTTTTGTTCAGCTTCACTAGTTCTGTATATAAAATAAGAGATTAGATAAAAAGGAATGCATGAAACCTGTGTTTTATAATTTAAGGAATAATAATTAGGCAATGTTGCTAATTTTGCAGCAATTCAGGTACCTTGCTGAAATATACCTCCCAGCATAAAGTGAAAGCAGGCAATTCAGTGTCCCTGTTCCCCCTACTGCCGAACTTTAATATTAATTTTGTTTAGATTCTGCTGCCCCCTACAGAATAATTAAATATTTAGCATTTTAAAAACCCGAGGGTTGGTGTACATTATTTTTTAATATTACCTGGACCTATTTTCCATGGAACTAAGCAGAGCTTTATTTGTTGTCATTACAATTTTTTAATATGTTCTGCATGATCTGTTCTGAAAAAAAAACCAAACCAAAACAAAAAAAACCCCAAACTCACCACTTTGTGTTAAATTGATAAAATAAAACTTAAAACTTAAAAAAAAAAAAAAAAAAAAAGTGATGTGCACTGTTATTGAACCACTGAAATAAGGTGAAACATATTTTACATCCTCCAAGAAAGCAGAAATCAAGTTTACTTACGTTTGAATCTCAGGAAGTAAGCTAATTATGTACTTTATCAGCTGCTACCTATACTACTATTCTTTCCAGACTCCACTATCTGTAACAAACAGCAGCAGTTAAATGCAATGATGCACTTCAGATTCTAATAGAAAACAGACTGTGAATTGCATAGGGAGGAATAGATAATGCTCTAAATGTAAACTTTATATTTCTAATTACATTTCAAAAAAATAACATGCTCTTTGAAAAGTAGGGTTTGTACTAGTTGATACTCCTACAAAGTAACTTTTAAATACAAAGACCTAGATTATGCTTCCTGTGGCAAACCTCAAATTGAATAGGAAAGTTTGTTATCTATAGATATGCCCTGGCTGTCCGATATTGCACTGTATATGTCCGTCATTTACAAAATTACGCATGAAGGAGAGGAAGCCAAGGAATCTTCCATCATATGCAGTCCTTGCAACTGTGTGGAGAAACAAAAATAAGCAGAAGCGTTCATATGGCCTGGATTAGCTCCCTTTGGTGTTCCCTGGAAACCAGGCACTAGAGGAAAGGGAAGTGTCATGAATGTGTTTGAATTTCTCTTAATAAAGACTTCCCAGAATGCATGGCACAGAAATTCACATGTCCTTAATTTACTGAGACTAGCAAGAAGTTTGGGCCCTGCAGTCATAACAACCCTAAAATAGCTCTATTTTTCTTAGAGCTTCCCCAAATGTTTGAGTCTTGAGGAGACAGGTACAGGTTATGCCTTCCAAGGCATATGTTGAATGAATCATGGAGCACAAAGTTGTTTGAACATGTCTGGTTTTGCTTACAAAATAATTATGTAGAGATGTAAGCAGACCCAAGAAAGCTTACAGACATTTTGATGTGCTAGCTCCTTCATGTGTTGGAAACAAATCCCAATTTTTAGTGAAGACTTTACAAGAGTTGGCTGTAAAGGGGAAATGAATCCATGAAGACAGAATCAAACACATTAATGGGTCATACTACTAAAATGAACACAGTGAAAATACCCGCAAAAAACCCCAAAGATATTTCTCAGATTAAAGAAATGTTATTTTGATTACATCATTGCTTGTGACAACCTCTGCATCAGTAAATGCAATAAAGATAATCATACCTGTAAAAAATAGCTTGTCCAGAAAAATCTTCTGGACAGCATTACTTTCAAATAGTAAACTATTTGCTTTTGAAACATACTTCAGTATTTTCTCACCTGCATTTAAAGAATGAATGTATTTCCTGGAGGTAGAAAAAGGCAGCAAAAAGATTAAAAAAGCTTCAGAAAATAGGTTGTTTTTTTCTTCCGAGAAAGAACAGAGACATTAAAGGGAGGGGAAAGGCCCCTGCAAAAGTACCTATTAAATGTATTTTCCAACTTTCATCCATTCTCTTAATCGCTATAAGAATCTGCCATTCACTCAAATGGTACATTTATTTCTGATGTATGACAGTAGCATGTATGTTCACTGCTTCACAAAAAACTATAATTTAAAATACAACACTGAGCTATTAAAGCTAAAAGCTTTTAGAACAAATCACAAATCTGGCACTTTTCTATGGTTTTATCTTGACTAGGTTGGGAGAGGAACTGAATAAAAGAACAGCTTTGCAAGCTTCATCTAATACTTCAAATAGACTAAGTGCAGACTTTGTTGATTTAAATATTCACATTAATATTGATTTGCAGGAGTTTCAGGGAAGAAAAACAACACCATTAAAATGATAGAGACATAATTCCAATTATACTTGTTGGTAATGGAACTGCTGCATTACTAAAATCTACAGTCTTAGATTAGAGAGGTACTGCAGTGATTCAAACCCAGGGAGAAGATAAAAGAACAAGAAACATGTCATTGCTACAAAACCAGAACCAATAAAGAATGTAAAGCATTTAAACAGCAAGATATTTTTCATCACAATAAAACTGTACCACTATATGGAAGAGGAATTTGCAAGTGTTTAGCAAGCAAAGGTCTGAAAACTATAGACTCTGAGCAAGTCCTGGATTACAGTTCAGACTTCCAATATTCTTTGTATTTTTATTTTTATATTCTGATTAATATTTAATTTAAATAACAAAGAGGTTGTTTTTATGGGAGCAGAATGTGGAAACCATGAACCGGCCAGGAGTTCTTTCAGTACTGTGGTACAGTCAGGCCTGTGTTCCTCTTAACCCTTCTCCTTTACCTTTTCTCATGTGCTCATCCCCAGTCTGAATCTTTTATATGACTCTATGATTATGTAATATAAGCCCAAAAGGAGGAAAGTGCTACCTTAACCCAACTGACATTACAGTCTTCTCAGAGGAAAAATAAACCTGAATATGGGTCAGGAGACTCTTTAGCATATGGATTTCAGTAGCTTTCATGTATGAATAATTTCATCTTGCAAATCAGGTGATCTCATGGCTGGTGTGATCTGTTAAGAGAAAGATGAGGCGTGGGTGAAACTCATCTTTGGGGCACAGATGTAAATCCTTTGCATAAACAGCCTTTCTTTATTACAGCATGTATTCCCTCTTGTGTTTCTGTCAATGAGACAGTTTCATTGTGTTGATAGCACACAGCATTAATCCTCTGCAAAACATAGTGTTAAAACAATTTCCTTTTCCTTGATGCAATTCAGAATTTTAATATTTCACTGGGAGACAGAAGCTAAGGAAATTATTTTTCTCTCCAGCTGATCAAGAGTTGCAGAATTTTAGAATTTTATTTTTTTTTCCAGTAAGCTCAGCAAGGAACAGGTTTTAGACAACTTCAAAACCGTCCTTGAAGTTGCCAGGCACAAAATAATATAGAATTTACACAGTTTTCTCTAAAACTCAGGACTGGTTAAACTGACTGTCTTGATCACATCAGAGTGTGAGTCCTTAAACTTGAATGACTCTAACTCTGGCTTTGAATGATCTTTAAAACATTGGTCACATTGTGTCATTCAGGCCCAGGCAGACACTTCTATGTGTTAAGATCAGGTCTGCTGATGTCTCAAGTGTCTGTTCAGGGTTAGAGATAAAGTTGGGCAGGAGAAAATTCATCACATTTTCAGGTCTTAACTTCCTTCCATCTACAACCACTAGTTATGCAAAATAAATGCATGTTTTTACAAACCGGGGGCAAGCAAAGAAACAACTACAAAACTGGCTTCCTATGTGCAAGTTTATATCTTTCTTTATAATTTTTGGCTTGCATTCTTTTAGTTTAATTTCGTCAGTTTTGTTTACTTCACTATCTTTTTTTTTTTTTTCCCATTGCTATCTTGCCATTAGTACTTTGCTTCAATGACATGTCTCATTTGTATATCCTAGTATGCAAATTGTAATCTAATAATCTAACCTAAATATTTCAGCAATGTTCATATTTGCTTCTCAACTTCCTTTGTGCAGCATTACCTTTCCTTAGACCAGCTACTTTAATGGTAGGATTGCATTCTTTTCTGGTCAAATATTTATAGAAATCATTCTATACAGTGAAACTATTTGTGGTTCTAATTTATCTTTTCATATGTTAAAATACATCATAGTAAATTTAAAACACGCAGCTAAATATCAGAACATATTTTTAATTTAAGCTATAACTCTCTATGTCAGCACTAGATATTTAATTACCTGATATATGGATACAACATTCCCTATATTTTATGGAGTTCTATGCAATTGAAGTAACAGTGCCAACATCATAAGTGTGGTTAAACAACATACACACAAGATGCTGACTTCTTAACATGAATGTTAACATGAACGTAAAAACCTGTTCCGCTCCTTCCACAATTCTGCTTTTGCAAAGTGAAACCCTAGGGTTTGGTGTGAGTGCCATAACAGTAGAGATAAGATTTCCTTAACAGAAATGAAATTCTCTTTGGCATGGTGCCACAGTGAGGAATATAGTTCCTTCTATTCCTTTAATGCATCCAGTTGTGGTTCCTAATTTTAGCCAATCACTACTCCACTGTATCATCTCTTACATTTAGTCCTGCAGTTTGACAGACAAGGTCACCTTGATACCAAAACAAAATTATTCTCTATTGAATTTGCATACAACATAAACTAGTGGTAGAGATTGCATGATTGCCTTTAGCATATGGCAGACCCCAGAATTTCCTGTCTTGTGAAGATATTGACCCACTAATATTTCTATAAAAAAAACCCCTCCAGCCAGTATTAACCAGAAAAAAAGGGTTTACCAATAAAGAGCACAAAGATCCATTCCTGCTGAACGTAAAGGCTCTTTTTCCATGTACACACAAGAGAAATAACACTCATTAGTTATAAGGTCTTGATCTGAGAAACAGGACAAATGCTGGGTGCTATTGCCACTTGTCCTGTCAGCTTGCAGCAATCTGTAGCATTGGCCTTCTCTGAACATCCCTGAACAGTTTAGTCTGTTTGGCTGTGCTTTAATAGTTCTCCATTATTTCAGTGACATAATATAGTAATGCCTTGGGTTTTTTTTTATTTTTGTCATAAAAGCCATCCTACCCCAATGAGATACAGAATGCAAATGTGCATCATATGATAAATAGATATTCCTTTTTTGCCTTATTTATTTTAATTTTTAAAGAAATTAAGTGCACTCTATATCTTGTCACATGAGAAGTGTTAACCAACTTTTGTCTATGCATTTTTTTCTATGTTTACTTTATTTATATCTCTTCTATCCCTCTCTTTTGTTTTCCATAGGGAAAATTCTTAGTCTAAAATAAATATTCTTGTACAGCTTGTTGTATAAGCTGGGTTTTTATAATTATATCATACATTATATACAAGTGTGTACTTATTTTTTGTGTTAGTCTGCTTAGTAAAAATTTAATTTTGATAATCTTTATTGCCCTGCCCTTCATTCTTTCTTTAGCCATCTTTTTTCTTGTATATTCTAACTACAACAATCCATCATTATCAAGGATACAAGTGTTTTTTGATATCTATTACTCTTCTATTAAACTCTAAGACACAATTTACATCATGGAGCATTGCTGAATGATGTTTCTATAGGATTTTATGCCATGGTCATGGGTTACTGGTAAGGTAGTTGTGTTGCTAATTTTGATTTCACCACTGTATATCATCAGTGAGGGTTGCACTTCTTATATTTGCATTTATTTATGAACATTTACTGATATGAATACTGATACTTATGAATACTGATATTTATGAACATTGCATATAATACATTTATTGTATTTTAAAATTTATTTCATTGCCAATCAGACTCAGATTAGACATCTGAGATATTCACAGTTATGTGACTTTTGAATAACCTTAATATTTACTCAACATCAACACCAGGACTATCAGTCCTTCTCACACCTGATCCAGAAAAATCATGAATGAAATGAGCAACACAGTTACAGTACAAACTCCTCTGGGATTCTTATCATTACCCTCCATTCACTACAGGAGTTGATAATTTTTCCCTGTATTTTTTCCAGTCTTTCAAACAACTATTTAACTGTGGCAGGACTTTACCGCTTTAATTAAAAGAAAAAAAAAAGTATATAAAAAAAGAAAAAAAAAGCCTATTAAAGGCCTTTTGGAAACTGATATATATACTGTTATGAGACTTATTGACAAGTTCATTGACATTACTAAATATCCCTTCAAAACTTGCAGGTTGTGGCTTCATTCTAAAAAAGCTGTATTGACTTTCACCACAGTATCATACATTCACTTAATTCCATTCTTTGTTACAGTTTTGATTTCTTTGCTTGATACAAAAGTCACATGCACTCAGACAAGTGTTTATTTGTATAGAGGTCTTCTAAAAACCTTTGTGAAAATGAAAGTATATTTACTGTCTTCTATTCCTAGGATAACATGACTAAGTAAAATGTGAGACTTTATACCGTAGTCACCAATTTGTTACTTCATCCTAAGCTTCAGAGTTTATGCAGAAAGAGAACCTAGTCCTTGCTGGTGAGGAATTCTAGTGAGGAAATGTATTGTGCGTCACTATTTTCTCTTGTGTTTTATTCCTTACTTTTTCTCCTCTTTGTTGCTATTATAATTTTTATTATTGGGTTTTCATTGGTTGTTTTTTTCCTTCATTTGAATTTTTAAAGTAATTTTATCTCAACCCAGAATTTTTTAGCCTTTTCATTTAATTCTCCTCCTCCTCCCACCAGGGTTGGAGGGAAAAGTGAGCTTCAAGTTTTCAAGTTTTTTTGCCATGAAGAGTAAACTTTACTAGGAGGAATGCAGATACAGCATACACTCTCTAATCCATACACTCTTGTCAAGCAGGGCCAACTAGAACTGTTGCCCACATCTGTGTCCAGATGACTTCTGCATACCCACAAGGCAGGAGACACAATTTCTGGACTTTCTCCCCCTGTCCTGTTGAGGGGAGGAAGTGATAGATTGGCTTGCTGGGCACCTGGCAGCTTGACAAAGTAATCCTACTCTTGGGTTTTATAAAAATATTTTTTTTTTCTCTGTTTTCCAACATGGCTGCACCGAAAAACACAAGTATGTTCAAATCTTTTTTCTCCCCAGCCAGAGTTTGAAGAACTGGTCATGAGCCGTCTCTTCTGATGTTTCATTAATTGTTTATTCTTTCTTATCTTTAGCACTCCCTCCCCCGACCAGCAGAATTCTGCACTGCAGGTCAGTCCAAGGCATAATCCCCAGGCACTCTCCCACACACACAGGGCAGTGTATACTTTTATATTAGAACCCACGTAAACAATACTTACACAAAATCTCCAATAACTATTATTCATGTTAGAAAGTTAGACTCTAAGCCAACCAGAATGTGCCATCTTCACAGCAGAAAATGGAGCAGATAAGAAGAAGGAAGAAGCCCAGAAACCACGTGGAATCCTCCATCTTGTCTTCACCTGCCTGCCATCCTAAAAACCCCATATATCTAAAATTTTCACCTTGTGATACACCTACACACTATGCTACTCTCTAATACACATTCTTGAAAACTCTTGCTTCATTCCAAGCCTAAAAAGCCCTTTTTCCATGAACAAGGGTTAAAAGCAGTGTTTGTCAGAGGTTTTAAAATCTCTTAAACATACAAAGAAATATTTCTCAGAATTCTCAATTCCCACATCCTGCCACGTTTAAATACTAAAACCAAAACCAGCCAATATAACATAGAAATTTCATTTAATGGCTTTTTTCTGGTTTTATCTATGCTGGTTATTTTCTCTTGTAATTCCACTTATTTAAAGGAATTGCCTGTGGATTCACTGTTTGCAACCATGTAGTTCATGTAGTTATGCTTATTATGCTTGTAAAAAAAAAGCAGTTTGTGATCTCTCCATGCTGATGGCCATGTCATGTTCTGCAGAAAAGCTGCAGATGTGTTTTCTCTGGGAACTTTCACATGTGTCCTCTTCTACGTCCGGACATAGAATGTCTCTTTGCTTTTGAAAAACAACGTCTTTTACATGGGTAATATAAAATCACAAGTGTGATTTGTAAACTCAAATGGGCTTTCTCAAACTATGCAGTCCGAAAGTAGAGGCTGCCAAATACCACTTCTATCTCTGTAATGTAACCAGCACTTCAATGTTGTTAGAATGCATTTTTAGAAAAGCATACATACATATTTGATAAGAAATAAATGCAATGTACTATAACTCTGTAACAATTTGAAAGGACGGGTAGTGTTGGGGTGTGTGCTCATTTTTAGTGTTCTCCTTATCATTTCCTCTATAGAAGAAATAGCCCTGTTCTATTTTCTCTTCAATAAAACCACATGGAATTAAATTGAGAGGGAGAGCAGCATCTACATAGCTAATACTGCCCTCGAAATAGCATATGAAATAACACTGAACACTGGAAGACCATTGAACACAGAAATAAAATATTTCAAATAAATAATTTTGTCTCTCCTTCCTAATGACTCTATTGCTGGAAAACTAAGTTATGCCTGGTAGCTGTGTCTGGAAAGTGATTTCCTTCATATCTAATTATAATTTATAAGTCATGTGTTCACCACTTCTCTGAAATGCTAACTATCAGCAGTAGTAATTTGTGACTGAGAAATAATCTAGCATGGAATTTAGCATTACAGGTAGGAAAGTCCTATTGCAGAATGAGTTACAGTGGCTGGAAGCAGGAATGCCAGAGATAGAAGGATTCCCTGTGAATGAGTGAAATTTCCCTCAGTGATAAGAAACAGCTGCAACATTATCTGGTAGCCAACCAGGAATTTATATGCTCAGAGATCACCTTTAGGCAACAGAGATGGGCTGGGGAATAGGCTCATGGCTGGCCAGAGTGCCTCATGGAACTGCTCAAAAGACTGGTGCAGATGAAAGTTGCATACAAGGTATGGACTTGTGTGACACATCTTTGTGAGTTCCTTATGGGATTACTTCTAGCGGTAAGACTCTGCCCACTACATTTTTCCTTATTTTATATTCATATTTAAGCAAAAAATGTGTTCTGTATCATCTGTGCTTCTCATTGCCCGCTGGATCTGACTCCACAAGCATCACAGTGAAGACTTGTTAATGGAGCAACACCACTGGAGTCTTGTCTTCAAACAAGTTTACCCATTCTGTGTGAGTGTCCTCTTCAGTGCTAGCAAAACTCCTGCTGTGCAAACAGAGTGGCTGTCACTCAGTCTGAGAAAGAAAGCCCTCATCTTATGTAACTTTGGGGTAGCTTTTCAGATTATGATTACCAAGGGGGAGGAAACACCTTAGAGCATTGCTGAAAAGACGGGAGGTTTTAAGTAAAAAAAGGCCTACTTAGAAGTTGTCCATGCAAATGCCTTTGTCACTTTAGCTTTCTCAGTTGGTTGGGTAGCTATAATTTTTTATTTTTAATATTTGCTCAGGTCTATGTTAAAATGACTCCATATCTGTTCAAACAATGAAGACAAATGGCTTATATTATGCCTGGAATCTTCTTAAACAGTGTCTCTAAAACTGGTTTGAGGAAACACTTCATTAAATACTGTGCATTCATAAACTTCTTAAGCAGTTGCGTCTGACTGATATATGTAAAATGAGATGCAATCATTTGTGCCGGCAGATTTGCACAGAAAAAGATGTGAACAACAACAGACACAGCTACTGGCATAGTCTTTCTTGATTAATAAGCTCTAGTAGATACAGTTGTTAAAAAAGATGGGTCTGAAATGCAGCTAATATGGTTTATTATTAAGCATTCAGCTATGTGACTGTGATCTCTTCTTCTTTAAGTAGCTCTGCTGAACAGTTACAGTTCCCATGTGCACCAGTATGAGAGACAGAGACTTCCTTTTACCCCACAGGCCTTTTTTATTTCATTGTTCCCCTTATATACCTAAAGTAAGCCAGGATTATGTCCTGCCTGAGATTTTGGAGTAGACACATACAGCATTATAGTTTTTGTCATATGTAACATTGGTACACCAGCAAAACTATTCTGTTGTCCTGAGTGCAACAATAATTATCTGTCCATATGGGGAATAAAACAGAGTAAAATGGAACTGCTAAAGGGGCCTGATATCTTAGGCCTGACTGAACAGAAACCCTGGGCAAGAAGTGACCAAGAAACACGCTGTGAAACTTTGTGATAAGATAATGCTACCAGGTAACGTGATGTCATGAAAAATGTGTAACCAACTGGAAATTTTTACCAAAAATAGAACTCTATATCAATTCAGTACAACAAAACCCTATAAAAACCCCTCTATAGTCAATAAATTTGGTTTCTGATCTCAAGTCGGAATTCCCTGTCTCTCCATCACCAATATGCCCACGAACGACTTTCCTTGTTATTGAAGTCACTAGAGATCTGGTTGCAATAGTGATTCTCCTGGGAACAGGGCTGACTGGATGCTCTTCACAGTTTTCATGCTCATCAGAAAAAAAATCCAGACCAGATCATTAGCCTTATCTAAATATACCCTAAAATCTGACATTTAAGAGTTTAAATTCTCATTAAAAGCTACAGGAAGGTAATAAAAATTGAAATTAGACAGTACAGTCAGCACACTGCATCTTTGCAAGAAAGTAATCTCAGGGTTGAGTAATGATGGGATGAGTTTATGTTAAAAAAATACGTTCATGTAGCCTTGGGAAAAAATTATTTTCCATTGCCTCACACTGACATCAAATGCCAAATGTAGCATTAAAATCCCACATTGTCCAGTGTACTGGATCTGGCTGAAACAGTGTTCATTTTCCCCACAGCAGCCCTCACAGTGCTGTGTTGTGCAGTGGGAGCTAGAAGGGTGCTGATAACACACTGGTGTTTTGGCAACTGCTGAGCAGCGTTGACACAGCATCGCAGCTCTCTCCAACATCACTCCTTCCCATCAGTAGGCTCGGGGGTGGGAAAAATCTTGGGATGGGACATAACTTGAACAGCTGACCCAAACTGACCAAAGATATCTGCTCAGACCAAAAAAAAAAAAGAAAAAGAAAAAGAAAAAAGAGAAAAAAAAAAAAAAAAAAAAAAAGGGAGGAGGAAGGCTGGGGGAGGACATTCACTTTAAACCATTACACTTGCTGAAGCCCTGTTTCTTGGGAAGTGGACAAACATTGCTTACTCACAGGAAGTAGAGAATAAAATATTTAGGGATTTTTCCTTTGTTCATATGTGTCATACCTTTTCCTTTTGCTTTAGTAAACTACCTTATCTCAACCTATAAATTCTTGCATCTTATTTTCTCTCCCCTGCCCAGCTATGGAGGAAAGTGATAGAGTGGCTTGGTGGGCACCTGGCATCCAGCTAAGGTCAACCCACCACATCCACCTATAGACAGTCATGAAAGCTTTTGATTAAAAGCAAATCAGACACTTAAAATTCTTGCCTTTATGACCAGTGAAAAAATCTCATTCAATTGAACATTTCACTGGAGGCTTAAGATTTCCACAACAAGTGATTGAAAATATAATCTCAACACCACTCAGGAATTTATGTCTTCCATCAAATAAGAATGCAGTTGACTATTTAAATATTTTATACACCAGTCTTATTCACTAGTGGTCACAGATAGTGAGTGAATATCATCTCAGGTAATTATGTGTTTACTGTGTAGGTATCCACATCAAGACATTGTAAGCTTGTTTTGTCAACAAGGAAAAAAAAAAACCAAAGTCAACAAGGAAAAATAAGCAATCCTAGGCCATAGGTCTTTTGGAATTTTTTTTAGATGCCTGTTTTAGAGCAAGGTAAATCAAGCCAACAAGGTGCCTACTGACTTTGCTGATTGCCTGGAAAGAGAGGCCAAATGAAGCCCCACATTTTGTGGATTAATAATGCCTTCTGAGAGACATGGTGTGACAGCACAGGGTTTGTGTTCACTGGTTCATGCATGGCATCATAGCAAAATAACAGACGTAGAATAAGTGTTCAAAGGCAGCATGTGTGTGAGAAGCGAGCACTGCAATTGCAGCTAACATGGAAAATTTGTATCTTGGTTTGAGGGAAAGTAAGAAAAAGAATTAAAGGAAAGAGGAAATAGTCATCTCAAAGCAGTGAGCTGATGCAAATGGTAGAGAGTAGCAATCAATATACACAGCTGTGACCACGCTCAGATTTTTGTGAATATGTACAGACTGCTTTGGTCTTATTAATGTTGTACAACCACCAACCAGCAGAAGTGTCATCTTGTGAAAGTAGAATGACTGAAACATAGGAAAGAAATTTATCAAAATGGAAGACAGAGGCATAAGTTTATAGCAGCTCATCATGACAACAGCAAATATTGTCTTCTTGACCTATCACTAAGAGGCATTGTATTTCTCTCAATTTGGCTGTTTGGCAGGTACACAATTTCTGGAGTTGACATCATCATTTATGCCTTTTTTTATTCTGCTTGGCAGCATTTTCAGCTATTTTGCAAGAAGCATTCAAATTGCCTATTAAGAACTTTTTACCTATTTATTTATTTATTCTGAAAAGCATACTCATGTATGCATCATCAATCATCTTCTATGAGCTTGAGTCAGCTGTGGATCCTGAGCTGAACAGCTGACTCATACTGGCACAGAACACACGGATTGTATTATTGTTAGGTGTTCTTACTGGCATTATTAGTGTCAGAAGGACAGAGTGGGCAGACTGAACTTGGGGTATTTGAACCTTAAAGTGAAAGCTGAATCATGTAGACATTCCGTGTCTGCAACTTCAAAAGAGCACCTTGGTCAGGGGAGATACAAAATCAGTAGTTTTGTGATTGTTATTGTGACAATTCATGGATTCTAAAAGCCATAACAAGGGGCATATAATGAGTCAGAAGAATAAAAGCATGAGTCAGCCCTATGGTATCAGCTGAACTCTAAAAAATCTTTGTCTTGCAACAAGTGTCAGATTGCTGGGATAGTTGAGAAGCCGTAGGTGCCTCCACCATCTCATTTTACTCTGTACTTCTTGGTCTGGTCTAAGCTTCCCCAGCTGTGTTATATACCCCTGACTTTTGATAGTGATTAATGATGCTGGCAAGAAGAATGCAACCTAAAATGGAATTTGGTGGCATTGTACAAATCCTGGATTTGTACAATCCTGAATATTTAAAAGAAAAGGAGTTGAGGGTCTTTGCAGACAACGAGATGAGCATGAGTCAGGAGCTAGAGATCTGGTAAACCTCTCAAAAAGCCTATTATGTGACCATACTGGGTTAATGAGTACAAAAAGAACTTGAAGGAAGTGATTTTTCCCTGAACTTTTATGTCCCACAATACAAGGAAAGCTAGAACTAATCCTTGTGATGATTAGAGAGTAGAGCAAACAATACATAGTTTGAGACCAAATGAAATATATTTCTTTACCCTGGAGAAAAGAAGTCTGAGGGAGGGCTTACTGCAGACTTCCATTAAAGGGGGACTGCAGAGACAGAGCCAGACTTGCCCCAGCAGTGCACAATGAATGGCAAAATACAGCAGCCACAGCTTTCAGGAAGGGAAATTCTGATTGGACAAAAGAAAAAAAAACTCTGCTCAGAGAGTATTTAATCACTGAAGCAAGTTATGCAGAATGGTTGTAGAAAAAGCACCCTCAGAGGTATTCATAACCGGACTGAACAAGACTCGGGGAAAAATTTTTTTTTTCTAAACCTGGTTTAACTTAGAAACCAGCACTGCTTTGAACAGCAAGTTGTCTTGAATGATCTCCAGGGTTCCATTCCAAACGTCCTTTCCTTTTATGATGCTTTGCTGCCTTTTAGCCCTGGAATTAAAGAACTCTCCCTCTGACAGCTGTTGCCATTAATATTTACGTGAAATCCTGCAGGAGTTCTTGGCCAGCCACCTTCATCATGCTGCTGAAATCAGTCATGTATACACTGGTGACTAGAATATGTTGGAACAGACAGATATAATGCAAATTAGAGGAAATGATGAAAATTACTTGTATTCTGTATTAGTTTTGGGGAAATAAATCATGCACGTCATGCTGGCTATTCACTGAAAACATCTGTTCAATAGAAACTAAAAGCAACTAAGACTTTTTACTTAATTAAAAGAAATAGAGATCATTGAGAGTCTGACACTAAGGCACTAGATCCTCCTATGATCTGGCCTGTACCTATTCGATTTATTCTGGTTTTCATACCAAGGTTAAAGTAATATTGCTACTTACTTAGGCAGTTAAGAATTATTTCAAAAACAAATTTTTCTGTCTGCAGAGATTCATAATGTCTTAATGAACTCAGTAAATAACCTCAGTCGGTATATAATGGTCTGAGTATCAGAATTATGGGTTGTTGACTGCCTTGATAATGAGATGGGGTTTTGTTCCAAATGTCAAATGTATATATTCTGCCTTTTCACCACATTTATCCATAAGTGCTATAAGCCCTGAATTTCACAAATTGTCAGGCATATTTATTGTGGGAGTGTAGCTTTCTGCTTCCAGTTCCCTTTCCATTTAGAATTGCTAATTAGTTACCTCACAGTTTAAGATGATATGGCTTAGACTGCAAATTATTTCAGGGTAGTTATATGCTAGATGAAGAGCAGCTGAAAAACAGGTGTCTGCCTTATGATTGGATGCTGTGTTAGAAATGAAGAGAAAGTAATGATTGCTGAAGAAGGAAGTTGGATGGAAATCTTTACCTCAACATGTAGCTGCACGCATTATGCTTGAAATTTTATGAAGTACAAACACCACCTCATTTCAGCGGTTTAATGACAAAAGTAGAATAATATGTCAGTGAAAGGGTAGGACACCAGCAGACAGATGAGGTGTGCATTGAAAAGTGTATAGAAGATATCCTTTATACTGTTTAAAATTTGTGCACTGTGGGAGAAGCAGCAGTCTGAATTACACAGTCAATTTCCATCCCTGTCTTGCAGATGAACTATGTCCAAATGAATAGTGATTCATTATGCTATGCTTTTCTATTGTTTTCTTGTGCAGTTTTAATCATTTTAAAATGTGTTATGCTTACCAATATGGATAAAAGCTTTTCCTTGTAGGACATACTATACTTTCCTCCAAGTCAAGAAAACCTTAAACTTCTGATGAGCAAAACCCTTTGGCATCCAATAATTTCATTAAGATTTAGTGCTTTTTTTAAGTTAGTGCATATTAGTGCCAAAGAGAATTTGCTGATTTTTGATTATGGTTCCTTTAACTGCAATGGCTCCCCAAAGCCTTGTTGGGAACCATTCCTAAAAAATACACCCTATGAAGTTTTACGTGCACATGTTCAAAAACAAGTCTCTGTGAAAATAAGGAGGATAAGCAGGAACTTTTAATCCTTATTGAACTATTTCAGTCTCCTCTAAAATTAGCCAGCGTAAAGCAGCATAAACCAACTTTTTCTCTGGTCAATTTTGACTCCTTGAAATTTCCCAGATACAAAAAGAAAAAACTATCTCAAACCCAAAAACAACAAGCATATAAAAAATTATGTAATAGTTTGAACATGCTACAACTTCTCAGATTTTGTGAGTGCAAAACATAAAATTGCAGATTTTGTAGACTGCTGCTGCCCTTTCTCTCCATAGAGAACTTTGCTAAGGAAGGAGAGAGTCTAGAAAGCACATGAGGTTGGAAGTTTAGCTGAAATTGGGCTGCTCTGAAAGCCACAGGAGGTCTGGCTTGAAAAGCACATTTTCATGAAATTTTCAGTATTGAAATTCTTGAGTTTGCTTTTTCATTTTGAGTAAAATGTTCTTTTTCTAGAAAACAAACAAACACATTAAAATTCAATTTTCTGATCACTTTTTATTTAGAAATAAATATTAAATTTAAATATTTAAACATATTTAGAACTCTGTGCCAGAGAAAAGTGGGTTTAGTGACACCTTTATGCATCATAGTGTTGATGGAAATTGATAGAATCAAAATAATCTGCTAACAAGGAAATGTTGGCACACAAATTAAGAAATCAAGGATTAATTTTAGCCATTCTAAAGGACTGAAGAGAGAGTTACTATTATCAGGTATGTGCAAAGATTATTCAAAGTATCTATGGAAAGAAAGATTTTTCCAGCTAGGAGCTATAACATTACAGAATCAGTTTTTCATTATTAAGAAATGAAACTTGTAGGGGAGCTCTTGCCTAGGCATGAGGCAGTCATTTATATAAAGCAAGGCAATAAAATTAGTTCTTTCCTCTATGCTGGCAAGACTTGCTAGAACAAAGAATTGTCAGTTTGTATCTCACAGTCTGCCATATAATGTGATATGTACCTAATTCAGCTTCAAGCTTCAGTACTTTGAATAGGATAACTTTTGAGATCAGGACATCTAAACAGAGGCATCTTCATCGTGATATCTTTAGGTCCTGTGGGTGTCCACACAATAGGGACTTGGGACTTGGTTCAGTTAACTAAAGGGAACACTGGAGGTTCCCTGCAATATTTCATCCAGATTGTAGCTGCCACTCTAGAGTCTTGTGGGTGCCTTGTTGGTCTTGTCTCAGACCTACTAGTCACACAGGAAGGTCAGAGGAAGCTTCACATGCCTGTTAGACAGCTGAATTTGAATTTGTATTTGAAGGGGGACAGAGGTGGCAGCTAGAGCACTGGCACAAGTTATAATGTCCCAAAGTATGACATAGTTAATAAGATACAGAAAACTCATGTTTTTTTAAACTTACAGCTGGAGGCCTGAGAATGTCTTAGGACATCATTAATCATGCTAAGTCATATGTGTGGGCACCTGAATAACTTCCTCAGTGCCAATATAAGCTATAGATTTATACAAGTGTCATATTTTAACTCCAGATGGATACTAAGACCCATGTAGCTACTCCTTTATTCCTCCCCCGACAATTCTCCTTTCAGAAAAGAAGAATAGGAAAAAAGGTAAAACCCATGGGCTGAGATAAGAACAGTAAAAATCGAGATAACATAGCATATAAAATGATGATGATGATGATGATAGTAATAGTAACAAAAAGGAAGATAAGAGAGAGAGAGAAAGAATACACCACAGGAAAAAGAGGTGACCCACAACAGAGTTGCTTACTATCTTCTGACTAATACCCACACTGTTCCCAAGCAGTGATTGGCCCCTCCCAGATAACTCCCCACAATTTATATACTGAGCATGATTCTCTGTGGTATGGAATATTCTTTATCCCTGTTTGAGTCATCTGTCCTGGCTCCTTGTGCACCTGCTCCCTGGTAGAGCAAGAGAAACTGGAAGTCTTTGATTTAGTATAAACACTGCTTAGAATCTACTAAATCAGTGTGTTATCAACACTACAATTCACTAAGACTAGAATTCAAACCAGAAATAAAATAAATTCCCAGGCAAAACCAGGACAGCAAGGTAAAAACACCAAAAAATTTTATAAAGTCATTCTTTTAAAAAATTGTTGTCTAAACATATATTCTCAATGGTAAAAATCCCCTCTTCAGTGTCCTGATAAATATATGCTAATTTTGTTTATTTTTTACCAAATCTTAGAGAAATGAATGTTACAAAATGCAAATAAATTATGATTTAACATAAGAAGTAAAATGAAGAATATTTGATACATGTGTACTGATTCTATATAAATATCACAGATTATCAGTTTATTTTAAATTGTGGTCACAGTTTCACAGAGTTTGGTAGAATTTCCTCAATTAAAAAAGATACCAATGAGTAAACAACGTGGCATTTGCTGAATTTATTTGTTCCCTTCTGATATCATATTAAATAACTTTGGCCCAACAAACTAAAATTACAGTGTAACTTCTGCATTCATCATAATATTTTATTTGAGCAATAACCTTAATCAAGTTCACTCTTAATTACAATTTAAGATTTATTAATAAATTGCAACAGTAAGAAGTTCTCATGATTTATTAATAGACAATATTTTCTCTCTTTTTTAATCCATCCTCTAAATGACAGAAGATATTTGGAAGTGGCAGTCTCCAAGAGTTCCAGATAAATTAATATTAACAAACTTGATAGAGCCATCCCACTAGGAACTGATCTGTCAGAATTCCCTCTTTTTATGTATAATTGTCTCTTTCAAAACCTTGATTTGCTTACTCAACAACTTATTTGAAAATGTAATGATTAAATAGGAAGACTCCCCAATTGTTTCTGAAAACTGATTGAGGAATAGAGGAACAGAAACTGATGGAGCATATAATAGTTCAAAGTTCCTGTATGTTGTTGCTCAAAATTAGAAAAAATCCACCTTGAAAAAGCCAGTCATTCAAGTAGATAACTGTTATTACCCCCCAGAATATCATTACATCTACAGTTCTGGTTTGGTTGGTTTGTTTTTTTCTTCCTTTTTTCCTTTTTTTTTCCCCCTCTAATCTTTCCATCTGATGATGGTTCACATTAGAAATAGCATATAATGATATGCATATTAAATGTGTAAATAATTACTGATGTTGAATTGGTCTAAATTTGTAATTACCATAATAGGAATATAGTGAATATCTATTTTTTATGGATTTGACAGTGGAATGATTATTGAAATATAGCACAGTCAAAATTTGGGGTTTTTTTTGTTTTGACTGACTTTTAAAATAATGTCTTTAAAGCAATTAATATAACATGCTTATTTAAGTCTTAAATACACTAACTAATTAAAAAAATCGAAGGAGTCTGAAGTAAAATTTTAGGCTGCTTTTCTTTTTCTTTCTGACACATGTAAAAAAAAGTACATTATAGCATTAGTTTAATGCTATAATTTATTTCTCCAGTAAATAAAGAAATGAAGAGACCAAAGTTTCCACTCCTTGGAGAATACTATACCCTTTCTGAGTGGAAGACAAGAAATTAATAAAATTTAAATATGTTGTTAAGTACAATTTATCCATATCATAAGGATTTATATAAGTTTTTAAAGAGGAATATGATAAATTGATTTTTTTTTTACTAGAATTTGGGTATTCAGAATAGTTTTTAAAAAAATTACAAACTTCATTCTAAGGTGTGGAGCAAAGTATATATTCCATGAAATGAAGGTAAGAACATAGGTTTTGCTTTAAACGAGAAAATGGGATGCAAAATGCAATGGAATATAATTTAAGGACATAATCAGCTGCCTCTCAAAAGTAGGGATAGAGGGGAAGGAAGCATCAGCAATAAAATGACTGGGTAAGGCATAGCATTTCTGCCATAGATGGGAGTTGACTGGACCTGCAGGGAAGATTTAGCAAGAAAGAATGTTTGTAAATCTGAAGGTTAAAGAGAGAGAGTTGGGGCATTGTAGTAAACTCTAAAAGGCTATTTAATGAAATGATCACTGACGCAGCTCGTATAAATGCTGAACAATGTCTTTACTCAGTGATAGTTTATTACTGATAAATGTCTCAAAAAATGGTTTAATTGAGCATGCTCATAATTAGATCATGACCTCTGGCTTTAACCTCTCAGGCATTACCTCATTTCGGCTAACTATTTTCTGTTTCCTTTTTTAATACCAATACATGTATAATTTCATAGCAGGCTTCTTGCAAACCTAAACAGACATCTGTGAGGAACTATAACCAACTCCTTAAAGATCACATTTCACGAAAAAAAGTTTTCTTAGAAAGATTACAAAAATCAGTATTTATCCTGCTTTTTATGCTTTAATTTTCTGATCATATCAGTTCCATGCAATGAAGTTTAGAGGTAAAATAGGTCAAAAATGTATTAGAGTTGTGGTATTCACTGAAGTACTGAGTGAATCTGGATTGTTGGATTAAACATTGCACAAAATCATTGTCACACAATGAGGAGAAAAAAATCCAGCACCTAAAAGAAAATTATAGAGTGACACCATAGATGTTTCATGGATTACTTAAACCAGTTAAACACATGAGCAAACCTTCACAAATGGAGCTGTAGTGAATGGAAATGGAAAAAAGATTCATTATAAAAGAGACTGCCAGAAAGATGAAAAGAAGCTACAAGATTTACTACATATTGCTTGCTTCTTCTTGCAGTAAGATTTTTCTTTGCTACAATGTTGCTGATTTTGACATTGGATTTCTTTAAAAATCATAACGAAAATTTTACTGTAAGGTATATAATATTTATAGAAACAAATGGTCTACGTTTTATTACAATACTAAGTATGCTTGCTTTCTCTTCTCGTCTTTTTTGTTTCTCTTTTTTTTCCCCTTTCAGCATAAACATCTCTTTCTGGAGAGGTTGGAGAGATAGGTGACAGCAGATCTGAAGAAATGCAGCCCGGAATCTAACTAAATTGACTAGTGCAATGTTGTACCATTGCCAGTTTGGATTTGTCAGAAGTAGTTACAAGAATGAGGTCAAAAATATCTTTGTGAGAATGACAAGAAATTGGGGGAAAAAAAATGGAAGACTACAAACAAAATAATGTGTAAACTTTCTGGGAAAGGAAAGGAGGATTCTTGGAAAGAGGAATTTCCATTACTGAACTTTAAGAAACTTTTTGCAGTTGATCAGTTAATTTGTTTCATAAGTTTCCTTTAAAACATTTTGTTTTCCCAGGAATATCTTGAATGGCAAAAACATTTTACAATGAAAATGATTAAGATTAATAGATTTAAGAAAACCTTGAACATTCAAAAACTAAAGACAAATAAAAATATGTGAAAAATCTTGAACTTTTTCTTATTATTACTGTTGTATTTTACTTAGACACTTTTGTGATTTTTCAGTAACATTCCATCATATTTAGCTTTTTTTTTTTATCAGTATATCATAGTCTGTGAGCATCTATTAATGTTGCATTTAAATTAATGTAAATATCTTCTTTTGCACTTGAATATGCCCTGAACTTCAATATTTGAAGATATATTAATTACAATAACCTTGAAAGAACAGAACCAATGAGGTATGGTTCAATAATTTCAAAATATTTGGAAATGATCAAACAGTAACCAAACTTAGATCCTCACAGGTTTTTGATGATGCTATTCCCTTGTTCTAAGGTCAAAATAATACATCATTTTTCCCTAAAGTTAAGATTTCTGGCATTTCATTTACCACTTGCAGAAGTCCATACTGTACCTTTCAATGGAGTTAGATGTGCTCATGGGTGTAAGGCTGCCAAATTATTTATGAGAGATTTTAACAGTTCATAGACAAAATAAACTGAAACAAGACCAAACTCAGAAACCTTGCACTTACTTCCTATGAGTCAAACAGACTAAAACTGACAGGTTCCAAGATTCCAAAAACAATCATCGTTAAATGAATATTGCTGTTGCAACTGATTTCAGATCAGAAAACACAAATGCAAAGGTCAGTAAAACATCCCAGGAGCACAGGATACAATATAGATGAACACTAAGAAAACCAACATTCACGGTGCTCTTGAGTGAAACCTTTTCAGAATGTAGTAGTTGAGGAAGAATAATCTCACTGGGCCCAGAAAGATTCACCCTGTACCTTGGGAAAGACTGACCAGTCTAAGAGAAGATACTTCTACACATTTTTCTCTGGAAGGTTTCCACTTGGTATATTCTATACTTTTTCCCCCCTTTAACTTCTTTTTGAAAAATTCAGAAGTAGAATGATCTCCCTACTGTGAAAGACACATACTTTTCTCCCCTTCTTTTCTTCATTGTAATTTTGTACTAAAAATCATATATGTTTTCTGATATACTGATAGTGTATATCTGCTTAGCCCAGAAGGGTTTTTTTTCCCTTTTTTTTTTCCCTTTTTCCCCATCAATAGTGATGGAAAGATAATATTTAAAGCAATTTCACCAACTTGTGGCTATTTTCCTGAGGGATCTCATTGTCAGGTTTACAAATTTAAAATCAACAGAATACTCAATCACCCTATACTTTTTCTATTTTTGGTCTATATTTATCACATGAATTTAACATTATTCAATACTTGTCTAAAATGACTAAGTGGGTAGAAGAGTGTTATCCACAATTCCTCATTGTTCTTTACAGGAAAAATTATCCTTTAGGGCATCAGCAAGTTGTACCAACCTTCATCCAAGAGCGACTGAGATACTTTTTCTGTATTCCCCGTATTCCACAACTGACTTCACATTAGAATGAAAAATAACCTTCCTACACTTTCAATACCTAACTTTTCATCCTGTATTCTCAACATTTTCAGAATTAATCATGGCACATCATGCTGCAGAAGTTTATCTGTTTTCTTGTAAGAATCCAATAATATTTAAAATAAGCTAACTACAAAGAACAAGTTTCTTCCTCCCAGAAAAAAAGGACCTCTAATTTCTGTGTGCACAGTATCAACTGTGAAAGGCAGAATCACTATCACCATGACATATTGTCCCTTTTAAATTATTTCCTAGTTTTAAGGAATTTGAAGAAACTTTTTATAACTTACTTTCAGTAACTTCTGCTATTTACCACTTTCAGTGAATAATTGTACAGGAAAATATAATTTAAAAATAAGAATGAACTAATTACAGTAATGTAAATCTGCTATTAATTTTCATTTTTGGATGCAGATTTTGTTCTGCTTACATGATGTTCTGTTTCTGTTCTGAAATGGGATGTATCCTGTTCTGTTTTCTGGCTGTTGTCTCTCATTAGTCTTAACAAGCGATTTCATTTTGTAATTTTGGACCCACAAACAGTATTCAAGACATGGAAAACATTGCAACTTAAATAAGCAGTAAATTGGAAGATGAATGTAAGTTTGGAAAAGAATTCATATTCTCTGGATACTTGTCATCTTGCGTATTTTTCCAAATAAATTTTGCATTTCAGTGAATTATTGAACATCCTTTACAATTTCTCAGTGAATTAACTCATTTTAGTCTAATGCAATTGAATAGATGACAGGTTGGGGATTTTTGCTATTAGTCCTGGCATTTGTCCAGCACATTTTGACTTAAATGGGGAATATTTTCAGTAGATTTTATAATTAATATGATTATTTATAATATAATCAAAACTTCAATTGACAAATCTGTTAAATTTAGTGTAATTACCACTTTTGATTACAACTGTCCATTAAGGTTTGAAACACTTCTTTGGGACATGTAATTTCTCTACTGAATTCAAAGAGATTATTTATACAGTTACAGTTTCACATTTTTATTTGGAAAAAAAAAAAAAAAGAGCTTACAATTTAGCAATATCTTTAATTTTATTAATATTGGTTTACCACTCTTTGTTTTGTTGTTGGGAATATTATTGAAGAGTTTCTTCCCTGTATATTAAAGGAAGATGCCAAGATAAATACGAAATCAAAAAAAGATTTGTTAAAATCCAGCTAGGTTTTTTTCCCTGGCAGACACCTATTAAAATAATGATGAAAATGAAAGGATGGATCCTCATTAAGGTCTGAGGGGAAAAATGTAATGTAGTGGTAAAATTTCAAGGTATTCTACAGAGAATCAGTGGGAATTTTTGAAAATATGAGATGAAAGATAATTAAATTCAGTACACCCTTCAGACTTTATCTGAACCTTTCCACATCTCCAGATGTTACAGAATTCTCTAAATGCTGTATATAACAGAGGGGTGTCAAAGAAAGAAGCACAGAACAGAAACCCTCCTGTCACCTATTCATTTTAGGATAATTAGAGTCTCTCGAAGGTAGAAATGACAGTGACTGCAAAGACTAGAAGAGCAGTACCTGCCATTTACAGATCAATTTTAGGTGCAAACTAAAATATCATCAGCTGAAAGTTTATTAGACAACAGATCTACTTTAGCATAGGCCTTTCACGCTTCCTCTCTTACACTGCCATTCAGCAGTTTCCATTATCCTGCCAGACAGAAAAAAAGTAAAATTAAACAAAATTATTGTTTCATTACCTGGGCAACTGTGAGATAAGCCTTCTGCATTCTATATTATTTTTAGTTTTTTATCATTCTATGTTAGAGCTGGAGGGTCTTGTTGATTGATTGTCCTGTTACTGTAAAATATGACAAGTCTATTTCTCTCTGTTCAGGGCAATCCATTACAGATCCTGAAAACCAGTGTAAGCTTTGTATATCCATCCTATGGGAAGGATAATATTAATTTTTTTTAAAAAAAATATAGGTTCCCAGGAGCCATTGTAGAGAGAAGTGTTCTCATATAAAAAAGCTTTATTTTACATTAATACTTTGCTAAATAACATATATTAATATGTTATGAACAATGTTAAGGGATTTTCTAATGAAAATCCTCCTTTTGCTATGTATAAAAATATATATAAATATATATACACTTAAGGTGTAAGAGAATCAATTTTTAATTTCAAAATATTTTCAATCACTTTAATTATATACGTGGGGGTTTTGTTTTGGCATCCAAGCACTAAATCGGGTTTTGAAATTGTCAGTTTTTCCTCCATCCTTAATGATATTATTGAAAATCTCTAGAGAATAAGACCAGATATGATAAACATCAGTATAAGTTCCTCCTACACTTTATTAGAACTTTATGCTGTTAATTTATGAGCTTTTGTGCTGACATCTGATTTCACTTTTATAGTCTCATGAAACTAAACATGACAGAATTTCGTTCTAATATTGTCTCAAAAGTCCAAGGGCATTTAAATGGGGAAAAATAGATCAGATACAGTACAATTTTTCTTATTGGTATATGTTGCTAAATAAAATGTTATTGACATGACAGATTACCCATCTTCATAAATTGTGTACAGATTTGTTTGATGTTTGGGAGTCATACATTGCAGGAATGTACTGATGTTGACTTGTCTGTAGAATTACTATAAATAATATTAGACATTTTATTGATATGGAAAAAACATACAACTGTTAAGACCCCTTTATAATCATAAATACTATTGAGAAGGGTTCCATAAATACTATCAGCTTAAACATTGATCTGACTTTTAATATTTCCAGCTTTTCTCATGCCTGGTTTATTTATTTTATCCATTTATCTTTCATTTTTATGATATTGACTGTTTTTTCATTGGAAAAAATAAAGCAGAAAAAAATCAATCATTCCTCAATGTGTATGATGCCTTGGGCAGTATCATCCTACTGGGAATATTCTACAGATTTAAGCTACACTTGCTTGTACTTTATTTGCAGGACAAATGAACT
This sequence comes from Certhia americana, assembly GCA_018697195.1. Lineage (NCBI taxonomy): Eukaryota > Metazoa > Chordata > Aves > Passeriformes > Certhiidae > Certhia > Certhia americana. The sequence goes on from CM031859.1 coordinate 40,894,277, forward strand.
TCCACATCATATGTACTTATTTGCTGATTTTAGAGTCCATGAAAAATATTCATTGCATAAAAAGTTCAAAAATATTTATTGTATAAAAAGTTCAAAGGTCTCAGTCACATATTACAAACTGAATACAAATATAATGATTTCCATTAAACATAGAAAAAAAAGATAATATAAAATGTCCAGTTGTCTATTCACACACACTTGTCCTCAGGATAAGTATGAGTAGCGCATTTTGATGAACGGGTGATTCAGATCACTTACAGAACCACTGTCCAAGGTATGAGCAAAAGTGGAACAGGGGAAGAGTGTGAAGAGTCCTCCCTGTGAGGAGGAAGGAGCAGCAGAGGCAACGTGCAATGAACTGACTGCAGCCCTCATTCCTCATCCCCCTGAGCCACTGGTGAGAGGAGGAAGAAAATTAAGAACTGAAGTTGAGCCCAGGAAGAAGGGTGGTGGGGAGGTGTGTTTTAAGATCTGGATTTTATTTGTTCATTGTCCTACTCTGGTATTTATTAGCTTAATCTAATTTCAAATAACTTAATCTAATTTCCCCAAGTAGAGTCTGTTTTGCCTGTGGCAGTAATTGCTGAGAGATCTCTCCCTGTCCTGTCCTTGACCCTTCCCTGTCCTTGAGGAGGGCTGTCATAGAGTGGCTTGGGTGGGCACCTGACTCCCAGCCAGGGTAAACCCACCACACTCATAGATACCAACAAATTCAATTTGCAGACCATGGAGTAATACAGGAGTAGGAAGGTGAAAGTAATATTTTCATACATGTATATTCAAGGCCTATTCAAGAGATACTAATAATGTGTTAAAATAGCCAAACTTTTCCATGTCCTCAGTGCTTTTCAGGAAATTGTATTTCTCAAAGTATGTCTCCATTCCAAGCCCTTACTCACATCTACTGTGAAACCTTTGCATTAGAGAATGGTAAAAATATCAAAACTATATTTTTAGAAGTTTTATAGTTCATGGGACAGTAATTCTCTGTCCAGGGAAATGGGCAGACATGGTATTCCCTTTACCCCAAAGCATTCGTACAAAACAAAAAGAAACGATCCAAGTAAACTTGGCAACGGGTCCAAGTTTGCATGAAAGATTTAATGAGTTTGGATAAATACCACAGCCATGCTACTCCTACGATTCTCTGCTTTTCTTAATAGAAGGCACACCTGGAGCCATCTTTGCTAGTAAAACTCTGATGTACTCACCAACTGGGTTTCTGTAATCTATTCAGGATGAAGAGGCCTGATGATATAAAGTTTGTTACTACATTGTGTAGCAAAAGCTAAAGACACCAGGTGAATTTTCGTTTTTTTTCCTTTAGAACAGAAGTGAAAATATCTAAGTAGTTTAAGACAAAGATAGATGTGACTGTGCAAATGAAAAAAAAAAATAAAAACAGATAAATAATAGCTCTGGTTTTGCACTATTTGTAGTAGTCTGTCATTGACTCATTTAGTTTAGCAAACTTAAGTCAAAACTAAGAATGATTTTCTCATGAAGTGTTTGTAAAAAGCATATGCCAACCAACAGTAAAATGTAATGTAATGAAAGCAGGATATTGAATTGATTTACTGTATCCAAGATCAATTTGGTAACAATACTAGATTTAAGGCTGTTTGGCTCAGTGCTGTAATATAATTGTCTCTTCAGAAAGGCGTTAATTTTTTACTGCTTCATGACAAGTTTTGGATCAAGAATAAAATTCCTTTGTTCTTATGCTTTTTCTTCATCTGATGTCAGCTACCCGTATTTAGTTAGCAGGAACAGTCAGAGTGACGTATTCTCATTGATTTATAAATATGATATACACATGTATATTGTATATACACCATCTCATTGTCCCTGAGTTCAGTATAATTATTTATCATGTTTATTAGTAAAATATTTATTGCAAAAAGCAATATCAATTACAATTTAAAGACAAAAAAAAAAAAAAATTCCTTTCTAAATAAAATTAATTTTGTTTTCCAATTATGTGTTCCAGTCTCTCTGATTAAACAAAACTTCACTAAATTACCTACAACAGTTTAGAGACTACAAAGTTGTTATCTTTTATCATTGAATTCAGCTCCCCTGAATACAATTCTTCAGAAACTAGCTTCTCAGATCATTCCAGGTTTTAAATAGATTTCTTTTTTCTTATGGTATGTATACAGGCTGATGATTTAATAATAGAAAAAGACATTGAATGTACATTAAAAGCAAAATTAAAATTAAATTGTAATGAAAGAAAAGCTCATAACAGGGCCCATGAGGATATATTCACATTATTACCACATGAACAGTTTTGCTGGAAGAAATAGCAGATGAATTTAAATTGCTGAGGCCATTAATTAATGTTTTATTGGGAGGAGTACAAATCTGACATACTTTCAGCTTAATAACATCAAGGTAAGAAGGCAAATGACCAAGCTCTGGGGTAAGGTTTAGCTAACTGAACAGATCATGAGAAACCGCTGAGTACCACAGGAAAAACTGCTGGACACAACAAATAACCAGCAGGTGTTGGAAGGACTCTTCCTGTGGGACCAGATGTTTCAACCCAGATGGTGGATGCAGCCCTCTAAGCCCCAGGCTTCAGGATGTGCCTGGGGCCTCTCTTTCATGCCAGGAGACATGGCTTTTCATCCCACAGGATCTATTTTGTCTGTGAAGGGCTGAGTGGCTGCAGGAGTTACAGGAGATAATGAGCAGGCTTCACAGCAGCATCAGAGAACATGAGAAGGAAACAGACAGGATCTTCTCAGAGGCTTACAACTGCAGGACTGATTCACCTCGCCTAAATTTGACGAGTAGCTGGATGTGCTTTTAAGCTGAATACCTGAGCCACCTTACCCTAAAACATGCAAAAGCACTAGGAGGAAGCAGGATACAGTACTGTGAGGTGTCTGGATTTCACTATCACTGAAAGTTATGTGAGAGACACACAGGGTCCCCAGATAGTGAAGGGGAGTATTGATGCTTTTCAGGAGCAGTTTTGCAAGGCCAGAAGTATCTTGCTGACTATATCCATGATATTATTTAAGACTGAGGTAGTAAAAGACCTAGTTAGCAATATCAGAAGTACCACAATGTTGGCTTTCATGTCTGGATACATATGAATATAAATTTCTCACTTTTTAGAATCTAAAATTTGTAGTAGTCTATGAGTTCCTTCATTTAGCCATTATTAGTTTTCTAGCAATATTTTATTACTCATTAGGTTGGACATAAAACTGTTGTTATATTTGCTTTCTAAAGTATGCCATGTCAGATATGGATGATTCATATGATATGTTTGGTCTTCTGTATGACTAAATTAAAAAATCTCAGATTCATTTTAAATGTTTCTTTCTATGGAAAATACTGATTTATTTTTTATTTATTTGTAATCAACATACAGTTTGGCTCTCTGCCATATTAAAAGCTTGTATTTTGTGACTCAAGGAAAGTTCCAGATTTTCTATTGCTCTAAAGAATTCTTGCATGTTTGCTCAGAAGGGTCTATTTAGTCAGGTCTCTATCTATTTGCAAACTTTTTGGTATTTCCTTTAAAGCAAAAGGAAAAGTAAGACAAAAAAGGAATAAAAAAGAAATAAAATCTTCTCTAAAAAGGAAATAAAAGCATACAAGTATTCGCAGTTTACAGACATCTTATACTGTTATCTGATAGTTTTAAAAGCTACAAATATTAACTTTGAAATTCCTTGGCTTTAAAAGAGATAACTTATGTGCACCTTGGAGCCTAAAGTCAAACCATACAGAGCTTATTGTATTCTGACAGTGACTAATTTGGACAGTCTTAAAGCAGACTTATTTCAGAAAAATGAGATCAACTCAAAATGCCAATTTTTCTTTTCATCCATCAATGTCATATCTTCTGAGAAGTGCTGAAAAAATCACTACCTAGCTCACTGGAATGTATGTACAGTGAGAGGCAGGAGACCAGGTCTGCACCTATCATTTTGTATAAAAACATGTAAGGAACTTTCTTTCTTTAAATATATTCCTACAAAAAGAAGCATATCTATAATAAGAATGTAGCTATGTATGAAAGTTTCTAAGTTTCTCTATGTAGAATTTTTGCATTGGCTCTATTGTTTCAGTGTTAAGTGAACAGTTTTCCACAAATGTTACCAATATGAAATGCCTAGATTTTCTCATGCCATGAGCTGTCAGAATCTGGACTGTTATGCCTTTGTCATTTGCTCTCATATGAAAGATTGTTTTAACGATGGAAGGAAAGAAAAAATTTTTCTTTTATCTCAACTATATTTTCATCCTAAGCTAGGCAATAGAAAATTACTTGATGAAAATTAATGATTATCTATCCTTTTTTTAGAACTTACTTAATTATAAGTTTTATAAATAATGGATTGCTAATTCATTACATAACAAGCTGTTGAAATTAGCTCATTACTGTACTTTCTGTCATGGTTATAGGAGCCTGCCGTACATAGCAATCCAATTTACTGAAACAAATCCTGTGTTGCACAGCAGTGACTAGAACCATGGTGATCAAACTAAGGTGCCTTTAGCATTTCAATTATAAACCATGTTTTTGCGTCTAATTTTTCACCTATTTGGGTCAAACTTGGTAGAAAATTTTAACAATCAATCTTCTTACCTCTATTTGCTAGAGCCAAAATAGACAAAATGTGAAATTAAAAAAAAAAAAAAATCCTCAAAATATATTTTCTTTGCAATATTCTTGAGGAAGATTTAGATGGATGTGAAATGAGTATGTATATAGTGAAGTACCTGAGATTAACAGTGATTTTTTTGATATGAAATAAAGTAAGAAAATTCTGAATTATTACCCAGTGTAGTTTAAAACTTTGTTACCAGTGATGTACAGTTGTATTTTTGCATCTCATATCAAAAGTCCAATCTCCACCATGATATTTCTATTAGAAATCAAAATTTCACTTATACTGTAAGGTTCTGTTCCACAGAATTTTACATTAGCTAATGAGAGATGATTCTATAACTGCAACTTTCCCTCATATAAAATATTCAATGTAAGAAATCTAATCCTTTTGGAGATAAGCTTCTACACCTTGCTAAAAAAAAAATAAACAGAGGAGGAACAAGACCTGAGGAAATTGAAACAAAAAGGCGAAAGAAAGTCAAATAAAGTTTAGGTTGTCAATAAATTTCAACCTTCTAATTTATAGTTAATTTGGGTTTCCATTAATTACATGAGACTCTTTCAAATTACAAACAATTGTTCATATTGTATTAAGGAGACTTAATCCATCCTCAGCTGGGAGATCTGGTTTTGTTTTGCTTTTTACTTCAAATAGATTTTGAGTTATTTTGAAAGTCTTTTGCAAGTTTCTGAGCCACAGTTGAAGCAGAAATGGAGAGAATTGAAATGTCAAAAATTGCTCATTTTTAGTAAAGAGAAGAATGTGATACTATTTTCATCACAGCAAAACACCTGTATCTCTTTAAATTCTGCCCTCACGTTAGGAGTTGGAAAGCCCATCCAAGTATTTTTCATCCAGATGCAAAAGAAATTTATTTAAGGATGCTAAGGTTGTGGGCCTAAGTGGCATGTTAATTTTTCAAAGTATGGGGATATTTGATTCAAACTTTATATATATACGGACAAACATAGATTAAATCTATAAATATAAAATATATCCTTACTTTTGCATCAGCATATAAATCTGGTAAGAAATAAAAATTGTGCAGATTTCATCTTAAAATCGCTAAGATAATTGACAATTCCTATAAAAATCCAGTCATTTTGAGTACTATATGAAAAAAAGTGTATAGTACACAGTTCAGAGACAATCTGCTCTGAAGAATAATGTGAAGGATTTGAAATCCATATTTATGCTTTTTTTTTATTTTTCAGAAGCTTTTTTATTTTGGGGTTTATGGGTTCCTTTGATTGGTTCATTCATTTTGGGGAGGAAGTTTAGGGAAGAAAAAAATGTAGGACTTTCAGATGAATAAACCAGGATATTAATTAAATGTAATGAGAATATGAGCAATAGAAATAAATTTCCTTTAGAAGGAAGTATTGCAATATTGGGTGTTGCTCTGTTTTGGGTTGTTTGTATTTTCTTGCTGTTTTTTATTAAGTACTGTCTGTTCTCTCAAATAAATAATTAAGCATTATACAATCAAATAAATACATATTATTACCCACAGAGAGAAAACTCTATTTATGGAACGATTATGTGGATTGCTTTCAAATACCTGAAAACACTAGCTGCAATTTTATGTTTATTGACAATCAAATTCCTCCAACAGTGTTCTGTGATGGACTTTTTATGAGCTCAGTGGATTATGATTAATGGTTTCATAACAAAATATTTAATACTAACTGTTGCATACAAATGTTTGTACTGTACTTTTTCATACATGATCTGATGCATATTTTGACTGTATTGAATTGATTTTCAAAGAATTGAAGAAGAATTATAAAAAATTGAGTTGCACTCTGAAAATATGAAATTCTTGGTTGATATTTTCCAATTTTGACTTAAATAAGTTTGAAAAACTCCACAGGATTAGTTATCAGGTCTTCTTAATGTCATTTTGGTGATTAAATACGGACAAAATCTCTAATACCTGCTATTCCAGTTACAGTCACTCATCCAAGAGCAGAGCATTTGATTTTGATAATTCCTAGACAACTCAACTGACCAAGATAAGTCTATTAATAATTCAGTAAAACTGACCAAAACTCAGATACCACCTCAGATACTTGAGATGGAAAGTGCTCTTGGTACCCAAATACCTCATATAGTGCATATACTGACTCATCTTCCTGGACATATTTGAGGTTTAAAACCATATGTACAAATAATAAACAGTTTATGTTTTTAACTCTTCCCTTCCTTGCCCTGATATATCAACTGGTTGATAACTTCTGTGTGCTATTCACTGCATGTTGAACAAATCAATATGAATAGAAGACATTATTTTATTTCCCTACCACTGTGTTTGAAGTGAATTTTTGACTGTCCTGTGAAATCATAACCCAAAAAGAAAGACTTCAAAGACGTTCTGAAGAGAAGTACTTCCTTCTCAATGCATCATTGCATGGGCATCTTGAATAGGAATTAAATGCTTGCATTTATCAGCATTCAGCTTTGGGATTCTTCATATGTGATAAGGGAAAATATTAGAAGTGATTCTTTAGGTATCCCCTTTGCTACAATAATAGAAACAACCTAATAATGCTCAGGAAGCTAGGAAATGCATTTTTGTCTCTTATGCAAATAAATATTGGTTTGGAACTTTACTTGAAAAAGAAATTGCCTTCCAGATGCTTGAATTGCTTAGATGCTATAGGTTCGCCCAACTAAAGGATATTTGGGGTTTCCTTATAAAATTGAGAGGAAATTTAACTAGACCAATTTGTAAATATTGTTTGCCTGTTTTCTCAGCTAAGTTTTCCCTCATGTTAGGGTGTCTGGATATTGAAAGAACACAGATCTGAAATCACTGGAAATGCTGTCATCTGCAAATTCTCTGGTATAACCTGACATCTATTTAGTGGAACAATGTATAAATCAGAATACGATAATTCCACACAGGGGGACCTTGTGAGGGCAGTACTCTTAGAAATCTTTCACCCTGTGCAATACCTCCACAATTCAAAGCGATGCAAGCAAAAAAAATATTGCCATAGGCAATCCTAAGTACGCTTGTAACTGAGGTTTCGGATATCAAAAAACTGAAAGTGACTTTCTGACTCCAGATTGAAAAATTAACTCATAGTATAAATAATGTTACAATATTCCCTAAGTCATCTTTTAATTCATTGAATTCCTTAAAAATTAAATACAAGCGTCTTGTAAACTTTCTATACTTTGATTCACATTTCATGCATTAATCAGTTTCAGCTAATTTTCAAAAATTTGTTTTCCATTTTTTCTGTATCTCATCCAAAGTACCAAGAAATTGATAGATGCAACAAAATTGTGAATTATACTGCACAATTTTACAAGTTGACAATGTATTGACTATTATACCCTTACCTACAAGAGCCTGTAAAATGAAATATTCACTCGTGTCAAGAACCCTCTCTATTGAGACAATGTTTGTACAGCACCATTGTGAGATTCTGCTTCAAAAGAAAAGGGGAAAATCAATTCACACTTTACATTTCAGCTTACTAATTCAGAACTTTACCTTTCTTGAAACATCAAGGAATAAAAAATTAAATTTCGTGTAAAAAACACATGGAGGGAAAATATTAATATATCCTAGCAGTAAGTCTTCTTACTCTTACTGGTATTCCAATTATGATGTAATGAGCCACTAAGGCATATATTAACCTGTACAAGTTGGTAGGCTAAATGATGCATCTTTTGGAGGGCTAGTGAGATAAATACCTATTTCTTTGTATTGTTTTTACAATTGTCCCAAGTTATGTCCACAATGACATTGTGTTCAGCAATATTAGATGAAAGTACCTGAGTTAAGATAAATGGGTCATCACTGACCTTTGTCTGAATAGCATAGAGGTGAAACATTTGAACATTTTTTTCTGAATTTTTTGTTTGTTTGTGGAGAGGTGATGATGGGTTTTCTTTCTTTTTCTTTTCTTTCTTTCTTTCTTTCTTTCTTTCTTTCTTTCTTTCTTTCTTTCATTTTGTGCATGTGAGACTGGTTTTGAGTTTGGGCATAGGGTTTTATCTTTAATTTGGTTTATTGGGGGCTTATAAAGCAGTGTGTTCTTAAGTGGAACCTTTTTATGATTTTATCTTATATATCTTAATCTAGCAAGGTACTCAGATCTCCTGATGACATGCATTTGTTTCATCTAAAATTCATTCAGTTAACATGGGTGATCAGTTTTGCTTTCATAAATCAAGTGTTAATAATTCCTATCCAGTCAGTGAAGAGAAGTAAAATCTATGCAAACAGAGATGATCTCGTCCTTCTACATTACCTGTCTCCTTTACATGCCCTGAGCCCTTGTTTTAAGGTATTTAAGTTCACATATACTTGATTGCTAAAACAGTTTTTATAGTTAATTTAATTAGTACAATGATGCTTGTACTTTGTAACAGATTTATGATAATTTCAATTTAATTACAGATTTACATTAATATCTTTGTAGTATATATAGCTCACTTGAGCATTTTCATGGTGTTTTATTTTCATGGGAAGGCATTCTATTATAAATGTCTTTTTATCAACATTAATAGGCCATTATTGTTTGATGTGCAGGGTAATTATATGGTGTTAAATTAATTTTAGTAATATCAAATATAATTTTTCCCCCCACATCCATCTGTGTATCTCCCTAATTAAAATATCATGTAATGTTTCTGAAGGATAAGGAAGAAATTGCATGTTTCAGCCTACTGGCATTTTAAGTAAATATTTATATAAGACAGTGCATTTAATAACAAAAAGATTACCATCTTCCAAACAGTGTTACGGTAAGTTTTTCAGTCACAATTTCAGAAATGGAAATCTTTATGAAAGAGCTATGGAAAACTGAACTGTTCCAAGGCTCTTAACCTTAATTCACTCATAAGGTGTATTTCATAAGTGTGTTTATGTTTACTAGGAGATTAAAATCTGTTCCCTGCTTCCTTCTGTCTACCTTTTTATGCTTTAGTGCTCCTAAATGGGACAAATTCAAACTCAGTCCTTTTTAACAAAGATTGGACATGAACCTTATTCAGTGCCTTTTTTTCTTTTGAAATATCTAAGAATTACATACTATGAAATTAACATATCTTGAACATCTTTCTACTTAGAAGAACCTAAACATTTTGATAAGGGAAATAGATGGGGAAAGACAGCAAATGTCAATAAATAAATATTACAGAAAAAAGCTAGGCTTGCCCAAGCTGTGCTTTATATTACATTTCACTACAGCTCACTTAACGTGCTGAGAAATAAGACTCAAAAATAAACAGAGAGTTTTGAATTGGGATATCGAATTGTTTCATTAAAAAAAAAAAAAAAAAAGGATTCATATCTATATAATGATAACTAAAAGTCCCTTCCTTTCCCTGCAACATCATGGGAACAGGAGGTCAAGTTCAGTTTTAGTATTACTGTATTGATTACCATTACTTCTGTTCTATTAAAAGAGAAAAAGTTACCTCAAAAGAATTTTCCAGCTGGTAATAAAAGAAGAAGTCCTAGAAAAGTTTAGGGCTTTTAAAAATGTATTAATTAATTAAGCCATATCAAAATTTGCTTATCAGCAGTTTTTCAGTTTTAAGACTGGAGAATTAGTTGCTCTGTAGCTGCTCTGCTGCAGAAAAGACATACCTTACTGTCAAACCTGACCTTTCAAAAGTCAAATTGCCTAACTTTCAGATGATTTCTGATTCAATTAATTTCTGTTTCAATTCAGGGAACAATTTTTCAATGAACAAAATACCTATAAAATGAATAACCAAACTAATGGAATCAGCAATGTTTTCATTAATATGCCAGGCTATAGACAGTACAAATGATGGGAAAGTAAACAAAACAAGAATTGTAGGATGGTTCAAATAGAAGTTAATAACCTTGGAATGAATATTATTTCTGTTATTTTCTTCTGTTTTGAGTAATGTTATTTGCATTTCTACAGAACAAAAGCACAATAGGCATGTACAAGCTGGGAAAGCCAGTGGAGTTTTAACAGCAGTTTTCCAAAACTGTGTATGATTCCAAAACATAACATTAAAACAAAGTAATGGAATGCAAATTCTGAAGTATTTTAATGTGTTTTTTCAGTATTTTTGTCCTAATTTTGTGATTTTTCTCATAAATAAATTATGCTTATTTACTTTAAGCAAAAGGAAGTTACATGAAAGAGCTGTCTGCAAAATGAAATATTTCTATCTTGTTTTTAATGTAAGCTTTACTAAGAAATCAAACATCAAGTGAAGAATTACTCTCAAAACTCCTAAAAGGCCAGTAATCTGTGAGAATATCAGAACAGAATGTGAACATCCTAGACTACTTATGATGTAAGGTGTATGTGCTAGATTTAAAAAAAAAAAACCAACAATTAAGATAATTCCTCCTGAATTTGAAGAAGTCTGAAGGTGCAAACATAAGGCTGCAAAACATTCAACAAGACTTTCCAAAGGGCTTCCCACTGTTCATGTACTCTGAGTTAGACACATGGGAGAAATACTGACAAGATATTCCCAAGAGGTCAAAACAACAACAACAAAAACTTTACTGGAAACTTTAGAAAATTAAAGAACTTTGGCAAAAGTTTTAGATCAGCATTTTATCAAGATAAGACACTTCCCAAAGCATTAACTTAGCCTATTCAACTATGCAATCTCTAAGCCTGTCCAATTTTCAGTTACTCAAAAGTTCCAAGAAGATGAATTTGAAGACGAAACAGAAAGACAGAAGAGATATAGAAAAGAATAGATATAGCTACCACTCCTGGTTCAAATAGTGTTCAGCTGACAAAATTTCCAAGAAGATGTAGGGTCAAGATGTGTTTGCTTTGGGACCAGGTGTAAATAAATGCTGGCTTTCCTGGGCCCTTCCATCAGGGGTGTCTTCTGGTCATTTGGGCTCTCAAGAGCTAGATTAGGGGCTCCAGGGCAGGTGTGGAGCACTGCCACCATTGTGCCAGGAATTAGTGGCCACTGCAAGTCTGGGACACAGGCCCAGAGGGGTGGGGTGTGTGGGGCAAGACATCTGCCTCTTCCTCCCCCACACACACAAAGTCTTTTCAGCCACCAATCCTTCTTATCCCTCACAGCATATAAAGTGACTGAACTTGAACCTTAGTTATGTAACAAGAGAGGAGACTAAATAAGGTGAATAATTAATGAGATTATATTACTTAGCATAATGCATATATGCTTTAAATACAAATCAAAATTTTTATATGTAAGATTAAAAGATTTAATAGAGAAGTTGCCTGGTTTTGACGTCTTCCCTACCACAACATACAGAATTTTGTGCAAAAGTAGGTTTCATAAAGTTTTGGTGAACTACTATTGGTATTTTTGTATTTAACTCTAAAGTAATTATCATCACAGCTTTTATTTTCTCACCTGTATGGCCCTAACTGGCAACACGAAAACAATACTGAAGAATTCCTAACAGATTTAAATTGTGTAACATTCTCTTAGGACTACTCCCCTTCCTCCTTTTTTCATTGTTAATTTGAAAAGAGTTTGAGAGCAATAGGGTACCACCTATTTAGGCTAGTCTTCAAAAATCATGAAGAAAAATTTGTCCTCAAAGCTATAAATGAAAGAAGTAAATCTCTTTATTTTACAGATGAGAATTTTTGAGTGTAAGATTGATTTGTTTGAGCTCATCAAGCAACTAAGTTTCAGATTCTGAACTAAAAACTGAAATCTTTCACTTAACATTTTAGAAAAGTGTTACAATATGTGTCAGGAAGAAGAGCCTCTACATGCAGATGTAATGAACTTTAGAAGGCTTATTATTCCCTGATGCTCACTGTGGTGCAGGAAACTACTTGAACCAATAGTTAATCTTCAGACTTTTCCAGAGTTATATTATAGCACAGGACAGATAGTATGCATTATATTATTAATTGCTCTGGCTCTCTAGCATTTTTACTACACATTCTTTTCATATTATGGCATGATTTAATTATAAAGTCAGGTGACTTTCAAAAGATAAGATCCTTATTTTAAAGATTACATATAGTTAAGGATATATATCAGCTGTGCAACCTATGCTTCAGTGATTTTCAAAAGCCTGTTCCAGAGGGAGATTCAGAAAAGATATCCTATCTTTTTTGTTACTGGATATCTCTGTGGAAATCACAAAAAGAAGTTTAAACAAATGCAATATTTCTTTACTCCCTTGGGTATACATGTGGGTTTTGCTTACAGTTTAGAAAGAATACATTACAGTACATCTTGCTGATTAATGGGCATACAGTTGTCTGGAACAACTTGGTATTCTTGCAGTACTATGAGTTCTTGCTTCTTATATTCAGTGAAAATGTTTTCCTAAGTGTCATGGCTTAAAAATTTAATTTAGAATGAGTTGGAGTCTGATATACAAGATCTCCATTAAAAAAAAAAAAACGTTTTATTAATGTTTGAAAACACGTTTTATTATAAATAATCACTATGGGGGCAAGGTATAAAAAAATAAAGTATAGTGGGACTAGTTTGTTCAAATATATCTCAAAAGGTCAGATTGATTTTATTTATCCATTTGTAATGAACTTGTAGCAATTGTCTTTTGTTTTTAATGCCCACTGTATTTCATGCCCTCCCTTTCAATTTTCTTCTGACATGGTGTGGATTAGACATAACTGTTAGACTTGATAAAGTATTACAGATTCTTAAAGTATTACAGAATCTTAGATTGGGATAATCTAAGACTAGAAAATAGAGTCTATAGAGAAGAAGGAAGGAAGGAATGTGCGGAAGGAAGGAATGTGTGGAATGTGCGGAAGGAAGGAAGGAATGTGCGGAAGGAATGTGCGGAAGGAATGTGCGGAAGGAATGTGCGGAAGGAATGTGCGGAAGGAATGTGCGGAAGGAATGGGAGGAAGGAAAGGGAGGAAGGAAGGAAGGAAGGAAGGAAGGAAGGAAGGAAGGAAGGAAGGAA
>CM031859.1:40907825-41037408 GCA_018697195.1 Certhia americana
GAAGGAAGGAAGGAAGGAAGGAAGGAAGGAAGGAAGGAAGGAAGGAAGAAAACTGAAGTAAGGGAAAGATCTTTAAAAGACATTGAGTGAACAAATGTTCTTCTCCAAGCTCATATAGTTTCTCCTGATGAAAATTTCTTTTCAATGTTAATATAGAGACAATCACATCTATAATTTGAATAATTTCAATGATTAATTTTCTGCAATGTGCTTGTATAGCAGAAAGTAATCTGCTAAATTATTTCATTAGCAACATACCTAAGGTGTATGGGGGTGCAGTCACTATACACCTTATATGAAATATTTTCCAAAATTTAGTGATGTCAATATTATTATTATTAATAATAATAATTCTTGCTAAAAAATATATGGGGTCAAAGAATGGGGGAGAATCACATCCCTGGACTTGCTGCTGGTCATGCTACTTTAAATGGAGCCCAAGATACATTTCCCTCTCTGGGCTGCAAACTCACATTGCTGAGTCACTTCCAAATTTTCATAGACCTGTGTCCCCAAGAACTTCTCCACAGATCTGCTGTAATCAGCAGATGTTGTCATTCTATAGTAATGCAATACTGCCTTGAACTTAGTTCCCATTGGATATAAATGCTACAACTACATATTAGTATTTGTCCAATAGTAACTTTATTACTAGTAATCAATCAAATTAAAACATTAAAGAACATATGCAATTATAACTAACAGAAATACCTTAACACTAACTCCCATATTTCATTTGAATAATGCTTCTTGTACTTTACTGCAGCTTAATATTGTTTTTTTAAGGACAAACTTATAATATGCTTGTCAGAAATAATTACCATTTCATTGGATAGAATAAGCTATGTAGGTGAATATCACATTTTTTCTCTTATTTATATTTATCTCTTTATTTGTTTACCCCAGACATCTTAAAACAATTAAGCAGAATTACACTTGCATCCTGTTCTAAGAAACTTAGCCAGGTAGAAAGAAAAGATTACACATTTTATTTGCAATATCAAATGATGTCTTTGTAATGCTGGCAGTTTCCAGTGTCAATTTTTTGGTGGATTATACTAGAGAAAGAAAATAACACCAGAAATTTAATTGAAATATTTTAGAACTTTAAAGACTGATAGCCCCATAGATACCCAACAGTTTCATTTTTACAAAGATGGTTCTTCATAACAATATGACTCTGGGAGATGAGGGCCATAAATTCCTCTTTCTGGGGCCTGCAAGTATCTTCTTCAATATCAGATATACACAGCATAACCCCTTCAAGGGCTAAAGTACACAGATTAAGCAGTGATCAAATATTCCAGGATCAGGAGTGAAGAAGAAAGCTAGTTTAATTTCCATTAGAATGTGTGAAATAAAGGAGAGACCTCTTCATTTTCAGTTAAATCTAAAATGCATTCAAATGATTGTGTAAAGAGTATGTCTTTCTATCTAGCCCTTCAGGAAACAGAAGTTTTGTACAAATTCTGAGACAGTAAATTAACAAGGACACAGTCTTAAGCTGTGCCGGGAAAGGTATAGGTAGGACATCAGGAAGAAGTTCTTCGCAAAAAAATCTGTCCGGGCAGTGTGCTGCCCAGGGCAGTGGTGCAGTCTGTCCCTGGAGGAGTTTAAAGACTGGCTGTGGCACATAGTGCCATGGTCTAGCTGACATGGTGGTGTTAGGTCTTAGGCTGGACTAGATGATCTCAAAGGTGTTTTCCAACCTAGTTGATTCTGTAATTCTGTGAAGAATGAGACATAATAGCTTACTTAACTGGTACAAGTTTTACAGGGTTGTGAACAATGGAGGGCTTTTTCTAGGTTGCAATCTATGGACCATAGCTTATTTCCACTGAAGGCTTTCGATTGAAAACAATTAAAAGTGAAATAAAAAAAGAAAACAAAATCTGAAAGAGAAGAAATTAAAAAATAATACATAATAGCTAAAAGCAAGGCATCTATAGTGTTTCTGTAACAAGCCAAAGCTACTGGGAGCTTTGAATAACTTTTATACCCATGACTAGACAGCTGCAGATTACCTAAAATGCTAACCACTAGCCAGCTATACCTCCAGAGTGCTTTTCTGACCTTCACCTTAAACCTTCTACAGTTAACAATAACCTTCAAAAAACAAATGAATAAATTAAATGGGGAGAGTACATCACAAATTTCAAAGCTTCTTCTTCAACCCTGAAAACAACTACACCATGACATTTACCTTTCCAATAGACAAAACTCAGATCTTGTGAAAAGTAGTCAAGACGGAAGAAACGTCACTTCATATCTGATCTGGAGAAAATCATAAGGAAATGTCTGATCAGGGCTATCTGACTAGGGAATGTAACTGCTACCAATTTTTGACAGCCCTTCTATTGCTAGATCAATTCAGCATACATGAAAATGCCATTTTCTGTACTTGTTTTTTTCTGTGCGAGGAAATATTGTAGCACTGAGCCTATAACAACAGTTGCTGAGAATGCGTTGATGTTCCAACAGGGTCTTCAAAACATAAAGTGTTTTAAGTACTAGAATACTAATTCAAATCAATTTCTAAAACAAATTAATTGAGAGAAGAAAAGCTTATTCAGTATCTCCAACTACAACACTAAAATGAACTCTCTTCCTACTGATTGTACCTCTTGACATTTCTTCTTCAGCTTACAGTGATGAATTTTCAATACTTTGGGAGTGAATGCTGAAATGCTGGTGAAGTCAAATTGGATGAAATTCTGCATGAGTCCAAGCAGCTCAGCCTGCATGCATTGCAGTGTGATGCAGATTCACAGCTATGAGACAGGGCAAAAGACAACACTCTAGAAAGACAGTACTCTGTCACTATCAGGGCAAACCACTAGATGTTACACACAGTCCTCCTAAACTTTTCCTTAGAGTGATTAAGCACAATTTTTTTTCTCAGTCTTGGAAAAAAGTCTCTGTATTTCTGGATGTCTGTGGGAGGTTCTTTGTAACACAGATATTTAAAGCAGGTGATACTTCAAGAAGACCTAAACTTAGTGTCACAGGTTGTTCTGCTGTGGAGATTTTAGCACTCTTAGATTTATATTCTTATTCATAAGGACAGTGCTGGTATCAGAAAAGAGAACCAGGTTCAGAAGAAGCTGAATCAATTCGTTTATGAATAGCATTACACATGGTTACTTACTATTTTTTATACTGCAGTACAGCAGTACATTAATTTCAACTCTTAGCTAAATCTTTAATTTCATAATTATTTGGTGCTCAGCAGCTAATTAATGTTTTGAGACCTAATAATGCTAAAGAACTTTTAGTTCACTATTGAATGCTAATACCAGAGATTTAGAAGTTTCCAAACAATTTCATTACCTTATTAGAACCATGAAATTTTTCAAAAGACAAGCTCAAATTAAAAAAATGCTTTTCAAACAATAATATGGCTAATCCATGTATGTCAGTAGAAAAAATTCCTTCATTTTATTAAAAAACACTATATTTCAGTTAAAAATATATATTTTAAACTCTAAAAAATTTGGTTGCAAGTAGGGATAGATGGAATGGATAGACACTAAAGTAAAAATATCTGTACTGAAAAATAATATTAAGTTTTTACGTTGTTAGTTCCTGATTGCCATAAAACCTTGGAATCCTGGAATAATTTGGATTGGAAACAAACTTTCAATATCACCCAATTCCAAATCCATTGCAGGGACATACTCCACTGGACCAGGTTGCTTATTTGTTGCCAAATGTGAATTCTTCCAAAGTACCCTAAGTAAAGAAAGGAACTGTATAATTTTTTTTATTTTTTTTTTTCTCAGACACTGGGAAGAATATCTGGTGTTCAACAGCCCTGAGAATTTCCTATTTCTTGCCTGTTGTGGGGTGGTTTAATGGCCGCAAATCGAGACACTGCAAAGAAAATTTGAAATCTTGGAAACTGTATCTGTTTCTACGATGCATTAGCAGATTTTTCTTTTTTTTTACCCAATCTTCTAATTAGTATTTTAATACTGTAACTGAAGTTGTATTGTAGTTAAAGCTATGATCTAGAAACTGTTTGGGATTTGGAAAGTTTAAATATAAAAATGTTCTTGTAGTAAGTATTTTTGTCCAATTACAAGCCATTGCACCTTTAGTAATATTTGAGAGATACTTGAGGACGTCATGAAACACAAAAATTCCAGACTAGCTTTTAATATGTTCTCCCAAGCAGCCTGGAAACTTCACAAGTGAGCAGCAGCTGTTCTTAGAAAGACCTGTGGCTACCATCAAGGTTCAGTCTTGCAAGGCTGAATACCATGCTCCTTTTATGTCCTTACTCTGTAAAACATAACAATGGATCATGCTTATTAGGAGTGGGCCCTAGCCTGAGCCACACAAAAGAATTTTTAGGAGTGAAGATTCCCCTTTCTCTCCACCCCCCCCACAAGCTGCTAGCTCAGATTTAGGGAGTTTTGATAGAGGGAATCTACAAGATAGGGAGAAGAGTTTCAAAAGAGGCCCCTTATCTCAGGATGTATTCCAAAGCTTTATTCTCAATGAAGGGATCCCGGAGGCAAGGAGAGAAGCACATGGAGGAAGAGGGGTTTTTATCTCCTTTGGGGTCGGGGTCAGATTACCTGGCCAAAAGCCATAGGCCTAGAGACAAGGGGCAGGTAACTCAGGCCAGGTTACAGTTTCTGGGGGAGGGGTTTTGGGGAGAGAGCATTCCCAAAAGGGATGCAACATAGGAGGGTAATAAGATTCCATATTTAACAGTATTTAATGTTATGCTGTTACAATACTCAGGACCATTTTCACTCACTATTTCATTTACTGTTACAGAAACAGAAACACATATCCCTCCATTTAAGTCAACTGCATCGTTATTTCAACAATACTGTGCCTGACAAAAGGAACATTCCTTGTACAAGACAGAATGATTGCCCTGTCATATTTTTCTTGAAAAGATATTAGGTAAGTTGCCAGCACTGGAAACTGAAAATGCCATGGTTCCAAGGGGATAAAAAAATAAATGAGACTATGGGATGGGAGCCACAGCACCGTTACCTGCTCCAAGCATTCATCTTTCCCAGACAGCCCATCATTCCTTGTGTACATAGTAGCTTTTGCACTGCCAGGTATGGTATTGGCCAGCCTAACCTATGTCTACAGAAGGTAAAAATTATTTGGATTGGGTGGGTTATTCTTAGGAGGAGTGCTTACTTTAAGGGTAGAGCAATTTGGTGCTGATCTCCTTGTCCTTTCCTTCTGTGGTGACCTGGTCACATAGCAGGTTCTATCTCTGCTGTGAGTTTACCCACTCACACATTGGCTCTTTCCACAGTCTTTCTCCCATGTAATGCATACTTGATCAGGAGGAATCTATCGCTCAGATGATGTTTCCTCATGAGGATGCTTAATGGGGAAACAGGGCACAAGTGAAATATAGCAATCTGCACCAGTCAAGGTAAAGAAGAGAAAGGCTTGGTACAGATCACATGATTAAAAAGCTTCCAACCACTCCTCTCATGATTTAACCCTAGTTTTCAACAACAGACTTCACACAACCACTCACTCACTCCCACCCCAGTGGAATGTGGGAGAGGATCATAGGAGTAACACCACATAAATTTGTGGGTTCAGATAGAGTTTAATAAGTAAAAAAAAAAAAAAGCCACACACAAGCAGATCAAAACAAGGAATTCATTCAAAACTTCCCATGAGCAGGCAGGTGTTCAGCCATCTCCAGGAAAGCAGGACTTCATCACCCTTAACAGTGACTTGGGAAGACAAACATCATCACTCCAAACATTGTCCCTTTCTCCTTCTTCACCAGTTTTATTTGCTGGGCATGATGACATAGAGTATGGAATATCCCTCGAGTACACTGGCGTAATCTTTCCTCTCTGTGTGCTCTCCCAGTTCCTTGGGAACCCCAGCCTTCTGGCTGATGAAGTGGAAAAACAGGGAAGGTCTGGACTCTATGTCAAGCACTGCTCAGCAACAACAAAAATGCTTCATTATCAACATTGTTTTCATCACAAATGTAAACCATAGCCCCATATCAGTTACTATGAAGAAAACTAACTCTATCCCAGACAAAATCATATTCCTAACCATAAAATCATATAGGTTGGAAAAGACTTTTTTAGATCATCGATTCCAACCATTAACCTGACACTGCAAAGTTCATTAGTAAATAATCAAGACACAGCCTGGGTTATCTCAAGCCTTGCTTCTAGTTTTCCCATAAAAGATTTAGGGGAAGAACACTCTTAAAATATTGGTAGTTAGATGTTCTTACATTCCTGCACAAATGATCTGGAAAGAATTCACCATGTTGTTTCTAAAGCATACACCTGATATTTTCAAGACCTGGAGGCATAGCATTTTTAATTGAATAGAGGCTCTCTAATTCTATTGTTTTTGTATGGCAAGGGTTTTGCAGCATGGAGGGCTGCTAGGGTGGTAACTGTGAGAAGCAGCCAGAAGCTTCCCCAATGTCAAACAGAGCCAATGCCTTTCAACTCCCAGATGGACCCACAGCTGGCCAAGGCCAAGCCCATCAGTGATGGTGGGAGTGACTCTGGGGTAATGTGTTTAAAAAGGAGGAGAAAACCTGCAAAGTTGCAGTCAGAGACAGGAATGTGTGGAAGAAACAGCCCTGCAGACACTGAGGTGAGCAAAGAAGGAGGGGATGAGGTGCTCTGCCAGAGCAGAGATTCCTCTGCAGACTGTGGTGCAGCCCATGGTGAGGCAGAAGGTTCCCCTGCAACTCATGAAGGTCCATGGTGGTGCAGAGGTACACCTGCCGCCCATGGAGGATCATGTGCCAGAGCAGGTGAATCCCTCAAGGAAGATGTGACCTGGTGGGAAGCCTATGTTGGAGCAGGGTCCTGGCAGGACCCATAGACCCATGGGAAGAAGATCTCACACTGGAGTACATTTGCTGTCAGGATTTTTGATCCCGTGGGGGACCCATGAGGAAGAAGTCTCTTTTCTTCCCCCCTCCTCCCTTCTTTATTTTTTTTTTTCTTTTTTAAATGTACAACAGGGAAAAGTAACCTTACAGTAATTTTTTTGAGACAGGAAAAGATTGTCTTCAAAATAATATTGCCTAATAAAGTATATGCAATCCCCAGGCTGAGAATTGAAATATAATAAAAGGAGAGTAGAGAATTTACATAAAATTATAACTAAGAACTGCAAACAAAATAAGATGTCTAAGAAGGGAATAGTTGTTCTAGATAGCTGTCTTTTCTTCAGAGTCACAGCAATTCTAAAAACAACATTCATATATGCACCAATATTCATAAACCAAAGATATATATATACACTAAAATTTTGTGTTGTACCATAAGGATATTTAATCAAACTGTTGGACAGCCTGGTGAGAGGGCTAATGCTTTGACAATTCAAAATCATCTTCCATGAGAAATATGTAAGCCCCCAACAGGAACAGTGAAAGTAGCCTGACAAAGCCTCTTTTTCAGAGCACCCAGTTTGGGATCCTCAGACATTCTTACCATAGACCCTGGAGGTGCCCAGAGGCTCTATGGAGACAGCTCTTACCCATTTTGTTAGCCCAGCTATTCAGGGCTCATGGTGCTCTGGTGTCTATATGGTATCCATGGTGAAGTTCTTTACAGTTTGACACCTCCCTTTTTCTCTAAATTGGTCTCTGAAGATTTTACCTGATACTGAACCTATGAAAACCCAAGCAAGACTCCTAAAGGACTTTAGCAGGTTTATGAGTTTTACTGAGCTGTCTAATTAACTAGATTCTCTAGATCTTTCTTACAGTTGATTATCATAATCTGTAATACATAATGGAAACCCATGTTTTATTCTCAAACACCATTGAATAATTTTATACTGCAATTTCTTGGTCAGTTCAACTCTGATGTCGAGAACTAAATATATTCAGATAATTTCTGAAAATCTTTGGTAAAATAGCTGAATCAAGGTATTAAAACGAAAATAGTTTTCAGTAATGACTTTGCTAGAAAATAATTAATAAAGAAAATATAATATAGTATATATTGTAATATATACTATATATAATGTAATATAAAAATTTACATGCTTTGAGAAAAGAAAAGTCAAATCTGTGCAGGACGTGGAAGATATTGCTGATCTGGCTCTTGATCTAATATATATTGGTGAAAAAGGCAGGATTAATTAAAAGCATATTCTCTAGTGACAATTTGGGCAAAGTAGGTGGGAAAAAATAGAAATGGCTGTTTAATTAATTTGAAACCAATGGTTTTCCAAAGGCACGTTCATACAAGGACAGAATTTTGGCTTTAACTAAAAAAAGTATGAAGATGGTGCCTGTTTGTTCATTACAGTGAAGTAAAATGTTGATTAAGTTAACCTGAAGCCAGGCAAACTTGTAACACACTGCTATGCTACTGAGTTATGAGTGTCTCTGATAGTTAAGGTAATTTATTTTGAATTAGCTTGGCCATGAGTTTATTCTGTTTAAGAAGCCTGTAGAAGAGAAATGGATAGCAGAGGAACAGTTCGCATTATACACAAAATTACATGTTGTTATACAGAACATCAGAGCAATGTTCTGGATAAGGAGAATCTTGATATTAAAAGTGGATATCTACTCTGAAAAAACAAAGCATCAAAAAGCTAAAGAGACATTAAGAATAATCCATCATAAGGCAAATGAAATAAGAACAAGAAGGATAGTTCCACAGTGTAAGGACATGCTTTTGAGCACTTTTGTCCTGTTTCAAATGGTCATCTAGATTTATAAGAGGCAATACTTGTCAACTTAATATTTTATTTTAAAAACACACCAAGATGGAAGATTGTGCTTGTTTTAGTAGGGCGATTTTGTTTGTTGTTTTGTGGGGGTGTTCATGCAATGCAGAATAAGTCAAAGGAAAGCAATGGGACATGTAAAATTATCTCATTGGATCCTAAGTAGACATCTCAAAATATTCAGAATTGACACTAAAATATAAGTAAAAAGCCTATATGAGAAGAACTATAGAAACAAATTTAGGTCATCATATAAAATTTGTTTGTATAGGCAAGTTTTAAGTTTGACCTATATTGTAGCATATTCTAGGCAAAAAAATTCCGTGACTGAAAAATTTTAAGTCAGTGTACTCAACAAAAATTCTAGACATGACTTTCATGTATGTAAAGCTCAGTGCAAAATATCTTGTTATTTATTTTACCTGTATATCTGAACACCACATGTACTAATGTCAGTTGACCCTTCTCAAGTCTTTTTACTTTGCAGTCAGTGAAAGGTATAGAGGATTTGTCTCAACATAAAATGGGTGTCTAATACTGAAAAAGTAAACTATCATCTTTAAGTTATTCTAACTACCTTCAACCTAGTCAATCAAATTCTGAATTGTAATGCTCAGTATGATGAATCTTATTAGAGAATACTTGCAAGATACTGATATAAGAAAAGGTTTCTACAGTAGCACTATTACCAGTAAGCAAAAAAATGAAGATAGAATTGCATTATGGGGCATAAATAACTGAAATTGAAAAGATGGAAGAACCTTCAAACTAAATTAGTTTCAGCATAGCAGAAGAAAATAATTAATTTGGATATGCAGATGACTAAATAGAAAGCACAAAATACAGCCATGATGGAAAAACACTTCAATCTTTTCAAGGAAGATGCATCATCTATATATCTCCTCAGCAACTTTATTCGATTTATTAGATTCTCTCTCTGACTACAAACAGATTAGATATATCAAAACAATCAACAAGTTAATCACTTTAAGTGCAGTATGGAAGAATAATGCATTGGGATTCTTTCTAGAGGACAAATCAGTCTAGTAAATCCTTTCCCTAATAATTGTTTCAGGAGAAATGTGTACCAAAGGACCTGATTGGCACTGAAGACTTTTCAGTGTCAGTGTGCATTTTTGTTGGTTTTTTTTAACAAGTAGCTGCAGCAGAGAGGGACACACAGAAATTTATGGAAGAGGGCTAGAGAAATTTAGAATACAACCTGAAGTCAGATCTCAACAAACTGCCAGTCAGGTTTGAAGGAATGAATTCCTTTAGTCACTTCTTTGAAAAAGGAGGCATCAAATTGATCTAAACAAATCTAGAGTGCTAAAGGGTTTTCTAGCACAAAACCCCAGGGGAGAACTGGGCACTACATAATGTAAAACCCTTGGCAGGGATTGTGACATACACGTAGTTCAAAGTTGCTGTCTAAAAAAAAGGCCTTCTGGAGGAGATTCAAGTGCCACATCTTGGCAGATAATGCTTTGCTTGATACGATCGTGAATGATGTGGGCATTTGGTAACAACTATGGGCCATATGTTCCCTTCAGCTGGGCCTTACCACCCTCCTGCAGGATCCCACAGGAGATATTCAGCCAGCTGGCTGCTCAGCAGTGAACATGCACAGGCAGGCTTGACACGGGAGCTCAGTGCCACAGTTCCATGCCTGCCCTATCTGCCTCATACAGCTTGAACAAAGAGCAGTCATCTGCTCCAGCAGGAGCAGTCAGACTCAAATCAGGTCCTTCAATGCCTTGGTGCCCAACCTTGCCTTCCTGACCCCACAGGACCTCCTGACAGAGAAGTGTGTGAGACCATCTGTGCCTGTCTGCCTGGAGGCCAGTTCCATTTGAGCAACAAACACTGTGGCTTTCTTGGTACTGTAACAGCAGGTAAAAATAGATCTGGTTTTCCTCTCCTTCTCCTTTGCTGATCAACTGTATTTATCCCTGCTCTCTTCTCTCCATCTCTTTGTCTGTTTGCTTTGGTTTGCTGCCCAGTACAGTGACAGCCACAGCTCCTCCTTCTTACTGGGAGATGCAGCTTCATGTCTTCTTTTCAGGCATCCTTTCTGTCTTTGCTATTTCTGTGCTCTTTTTTAGTTATGTCTTTGTTCTTTCTTCTCCATGCTCTACACAGGAAGATATTTTCATAAGAATTCATTCTCTTGTCACAGTCAAATCACACTTAGGGTTTCATAAACTGGAGTCATATTGGTTATTCTTTCCCAATATTGCATTTTCCTCTGTACTCATGCTGTCTACATGGGCACTTAAATATCCTTTAGTCACCAGGCAACAAGATTAGCAGAAAACATAAACCTATTATGAAATTTACTGTATGAAACTTTACTGTTCAGAGATGTATTTAAGAGGAAAGAAAAACAGATACAAAAGCAGAGGGAAACTATCAGGGCAGAAAAATTAACTAACTAAATAAAAAGGTACTGTGTTGCTTCACAATCCTTACCACCACAGGCACTGTGGAGGCAATGGAACATGTAGAGCTTCAGGAAACAATACCACTGTAAGAGAAGATTTGCTTCCAGTAAATGAAATTGTCAAAGCCTGCAGGTCCTCTTTGTTCCTCTCTTGCTTGACCCATTCCTGCATGTGGGTGAAGTGGATAGCCCTCTGCAAGAAGGCCAGATAAGGGTTGCATTGGGTTAGCCTATGGCTCTAAAAGAAAAGACTTCAGACCTCTACTGATGGCTTCCCTCATGCAAGACAGCATCCGTGCTTCCCTGGATGCTTTTCGGACCTTACCCCAAGACCTATCTGTGCAGTGCGTTCTAGGATCTAGAAACATACGGCAAAGTGCACAGCCTCCCGTGGTGTCATTATTATTAACTGCATTCCTCAGAAGACCAGATGCACGGCCATTTGTTTGAAAAGGTCTGAGCTGGACCCATTGTAGAAGTTGGGAAAAAAAAACCAAGAAAGAATTCACAATAAAATTGCCCTAATAACCTAATGACTGTGTTCAAAGCTGTGGGAGGGTAGCATCCTGAACTCAAGTGTAACAACGTGAACGCCTGAATAGAAACTGGAGTGAGACAAGGGAAAGGAGAGGCGATATGAATTTGGGTCATGTTTAGTGTGCAATGGATTTATACACATGAAGCTTCCCTTCTATTTCTTAGTAGCCTGATTTGTATAAGAAGGTGTTGACCAGTCTGCTATGTGTCCTTGTGCCATGCTGCTGCCCTGTCAGTACAAAGGTAGTCAGACTGTTTCTGTGAGCTCCACAGGATGCACAGCTGGCACAAAAGCACCTTACATGGTTGCACAGCAAAGATACATAGTGCCCCAGAGGAGATGTGATGAAATTTTGTAGAAGTACTTCTGTCAACTGCATCACCTGATCCATAAGTGTATCCTAGAACAGGAATTAAACAATACTTCTTTTTACCCTGAATGTCAAATAAAAGCACATTTTGTGTCCACTGAGTAACAGGCTAAATATGGTTTCTATCTAGTTCTGATAGGGCTGTATTAGAAGCGGTGCATATTGAGATTTCTGCAGGGCCTCAGAGAATCTCAGGAGATAAAAAAAACCTGTGTCAGGAAGGGTAAGGAGAAGGGCATAGAAAGTTCATGGCTTAGCATTTCTTTAGAGTGTGCCCAGATTGAACTGGGTTCATGGGAAATGCAAGAAAAGAGCAAGGGTGGCACGATCCTCCAGGTAATGCTCCATAAATGAAATAACATTTAGTAATAAAAGCTGCACTAATTGCTTTCAGGAGTGTGGGAGGCATGTTTTGAGGGGAGGAAACAGTGTGTATGCAGTGTCATTTTTGTGTGTACCATGGCTTCTTTTACCCCATGCCAAGGACAAAAAATCACAGACAATACCGTGTGTGACCCTGTATGTAGTCCTAACAGGACCTGTCTTGTTCAGGAGATGTGAATGTGTGACTGTGCTATTACCACACCACATGCCCTTTGGCGTAGCACCCTGCTCTGTGCTGTAGCTGGTTGCTAAGCAGACATAATCCATCAGCTGATGATTTTTTTTTGTTTCTTTCTTTTCCCCTGAGTTGCCCTGGGAGACTGTCAAGCTGCAGTGATGGCAGTCGTTCTCCCTGAGGCATCTTCCCTCTCCCTCTGTGCCATTCTCAGTGTCACTAAGCTTGAGATTCCCTTTTTTCCCTTGCCTGCCAAGAACAGAAATACAACTCACACTCACTAAATGTCTCCTCAATTCCTCCCTCTTTCC
The DNA here is from genome assembly GCA_018697195.1 of Certhia americana. Lineage (NCBI taxonomy): Eukaryota > Metazoa > Chordata > Aves > Passeriformes > Certhiidae > Certhia > Certhia americana. The sequence continues at coordinate 40,920,771 of CM031859.1, forward strand.
CACATTTGACAGTGATGGCAGCAGTGGCAGGACAGCATAAGCAGGTGTCTATCCTTGGCAGAGACTTAGGAAAGAAGTCCTACTGTGGGGTGCTGGACTACTCCTTTGACAGGAGGGCACTGCAGAATCACACCTCAAATGCCTGTCTTGCATGGAACAGCAGCAATCCAGCACCCAAATGCTAATGGCAGTGTACAGTATGAAAAACTAGGGGGAGCTACATGAGGAGAGGTCCCCAGCCCCCATGCAGGGGGGAAATTTTGTTTGCCATTGCATTGTCAAGCAACATGCTCTGTCACAGGCAATCTTGCCACCTCAGCCAAGACCAAACAGAAGACTTTGACCAGCAAAACAGTCTTTATTAAGAAATTTTTTTTTTTTTTTTTTTTAATTTAGTTTATTTTCATTTAACAAAACCTTTTGAATACAGATTGAGGTACTCAGGAAAAAAAATTAAAATAAGCATTTAAGGAAATACACCTTATGTCTCCCCACTTCTCAGTCTTGATTTCCTTGGTTTTGCTGCAGATTACACTTTGTGGAGGTACTTTTTCATAAATAAGTTTCCCTGCCCTGCAGCTGTATTGCTCTATTTCAATGCAAATTAATTACCATGCACAGTTAGCTCTGGTAGACCTTCCTGAAGATAGGTGGAAGGACTATGCGGGTCCTTGGTGGTCTTGATTCCTCTCTTAGTGGATCAGCCTTTGGTTGTCAGTCCATGCACTCTTCTTGACCTCATTCCCACACTTGCACTGTACTGCATTGTGCTTATCTCCAGGAGATGTAACAAGGATGTTTGTACCATAAAAGTGCTGCCCTATCTCCATGTGGGCCCCTTCTCCAGCTACATACTCTTCTTACCAGTAATCCTTGGTTGTCTCAATGGTTCCTGGCAATCAGTATTTGAGACACATACATTAACTCTTATCTTCTGGGCTTCTACACCCGCTCTGTTCAGCTTCTTTGCCTCTGAGTGCAGTTTCCCAGGGGGGTCTCTTAAATAATTGAAAGTTTGCTCTCCTAGAATTCAGTGTCCTGATTCTACTCTTCACTTTGCCCATAGCTCCAAAGATAGTGAATTCCATGAGGGCATGAACACTTCAGGTCAGACTGCCACCAATCTTGAAATTTCTAATTAGTGTATCCATATTGGTATGCAACAGGTCAGTGACACTTCCTTCATCAGGCTATTACCTGGATTAAGAAATTATCCTTGTCACTCACCAAATCTGGACTCTTTACAGCTTGCTGTGCCCTTTTTACAATAGAGGTCAGATTGATAGAATTCCCTCAGCAAGACCAGAACCTGCCACCACGATGTGACCTATAATTGAATTAAAAAGACTTCATTAACAGGATGTCCTTGATCAGGCAGCCTGTGATAAACACTGAACATAAGGTTTCCTTTGTTGTTGCGATCCCTAATTTTTTACCAATACCTACTATTTTTCAGTCAGGTCTGTGCAGTTTATCTGTTCTTTCACAAAATGGGGAAGGGGATCTGATAAACCAGATCGTTGAGCTGCTGCTCAAAGGGACCTCAACAAGCTGGAGCAAAGGGTAAACAAGAACTTTATGTTATTCAACAAAGGTAAATGTAAAGTCCTACACCTAGAGAGAAAGAACTCCCTGGACAAGTACATGCTGGGGGACAATCAGCTGAAACATCAAAGCAGTTTTTCAGTAAAAGACCTGAGGAACCTTGTGAACAAACTGAAGACGATCCATTTCTGTGCCTCTGCAGCCCAAGAAGGGCAACAGCACCTGGGGGACATTAGGCAGACAGCACTTTCAGCAGGGCAAGGATGGCAATCCTTGCCTTCTTCTCAGTCCTGGTGACACCCGTGTAGAATGCTGATTCAGGTTCTGGGCTCCCCAGTAGAAGAGACACAGACACATATTGGATTTAGTCCAGTGAAGGGACATGAAGATAATGAAAGGACTGGAACATGTGACATACGACAAGTCATCTGAGGTAATTTTCCCCAGGGAAGAGAAGGCTCAAGGGGAACTTACCATGTATTAAGGCCAGTAAAGAAAATGAAGCTAGATTTTCCCAATGTCACCCAGTTAAAACACACAAGGAAAAGGACAAACTGAAATACAGGAATTTTCGTTTAAACATAAGACACATAAGATCAAGACATGCTTTCAGTGCTAAGCATGGGAGTACCTTTAGGCAGGTATTTAAAAGACTTGTTGAGAAAAATCTTATTTAATTTCACTGTACTTCTGCACTGATGAGAGTGTCCTATATCCGGCAATAATCCAGAAGATAATAAGGACAAGACTGATGGGCAGATCTGACATCACTAAGCTTTGAAGGATCTTCAAAGATGATAACGAATTTTTATGCAGCCTTTGAGGAAGAGAACCCAGTGTGAATTAAGCAATAAAGAAATATAAGTTAAATCTTGTCCAAACAGGATTCTATAGAAAAAGTCCCAGACAGTGTGATCTTCTTTACTTTGACTCATAATAGATCTTTAAAGGCAAGGGGAAAAAAAAAAAAAAAAAAAAAGCAATTGTGTCTACATTATATAGCCTTTGAAATTAGGCATGTTTATTGAAGGAAAATTAATGGAAGTTATAAAGTAGTGAGATCCCCATGTGACTTGAGTTTGCACCTGGCCTCTTTCAATTATTGGGAAATATTTTGTCCTACCCCCATGAACGTTATAAAGAGGTTTAATGACAGAATAATACAGAAATAAATATGGTACTGTCATGGTCTAATTTTTCACATCATATAGTACTGTTAATTTGCTGTACATTAGGTTTTCCTCATTTTCAACCTTCACTTACTAAACTACTCAGAGAACTCCCACTGACATTCCATTCTTTTCATTAGAAATACCATATAAAAAGTGGCATAGAATCTGTCCAAAATTTGAAAAAATCTAAACCAAGCATAATTTTCCATACCTTCTCTTAACATTGAGGGGCTCTGCCAGTTCTTGCAGCAATACCACTACACTGTCTCAAGATGGAAAAGTCAAAGACTTGAGGAGGTGTGGAAGTACAGCTAAACTTACAATTTCAAGGGTAGATTTGTATGAGAAGGCTTGGGGGAGGAAGGACAATTATTCCAAAGGTCTGAAACGAGGATGTCTTGTTAATTAGTGTTTTCTGGTCTAATTGGGAGGAAATGGCTAGCAGTTTAAAGCTTTTGACCTGAAAGACTTAAGTACAGAAAATACAGCGCAATCAAAATATAAATTAACAGTGCATTATTTGAGAAATGACTAGAAATGACAGTGAAAGCCTGTACTCAGATTGTTAACTCCCTAACCTAATTTTTTTTACATAAAACACAGTATTTTAAAAACTGTAGGAATAAGCTCTACAATATCCTCTACAGCATAAAGTCAATTCTAAACCTATTTCTTTTACTCTTAAAATAATGCTTGTATTAATATAAACCTTTGCACAGAATGATATTTCAAATGTATACATTTTAAATGTATTTTTTAATCAAAAGTCTGCCTAATCACAAGGACATATCATCAAAAGAAGGTATGTTTTAATGCAATATTATGAAGTCATTTAAAACCCAATGCTATTGAAGGATTTTCTTTTTGCTAGATGTCAGATAAACACACGGTCACAAATCAAAAATCCTTCATTCAAGAGATTACAAAAAGGGGTCTTCCTGCTTCACCATTATTTATTTTGAATCTCCAAATGTATTTAATTCTGTATTGAGATGAAATTTAGCATTAGGTGGTGTAAGATAGTGTGACCTCTTCCTCCAGTGATTCAGTCCAGGACCTCTCCAGCCTAGAGGCAACAACCCAGTCCCACACCCTGGAGAACTGTGCTCTGTGCCCAAGCTGAGAACATGAGTTGCAGGCTCAGTGAGTAGTGAAGCTGAGAACATGTCCCAGAGGGACAAACACAGAGATACACATAAGGCCAGGCCCAGGACCACAGACAAGTAGATGATATCTGTCACACTGTGACACAAAATGAACACACATACTCACTACGACTCTCTTCGTAGAGAAAGGAGGAAAAGAGGAAGCCTATTATATGACTTCAATATATATACCATTTCCAAGGTGACCAGGGATTGGAGGGTGAAGCTGCCACCTCTCCAACCACACTGGTCAAACCAAGAGTCTATCAATTCTTGTTTCTTGTAGAAAGGAATGTAAAACAATCATTGTTTACATGAAACAATGTAAAAGTGTGAGAACTCCACTACAAAAATGAAAAACATCAGAAGGCTAAGAAAAACATTCAAAGATCAGATAGACAGGTATCAGCCATCACTCTTCTCCAACTCACCAACTCTGCAAACCATAGTAGGAGGCCACCAAATTTTCAGGCACAATTTTCACATAATAAAGCCATGTTGGCTGTCATCAATCACCTCATTCTCTGCATGTCTTAGCATAGTTTTCAAGAGGATCTACTCCTTTGTCTTGCACAGCACTGAGTCTGACAGGCCTGTAGTTTCCTTGTTCTTCCTTTTTTGGAAGGTACCTGGATGTTCCCACCTGAATGCCCAGGTACCTTCCAAAAAAGAATTTCTTTTTCTTAGATAAAACTTGTATACGGTATGATAAAACCCTTCAGTCTGAAAGATGATTCTGGCTGAAATAGTTTTGGAAAATAAGTAGGTTTTATACCATGTGAGGGAAAATCCATTGCTTATTTTCAAGCTGGAAAAGGGATCATTGGAATACTGCATAACCCAGGTGATTGGTAATGAAAATAATTTTATTAATTACATAATCAACATAAATAGAACTTAATAGATTGTAGGCAGTACATTCACATCTCTAGTTTTGTCCAGTGAGATTGTGAACATGTTTTAGGAAGACAGGACATAATCCTGAAATAGTTCATACCATATAGGCCATGTTCACCTGGCACTACCTTTTAAATCCTTAAGAGACTATACCAAGATGAGAGAACCTATTAACCCACATAAAAATGCAATCCTTTTCTGTCTCTTTACACAATTAGTAATCACAGCTCTGTATGGAAAACAGGATAGGTGAGGAGAACATGCCCATCTGCTCACACAGAAGACAACTGGAAGACCTACAAAAAAAAACTAGGTACTTTCAGAGTAACAAGAATTCTTGGCTGAGGTACATGTTCTACTGCTGACTCAAAAATATGGCTAAATTCCAAAAAATAATCTGTTTAACCCTACAAGCCTGTACAGATGAGTTTGGATCCAGGTGGCCACGGCACCTGCTCAAACAGCTACTCAGGAAGAATTTTCTCCAACATTGGTATATGTACAGCATTTTTACTGTGGCCCACAGGAACAGATACATCTGAGAAATCTGAATCATATGAACATTTCTTTCCAGCCTCTTCCCCACAGATCAGCACAAAGATAGTAATTACTAAAAATCATAGCCCTTCATCTTATAATTACTATGTTCAGTTTACTTCTAGAAAGTCCTGTATGTAGGATAGAGTACATTAAATTGTAAGCAAACTAAGATACAAATGCCAAATTTTGAATTTATGCAGTTCATAACTTTAAGCTTTAATATTTTGGTATGATTTACTAAGCAAGTTTTATGAGTCATATCTGTAATGTCATTGACTATGCAATATTTAATCAAGGAAATATTTACAAGTTAAAGGTAAGTGTAAATTTCACCTACAAACCTAATCATTCTGCTAAAATTTATCATTCAAATAGCACAGAATTTAAGGTGTTTTTAAGAAGATAGATTACTGAAACTAGCATTTAGATGTTTTAGAGAAAGAAATTATTTGTATTAATTCAGTATTCTGATTTTTTCCCTCATTCAGGACAGAATTATTTAAATTTTTGTTAGAAGGTCATCACTTTTGAAAAATATAATTTTTAGTGATGGAAAAAACAAAAAAACTATTATGCATCTTCCAGATATCAATTATAAAGTGATTTGTGTGTGTATTTAAAGCAATAAAAATGTGATCATGATAGAGGGTTGTCTGTTGTTGTGGAACACCTTGATGCTGATTTATCAAGTAGTACATGTGCTGCTGTAAGTACCTGCTTCTGAAGGACATGGCATTAAAGAAGCTAGGTTAGAATGAGACCCCATAGTGGGCTTGCACAAAACTTGAATGTGCTTCTACAAGGAAGAAGAGAAAATTGTTTTCTGTGATGAGTTAAAAGGCAATGACTTTTTGATACAAGCTTGGTTTAGAAAACCCCATAATTTTGAATTCGTTTGGGGCTGTAATGCATTGAGATGTCTAGCAGTTCATGGCAGCTCCTCTTGCAGATAACATTTACCAAACTCAAAATGGGAATCTCTGATATTGAGATTTATCACTTAAGTGGCAATAACAATTTTTTTTTTTTTACTAAACTGGATTAAACACTATTAGACCAGATTTTCCATGTTAAATTGTTGGACAGAGTTGAAATTTTATTCTTAACTTCTGTTTTGTCACAAGTTGTCTCTGGTTCATGAAAAAGTAAGAAGGTTCCCAAGCAATGAATGTATCCATTTAATCCATCCAGTAGACATGGATGACACCTTGACAGTTAGTGTAGTTCTGTTCAGATAGCTGACCTGATTTCAACTATCTCATCCAAACAATGACCTTTTATTTGTGGCTAATAAGTAGGAAAGTTTGAATCTTACCTTAGAGTTAAGTTTATTAAGAAATTTTTCTGTTCAGAGTGACTTTGGAGAATTTTTTTTTTTTCCAGGGAAAAAAATGAAATATTTCAGAAGGATTTAATACAAAATACATCTACAACACTATCACTTCATTCAGTTTAGTTCTCAGCTGGAATGTGTTAGGGGAAAAATGAAGCACATGTAAGAATAAAATTCATACTGAAATAGTAAAACTTACAAACCCCAAAATACTGTGTTTTAATTGCTCTTCAAGACTCTAGAGCAGTTTTTTTTCTTTTTTGTTTCATTTCTTAAGTTCTATTTAACCAATACTGATAGATTTGACAGAAAAAAAAATCTTTTTCTATCCACAGACCCTTTGCAGTACAAGCCACATAATTATATTTTCAGTGTCCTGCTACTGGTCTCAAAAGCTCAAGAGGCTGTTTCTAGAGGTGAGATAAAAAATTGTCATTTTCTATTTCTTTTCTTTTATCCATCCCTGCTGAAACTGCCAATTAGTTCCAGCTCTAGTGTCATTTGAGTTCAATAAGAACTTGAGAAAACCAGTAAATTTTGTGAACAAATTCTTGTCACGCTAGCAAATACTTAACTGGGAAAAGAATAAAAATAAGCAACTATTATTAGTTTGGCTAAACTTTGACATCATCTGATCTTCTGGACTCTCACTTTAACTGTACAAAATCACATTAGAAAAAGACAAAGTTCTTATGTTATATTTTTTCAAATAAAAGTAATTTTTGAATTTTGTTTTCGTTGTATTTTCATTGTGGTACTCTTTCTTTAAAGTTCAGTCAGGAATAATAGGGCCAGACTTAGTTCAAACTTAAAATCACAGCCTGAGATTTATGTGCACATCCACATCAGCAGGTACTAAAGATCAGCAAGGATACATATGGGGAGAAATGACTATATATTGTTCATACACATTAGTGAAGGAATGACCCTGTGCAGCCACTAATTACACAACTGTAGAATAGTTTGGGTTGGAAGGTCCCTTAAACATCATCTTTTTCCAACCCCCTGCCATGGACAGGGAGACTTTCCACTAGATTATAACAGACTAGATCAAGTTGCCCAGGGCCCCATTGAACCTGTCCTTGAGCACTTCCAGTGTTCAAAGGATGGAGCAACTACAAATTCTCTGGGCAACTTGTTCCAGTACCTCACCACCCCCACTGAAAATATTTTTTTTTTACTAATATCTTGTCTAAATTTACCCTATAAGCACTACTAAGCACCCACCAGCTACTCATTCACTTCAACCTTCCAAGAAAACCTACTGGGAAAAATAGAAGTAGTCAAGCAATGGAAAGAAAAGAACAAAAGAGTAAAAAAAAGGTGACATGCTTATAGTCACTCATATTTCATGAGCAGACTGCTGTCCAGATAATATTCAAGCACCAGCTACCCTGAGAATATGCCTTCTTCACTTTTATTGGCCAGCATGTAGTTACATAGTTTGAACACATCCTTGATGAGCTGGGGTCATCTGTCCTGCCTGTGTTCCCTCCCAGCCTCTTATCTACTGCCAGCCCACTTGCTGTAGGAGACACAGTGAAACACAGGGAAAACCTTAATGCTGTGTAAGCATTTTTCCACAATAGCTAAAATATCCATGTGTTACCAACACTGTTTTGGTTTCAAATAAAAATACAGCACTGCAAATCCTGTTTTGAAAAAAAATTGCCTCCATTCTAGCAAGACCAAGTAAAATATTTTTTAAAAGTTTTTCTTTTTTTCCCCAAAATACACTTATTTATTTTAGTTCATAATTTTTTTGTCGAGTTCTTTAATTCAGTCAGTCTGTGAATTAGGGTTGTGAGGTCCACCTACACACACAATCACACAGAAATTGTTGGTTGCTAATGCTACTCTCTCTCTCTTGAGCCAGTCACTTTTACAAAAGTTATACAGAAGGACAATAGCAGAAAATGCTCTAACAAATACAAGCCTCCTCTGGGTGAATTTTCCCTCAAATAACAGCAACATCTTGTGTAAGTTAAGGATGACTAAACTGCATGCAAATTTTTACTTATATGTGTATATATTTAGGCATTTATATGATATATGATGTACGATGTATGATACATGATATGATGTATTAGTGTGTCTGGGCAAATATATGCACACACACATATGTATTTAAAACTCAGAACTGTAGAATTTGAGAATTGATGAGGTCAGAGAGACCTTCTAGCCCATCCAGTGCTGTTGCTCAAATCAAGATCAAATAAAGCAGATTGCTTAGAGATGTATCCAGTCAGGCTTAACATATCTCCAAGGATAGAGATTCCTCCACCTCTGGGCAACCTGTGTCAGTGTTACAACATAACATTTTCACAAAAAAAACCTAACCAAAACCAACCAAATACTCCTGCTTTATGCTTTGGAGAAATTCCAGTTATTTCAATTTTTGCCCATTTTAGATTGTCTTTTCATTAGATACTTTTGAGACAAGTCTGGTTTTGCCTTCTTTACTCCCTCCCATCAGATATTTATATACATTGATCAGATACCCACAGTGCTTTCTCAAGGCTAAACAGACCCATCTCTGTCAGCCCCTCTTCATATTACAAAGTCTTCAATGCCCTCTTATGCAATACATGCAACTGCCTCCATTACACCATGACTTTTCCATATGTTTGCATCATGATCTGTATACACTGAGTTACTAATGCCTCAGTCCCAAAAATGGGTGAACCAGCCAAACCTCACCCTTGCTGCCTTCTGGCCTGTGTTTGGGGTTTTACCCAGAAGGATGAGGAAGGTGTCCCATGGATGTGCAGGTATGGCACAACCAGAGCCCAGAACGAAGAAGCACTCTCAGATCCTGCAGATTAATAGGACCCTACCAAATCAATCTGATTGAACACATGCTGTATAAAATGCTATCATTGTCTAATTGCCTTTCACTGTAGTTTTGTGCAAGTCCTTCCACACTCTTTTATAGTCTTTTAATTCAAACAATGTGTCCTTTCCTCAGCTTGTGAAGCTCTTAATAACTTTGCACTGACAGTTTTCATTTCTCCTAAACAAGATGGTGTTCTGCTCCCAGTTTTCACTTAAGCTGTGTTGCTATCTGTAAGGAGGAACTGATTATAGCAATGTTTTACAAGTAAGATTTTAAACAGCAGTTAGGTTTTGTTTTTCTTTTCTAATTTCTGTTATTAAAAAGAGATAAATTACATTGTTTAACAGAAGTGTCAAATACGAACACTTTCCAGCTACTCTACTCTTGGGTATACTTGAGCTTTTAAACATCAAAGCAAACTTTTAATTACAGGAAAGGAAATGAAAACACATGGCATTTTGATTTATAGCAACTGCATGGTATTTCTGAAGTCTAAGGAAGTTATTACCCTAGAGGTTTTGAACATTTCACTGTCAGTTCTTATTTTCTAGGAAAAATAATAATAAATATTGGCTCTAACTAGATTTAAAAAACCACTTTATTTTCTCTCCTTTCTCTCAGCTGGGATAAGTAGAGCTTTGGTCTAAATAAGAAACTGGATCTCAGCTCAGTTGAAGATCTTATTATAGTTATAAAGTAAGATTTACATTCTCCGGAGCATGGGGAAAAGAATGTGAGGGAGTGAAGATGATCTGCCTGTGACAAAACAACTCCACTTGCTGCTGCATCAGCCTCCTGCCACCACTGCACACAGGGGCAAATACACACTACAGGTGCAGTTTTGTCAGGTGAGGTGTGGTGAGAAACACTGAAAGGTTCCTGGCTCCTCTTAGATATCTTTTCAGCCTTTCTGCTGGCAGTGATAGTGTTTTTTTAGAAAGAAACAGGTGTTATTTGTCTGGCCTTCCTTTCCCCCAGTGCTATTACCCAAGGAATAGCTACCCTTCTGGGTATATGCCAGAACAATTTAAGCTACTACTTCCACCTTAATATGGGTTTATAAAACAATTTGGTTAGAACCATCTCATATAATAAAACATTTCTATGAAGAATCAATACCTGTTCCTCTGGGTTCACTCTCTTTCTGTGAGTTTTAATTTTCCCTGTGTGGGTAAGTACATATATTTCTACAACTGCTGGAGCTGCTCTGGCCTACAAAACTCAAGCAGCTTTTCTAAGTGTTAACTGTGTCTGGATTAGGTGTATACTTAAATACTGGCCATAATACTGGCCACAACTTTGCCTGGAGTTTAGACTTGTCTTCTGATAAACTGATGTTTTTTCTCACAGCTTCTGACAATTTTTACTTCTGCTTCTTGATGGAAAAAAAACAGTATCTTTCAACTACAAAAATATATTTGCAAAAATGTAGATTCATAGATTTTAAATATTTTGATTGATGTAAAAGTTAATAGAATGATGTAGGAAAACCAAAATGATGTCTTCATTTTCTTGCTCTCACACAAATGTTTTCTGTTCCATTAATTAAATAATTTAGCTTTTGTGTCCCTCACTTCATTCTTTATGATGCAGAGAAAACTGCATAGCCATATTGTCCTAAAGGCAAACTCTTTGTTGGGAGAACCTATATATCACATTATTATAATAATTATGATTATAAAACTCAATTCTTAAAGTAATCAAGCTATAGACTAAGACAGAGAAAATACAGTTCTAAGTAAGGTTTGTGTTTTATAATTTATTTCAGTTGAAAACTGGTTATACCTAAGCACATTACCAAGACATTTTCCAAAAAATGAGGAAACATATTTTTAAGAGATTTGCCTCTCAGAGGAAAGAAACCAAAAATAAATTCACCATTTTTTCAGTAGGGAGGACTCTATTGAAGCATGGAAGGACTAATGAGAAAATTCAAAATCATTACCTGCTTACACTTTCTTTATCTTCTTCTCATCCATGTGAATTCTGGAGTACAGCCACTCTAGGAAATATCTGAAAAAATAAGTGCTGGCAACATATTTTTGGCATCTCTTTATTCATGCCTTTGCCTTTTTCTGGGGGTTTTTTGGGTTTTGGGGGGGTTTTGTTTGTTTGTTTGTTTTTGTTTTTGTTTTTGTTTTTTTAATACATTAATCTCAGGAACAAATTTACTTTGGTTTTATGCTTGAGATCAGGGAATTTTATTTGGGTTTAAATCACTCAAGACATTACTCTGAATCCAAGTTGCCTGCTGAATAGTCACTTGGGAAACCACTCTGAAACCAAGGTGTATGGAGCACTAGTTCTAGAGTATCTCCAAAAAGTGGTCTGTTATGGAGCTGGGAGTAGACACTAAATATCAGAACATAAAAATAGTCACACTGGTTTAGTTCAAAAATCAATCTAGACCAATATCTTGTATCCTATAGTAGTTAAAGCAGACAATTAGTGAATATATGAGAACAGGACACTTGCACATAATACCTCCAGGATGCAAGAACAAGGACTCTTGACACATCTGCTTAGCTAGAATATACAAACAAATATATTTGTGTAGATAAATGTAAAATATAATTAAATAATATACAAATATATAGGTTTAGGTGTGGGGAAACTTTCATATACTACCCTTACAAAATTAAAGTCTGCTTTTCTGTTAAAAGAAACCTTGCACAGCTACACTGCTGAGAGGTTTTGTTTTATTTCAGAATTTTGGCTTCTCTCCTTAGTTTCTGTAAGCCAGAGGGAATTTGGCTGAAGTTGATTAGCGAGGCACATCTGGAAAAGTTTCAGCTAAATAGAGCGATGCCCAGGAATTTTATCATTTTTCAAGACTATGCAGACACTTAGTAAATTTAAGTGATTTTTAATCGCAGTTCCAGAATGGTTTCCTTTTTTTATTATTTTGTACTAATCTTCTCCAGGGGAAACTTACATCTGTTTAGGTAGTCTGTTAAGTACAGATAAGTTGTGGAAAAGAATATGAAGTCCTGCTCGGCCCACCTGCCACAGAGTTCCAGCCTCTCTGAAGTGTCTCTTTTAAATTAATTGAATCTGCCTGTTTAATAATATCTCAGAATAATCTAACTCCCTTAGTACTATACATCTCACACATTTTCTCCCTTCCAGAGCACAAAGCAACTCTTTCTGAACTTGTCAACTTAAAGAGAAGGTGGGGGTGGGGGGGAGAGAGTGGAACCTTCTTACCTGAAGAAGGCTGATATGCTTTGTGGTTTCAATTATTTGGTTTATAGATTAAGGGAGGGTGTTCCAGGTGGTGGTTTGTTTGCTTTTATTCAGCACAAAAATCAAAAATTCTCCCCAATAAAATATACTTAGTTTCTTTGTCTGGCAGCACACATTTGGTATTTTGGAACAGAACAAGCAAGGAAATCATCATTTATAATTATATTTTTTAATGAGAGCTTAGATTTTTTTCTTGCACAATACACTACACTTCATAATTTACAGAAACATTCTGGTGTTCATACTTTGACACAGTGTTTAGGAAAATTATGATAAATATCTTGTTTCTCAAGCTTCAGTTAAACTATCCAGGCTATATATTTGGTACTTTTGAATCTTCAAATAAAAAATGCCATGACTTGTTTTCTGATATCACTTCACCAAACTTAACTAACTCACTAACCTTGAACCATATTATAAAATATTATTTATAAGAATTGAATTTGTATATTCACATATTGTCACCGTTCTGTCATTCTCTTTGTGTCTCAAAGTACTCTCTGATTATTTTCATGCATTCATTCATTTGAAATATTTCACACTTCTAGCATGCTATCATCTTTTAGACAAGTAAATACAGCATTTTACTTATTCAATATACTATAAAGATTTGAATAAATTATTACACACACACTCATCCAAGAGAGTTGGCTGAATAATTCATCATTAATCTTTCCTATTATTCAATTTACATGAATAATTACTAGGCAGTAGACTGTTTATTCTGAGTATTCACTACTTAAAATCCCAAACTTGTGCTGGTTTATTGATGTGTAGGTTATATGCAGAATGTATAATATCACATTTTTCTTCCTTCAAGACTGAAGTTCTCAACTTCAACACAAAATACTGGAAGATGTAGTACAATATTTATTTCCAGAATGGGAGAAGGTTTTATGGAGAATGTCCTATTAAGCAGATGTGTAATTTGGGGACTGAAAGAACAGATTTGGCAGATAAAAAGAGATATGTAAATGTAATATGTTTGATAAAACAGATAGGCTATGACATGTACATGATGTCATAGTAAAATGACAAACATCTTTGAAAGATCATGGCAGTCAGAAGAGGTACCTGAGGGCTGGAGAAAGGTAAATATCACTCCAGTCTTCAAAAACTACAGCCCACTCAATCCCTGGAAAGATGATAGAACAATTTATCCTGAAGTCATCTCTACTGGAAGACTAGAAGAACATCAGGAAGTCAACACTGATTCATCAAAGGGAAATCGTGCTTAACCAACCTGATTGCCTTCTGTGATGGGACAAGTGCCTAGAGACAGATGAGGGGGTAGAAATGAATACCTATTATATTATCTATATGGGCTCCAGAAAGATTTCTGACATTCTCTCCTATCTTATCCTCCTAGGCAAGCTCAGGAAACACAGGCTGGATGAGTGGATGTTGAAGTGAATTGAGAAGTGGATAAAATGGCAGGTCATGGAAAGTTGTCCTCGGTGTCCCTGTGTCTAGCAGGAAGATTGTAACTAGTGGTGTCCCCCAAGGGTTGCTCCTGCTCCAGTACTGTTTTTCTTACTCTTCAATGACTTGGATGAAGGGGCAGATTCCTCCTCAACAAGTCTGATGATGACACAAGATGGCAGAGTGCTGATTCCTGGAAAGATGTGCAGACTTTCAGAATAGGATCAAAACAGGCTGGAGGACTGGACAGAGAGGAACCTTTTGAAATTCAAGAAAGGCAGGATCCTGCACCTGGGAAGGAATAAGCCCAGGACCTTTTAGATACTAGATGCTGGAAATCTTAACGGCCATCAGGAAGGCTGCTTTTCAGAAGATGACCTGGATGTCCCAGTAGACAGAAAGTAGAACATGAGCCCCAGGTCTCCCTTGTGACAAAAATGTATCCTAGTCGGCTTTAGAAGTGTCACCAGCAGGACCAGTAAGGTATTCCTTCTCCTTCATCCAGCAGAGGCCATACCTTGAGTACTTTGTCCAGTTTGGAGCTCATCAGTACAAGAGGAGCATGGACATACTGGGGATAGTCCAGAAAAGGGTTATTAAGATGATGAAGGATCTTGAGCAAGAAATTGCAGATTACAACAGCACACCTTTGCTTCTGCTAAATATATGTCACAAAAATGAAGACTAGAGCACTATTCTATAAGAGGCTGAGGTAACTAGGGCTGCTCAGCCTGGAGAAGTGAAGTCTTGAGGGGATATGATAAGTGTATATAAGTATCTGAAGGGAAGGCATAAAGAAAATGAGAAAAAACTATAATATAACGATAAGGCAGTTATTTATAGAAATATAGACTACTTAATATTTGCACAAAATATGTTTTAGTATAGCCAACTGCATATCTGAGGAAGAAAACAATGGAACAGAATGATTCTGAAAATATCTAGGAACTGCTAAAGACAACAGTCAATGATAGCATCCATTATGGCTGTGATAGAAAATAAGAAAATAGCTGGGTTTTGATAAAAATAGTCTTACCATGACTGACAATGGAAAATAATTTTATTTGTGCTTTCAACATGTGGAAACCTATTTTTTTTCTTAACTTAAAGTGGCAGTTGTGTGTATACACTTAAATATGGATATTGAAAAATTGAAGCACAAATGTACTAAGAAAAACAAGACTAAAAACCAGAAAAGACAAAATGAAGTTGAGAAGCTTCAAGACATGTATTTCTAAGGCTTAACAAAAAAAAAAAAAAAATACTAAGACAGTGTGATTACAGTAGCTCAAAATATCAAAGAAACTAAAATTTAAGAGAAAAGAAAACATTATCCTTGATGATGAGTAGTATAGAGTATTCTTACATTCTTTTTTCCTTTTCAAATACATTTCTTTGTGGAAACCTGAACTCTGAACTTTCTATATGATATGAAGTTCCTGAGTGCCATTTCAACCAAAGGCAATGTGGATTGCTGCACATACAAATCATCCTTGGGTGCTGCACATACAAATTGCTGCACATACAAATCATCCTTGGGTGTAAATTAAAAATAATTTAAATTTCTACTCTGGCTGTGAGAAAGAAACCCTGACTCATGAGAGCCTATACAGCTGGACTATTGTCCAAGCAGGAACTGCAGTCCTTCATACTTTCATTACACTACTATTTTTAGAGATTTTGAAATGTATTCATTTAATTTTATAATGGCATTAAAATGAATGTCCGAGTTCCTAGATTTATTTTTAATTGAATTCCTATTGTTCATTCTAACTCACCTTAAGAGGTACCTATTGAGATAATTATCAGAAGAAACAGATTTTTCTTATTTATTTATTTTGTAATGTAGAATATGTTAAAACTGTCTGATACTGCTCTTTGGTCTGGAAGAATTTTGCCAGGCAGAAACTTTTGCTTTTCCTATCAAGACAAACAAACGAAATACTTAAATCTGGAAATGAGATACAGGAGGCTTGTTTAATGATGTGATATTTTCTGTAATCTATAATTATTTGGGGGAAAATCTGCCCTTCTAATGCAAACTCCTCCTAAAGCAGTGATTATGTATGGGGATGAATGAATTGTTTTCCTATTTTGGAATGTTCTGTTTAGGAAAGATTTGTATGAAAAGCCACTCCAGCTCTGAGGCAAAACCCACAAGAGGCGAGATGCAATCCCATAGCACAGTCTCTGGCTGTTTCTTTGCCCTATAACCTAGTGACTTAGCCAAAGTCCATGACAAAATTCCTTTGCTTTTCTTCAGGGATCACAGCCAAGATATACAGTGAGAATACTCTACAATCCTATAAAGTTCTTAGAGAAAGGATGTTGTCAGTCTCTCCTAGGGACTCTGCCCTACCTTTACTAAATATTTAATGGATGTTGTAGTAAGGTTTGGAAGATAGGTACAGATCTAGACAACTGAACTACAGACCTAAGTTTTTCCTTGATGTTTTAAAGAAAAGTTAAATATTTAATGTAAAGAAGAACAGTATAAACAGCAAAGACTGAGGTTTGCCTTAAAATGTATGCTGTTGGAAATACACTTTGGCTATAGCAGAAAAATTGAATTCTTCTCCTTCTTTTCTATTGTGAGAGGAAAAAAGATTAATTCCATAAAGATGGATTCTACAGCTTGCTTGAGGTTTCTGACTTCTGCCATACTACATAGTGTACGAAATACCTCCATGACCCATTGTATCTTCTAAATTCACTTTCATTACCTTTACTTTTATTAAATAGCTATTGGAAAATTTCTGAAATTCAAAAGCATATTTAAATAATTATGTTTTAATATCCACAAGTGTTTTCCACTTCTCATACACACACACAGACTTTGCTAGAAGACAATTTTGACTGAGTCTGGTTCATCCTTGGTCCAGTACACAAACCAAACAAATACTGGCATGATTTGGACACGATAACCTGTCACGAATTTAGAATACACTGAAAATGACTGGTACTTCCCTTTCATCTTAATAAATATTTGAAATAAAACTATTGTTATGCTTCCTAACTTTCTCCCATGTATCTTCTTTCATTTTCATTTTAATCACAAATGCTTACCAATTTACTTTATATATCAGTGCTTGTAAGTTGATCAGAAAAACTTAGCATGCTACTGGACTTGCTAAATGTAATTCATCTTTATTATAGGGCTGTCAACATATATTTATGTTCATGTGAGTATCCTCTGTGTACACTATATTTATCACAGGGAGACAAATAGGCTTACTCTGTGTGTGATGCTAATTACTAGATTGCCAGCATAGCAGCACTAAATTATGTTTTACCAGGGCAGATCCAAAGAGTTTGGAACCTTTCCATCCACAGTCCATGAGAAAGACTCATCTGCACTAAAAAATAGAGAAACAGCTCTTTCCCATAAAAACATCATACAAATTTTACCATCATCCCAGAATTTTTTATCCTGGAGTAGCTGCACATCTGGTTTTGTAGTTAACTGGAAAACAGCCCATGCCCTGTGAAACCTTAGGCAGTGGGTACTAGAGAATCAACACCATATGAGTAGTGTACCTACAGTGATGGTCTATAAACAGCCTGGTGCTTGTAGTATCTCTCATGCTGTTTTATCTGTTACATGTTAAATCTGTTAGGTCTATATTTAAGCTAAAAATCATCTAATATCTGTAATCAGGTAGGCTCCTAGAGGGAGATCTAGCAATTCATTTCAGCAACCTTTAGTGTAACAGCAGTGTTGCTGGATGTCTTTTGATAGTCTACTGTATTAAAATGTCAGGCAACTTAGCAATATGTTTTTGTAACAAGGAGATAGCAGTTTGCTTTTGCATTTCAAACCCTCCGAATTTTTAATCACGAGCCCCCTGCTGGTAAATGAGATAAACTGATTATAGTGAGTACTGAATAATAGCAAAAATTTCTTAATTAGAAAGTCATGCTATTGATCTTGTTATGAACTGTTTTCATTTGAAATGTCTAGATGCTACCGTTCCCCTGAACATGCTTCACAAAAATAGAGACATGCTTAATTAATTCTAATGGAAGGACAAACTCATCCATTTGTTTTAAAACGTGAAACAAACTCCAAATTGAATTTTCTGCTTTGGTTTTTATTTATTTTAATGATGCAGAACAAGAGATGAGCATTAAAATACACAGAAAATGTAAAAACCCCAACTTCATGAAAATAGAGCTTCTACATATTATCATTTAAGTAAATTAATCCACAGAGGGAAGCTATTTCTCTCCAAATATAAGAATTAAATCCAGAGTCTTCTGTGGCTTTTATCTTGTATTGTGGCTACAGGAAACAAAAATAATAAAAATATGTTTTAAAGTAAACCTAGTGACCCTTCCCTTTACTTTCTTTTCTTTTTAACTATAAAGCTGAACATGAGAAAGTCACAGTGTGACTCCTTTCTCCTCTATTCTCATTTGCTCTTGTGGAATAAAGCCTAATACAAGAGAACTCAAAAGTATATATTCACATTTTAAGTGTCCAGTTGTATAGGGCACAATTTCCTAATGCCCATAATCTTTGCACAAACGTGAATCTTTTAGCCTTAATTTTGAGACAGCTAAAGGAGAAAAGGTAGAAAAAGGTAGTAGAAAAAATCAATTATATGGACTTTCTAAATATAGATTTCAGAAGGACAGTGTCTCAGAATAAAAAGCACTGAATGATTCTCAGGTAATTTCTTGATACATTGTGTATTCTAATGCATCACTCACCAAATGTTGTGACTTTGGAAGAGGTTCTTTGGGGATATCCTCATCCCACATAGACACCTGGAGCATTGACACCTGTGGTTGAGCTGGTTTTGAAAGCTTTTTTTTTTTTTTTAATAGTAAGAGTCAAACACACACTTTTACTATAATACCAATTTCATTTTAATGCACAATTAAGAAAGGCAGAAAAAACACCCACTTTTCTCTCTAAACTATAAAGGAAGTCAAATGGGTTTTGTAGACATTAGTAGATAGTGATTTCTAGCACTGCTGTTCACTGCCTGAGGTAAATTTTGGTAGTTTACAGGGTACATAAGTAAAAACTGGACAAGACTGTAATGAGTCAGTAAAGAGCAGCAGAAGTACATTTTTAATGTGCCAGTCAGGAAAAATGCAGGCTCACCCAACCCACCAAGTCCCTCTGGGCCATGTTGAGATCCCCGGGTGGCAGCTTCTGAGGAGGACATGGCTTGGCAACCCCAGAAGCTTTCAGCAGGGGTGTGGCTTGAGCTCCAGAAGATGTGGTAGGGCAAAAACAAATGCTTCCTGCAGGCCAAGTCATGCTGCACAAACTGTATCACAGCTGTGCAATAGTGCCCAGATGACACCACTCTGAAAGGACCTTCTGGAATGGCCAGTGGATCACCCAGTGCCTTTATTTGTCTCATTTTGTGTCTCCCTGAATGCATGTTTCCTCCTGAGTTGGGCACATCTTTTCCATATGCTTCAGTTGGGTACTGTAAATAAAATTAAGTGGATTATATTGTGTTTTTCTGGTTACTTTTTTTGTATAAGACCCATCAACCTAGAGGCTACAGATTGACCAGAAAGCATTCCAGATAAACCCAATGTACCTTTGAAAACATTGTCAGTTTCAAGAGGAGGGGGAAGAGAAAGACAGAATCGCTAGAAATAAATGAATGGAGAACTTGGAATTCTGTCCAAAAAGTTTTGCAATACTGAATGTCCTCAGACTCGATAAATTCAATGCAAATGGGTGATTTAAAGCAACACAGACACTGGGGAATTGTCTTCTTGTAATAAACCATCTGCTAAGCTGCTGTGGGGAAAAAAGAAGTTACACTATGAAAAAATGCTTTGTAGCTACAAAAATATTAGTAAGTGTAACAGTGGTGGAGCAAACTCTGGGTGCTGAGAAATATCTCTCTCTACTATTAAATTGCAAGAATGGTCCATGGATGGGTTCCAGTCTAGGCCAAGTGTCTTTCCCATCCCAGTTCAAGTTGTGACTGGAGTGACCATTGCCATCAGGCCATTTTTTCAATGCTGTGCTATCAAATCTAAGTTTCCTATTAATAATGGTCAATTCTCTTCCTCATTTTCTGGGCATGTTTATTTCAGTACTATGGATAGAGATGATTTGTGTGTGTGTGTCCTAAACATAAACTGTCACCCTTAGTAGCAGTGATTATCTGAAAAACTGCTATCTCTGTTATCACAATTACTCTGCATGTTTACAATTACTTTGCTCCTTTTCCTTAATTAAGCCTAACTTCATAATGCCAGTGTAATATTGGCCACATAAATCCACCTTTAAAGTATTTTTATAAAATGTACTTTTCCTCAACATTCATTGTGTTCTAAGAACAATAAGTGCTATAATATTCTTGAAACCTCAAGCATCTTTGATAGTAGCAAACTAAACTAGATCTAGTGGCAATTGGTTAGGTACTGCCTTAAGGTGCTGTTCTGACTTTGAGTCAATACATGAAATACTAAACTTCCAAGAAGCTGCTGGAAAAGTGCATTCATTCAGTCCCACTCTTGAACTCACCAGCTGCTCTGGGCCTGAAGACATTGTTTACCACAGCCTTGACCCTTTTTCTTTAGGTATTTATATGTATTTTTAAGCAAAATTGGGCCACAATATTATTGGGGATGTCTCTGCCCATGCTTGGTTCTTCCTCTTTGTCTTCTAGGTGGAAATAATCACTGGAGAATGTTTTGATTCTATGATTTGCAGTATGTCAGGTCTATTCATAAATATGACCAAAATTTTGTCTGTCGTTCTTTTTCTGTATTTAACACTTCATCAATAAATATAATTATTACAGGAAGAGATTACTGAGTAAGAAGCATCTTTTTTTTCTTAATAAAACAGCTGTACAATCATGATAATTTTTTCCCCTAAAGTAAAGTTTCCCTCACAGTAATGGTATCCCGACAGTAAACCAATAACTGTTTTAGTCCAGAGTAGAGTTGTTAGTCTGTAAGGTTTGGGAACTTTAGAATGTCATATCTGAAGAAGTTTTAATTTTTTAGGAGACAGGATATTTTTATGAAGGGGAAGAATGCTTATAACTATGGATATTCAAATCACATATTGTAAAAGCTTAATTACAGAAAATGCCACTACAGCTTCTAGTAAAGGAACAAGAAAGCAAGGAAAAAAATTCTGTGCCTTTCACATAAAATCGGTAGTGATAGCAAAGCCTCTAGGCTTCCTAAAGTCTCATATATTTTCACCAGAGTACTAGAAATGTTTGTGGTGTTGTTTTCAAGTTCTGTCAGAAATGTCAACATACCACAATGCTGAAAAGATATCCAAAGCCTGTCTTTCACAGCAGGAAATCCATGACAACCGATTGTTCCAGCTACTAGGATTATGATGCTCCTTATAACTATGTCTGTCATTGCACAGAACTATGCATATACTTTCTCTCTCACATACAAATATTCACACTCCATGCATTCTCAACTCATTTGCAAATTGTAATTTTAAGTAGTCCAAAAGTGAACTTGAATCTACTCTGAATCAACTCAGAGACCAATGCCTGAAACAAACTAAAATACATGATTAAACATGTTATACAGTGGATGAGCAACTGGATCATAGGTTGGGCACAAAATGTTGTAGTGAATGGGGTAACATCAAGCTGGCATCTGGTCACTAGTGGAGTTCTGCAGGGCTTCATCCTTGGCCCAGTTCTCTTCAACAATTCATTAATGACTTGGACACAGGACTCAAAGAAATATTAAATTTGTTCCAACAACAATTTTGGAGGGTAGAGACACCCTGCAGAAAGACCTTGATGAATTACAGAAATGGGCAATTGCCAACAGTATGAGATTTAACAAGGGCAAATGCTGGATTCTGCATCTGGGACATGAGTCAGCAGTGCCCTGGCAGCCAGGAGAGCCAGTCATGTCCTGGGGTTTACAAGGCACAGCATGGCCAGCTGGGCAGGGGAGAGGATTGTCCTGCTCTGCTCTGCTCTGCTCTGCTTTGCTCTGCTCTGCAGCAGCCTCACCTCTGGTTGGCTATCAGGAAATTTTTTTTCACTCAGAGAGTGGTTGGGCACTGGAACAGATCCTCAGGGAGGTGGTGACAGCACCAAGTCAGTCAGAGTTCAAGAGGAGTTTGGACAACTCTCAGGAGCATGGTGTGATTTTTGCAGTGTCCTGCACAGGCCAGGAGTTGGACCCTATGATCCTGATCCTGATACCAACTCAACATATTGTATGATTCTATAATTCTAAATTAAAAAAAAAAAAAAAAAAACAAACAGGAAAAAAACCCAAAAAGAAAATAAACTACTTCCAAAATAACAAAGGAGTGAACCAATAATGATCCCTTTAAGTTCCCAATGTCCTTTAATATTGTCATTTCTTTCCTCTATTAAATTACGCAGTAAATGCTTTGCTATGCTTGATTCCAATTGTGCTATTTTTTATTCTCTTGTGCAAGTTGGTAAGTAAGGAGTCCTAGATCTCCTCAACTCTTTATTAAGATTATCAGGATATTTTAAAAGAAAAGTTCCAAAATTAGAATATTTTTCAAAGTTTGTAGCATAAAAGAGTTAATTTACTGTACTAATTTTTCTCTTTGCATTCTGCTGACATTACTATCTCCAAATTTAAAATGCAAATACCTTTGATAATATTAATTCTGCTGTGCACCATGCCTGTATCTCACAGGATGGTCTTGACTGGTTAAGACACAATAAGAAATCAGGTAGGTTATCTGATCTGGAAAAAATACACAGAAATAAAAAATTAAGAAAGCTGACTAATATAAGGGGAAAAGAAAGAGAAATTAACCTATTCATGGCTGAAGAAAGAAGATTATAAACAAGTCATAGCTAGTGTGTTATGATCTGGCTGTCCAGAGCAGCTGTGGAATTTTCATCTTTGAAGAATTTCAAAACTTACTTAGCAACCTGATCTAGCTCTATGTCTGCTTTTAAGAACACATTAGCAAACATAACTTCTAAAAAATGTATTTCAGCCTAAATTATCCAGTAGTAAAAATGTTTGGAAGATATTAGCAGAGATGACCTTTTCAATATTTTGAAATCTGGCTATAAAAAGTAATAATTTCTGTAAAAACAAACAAACAGCAGTAACAACAAAAGTAATCCAAAGCCAACAGTATTATTTGAAAATAAAATATATCTTTCACTGTCAATTTGTCACATAGAGTAAATTATGGAATTTAAATAAACTTGTCAAAACTAAATTATCATTTTTGACAGCCAATGACAATTTCCCTAAGACATAGAATATATCTTTAAAGTTTATGCCATTAATTTTCTACACTTTCTTCCTGTCACTAGGGCACCTAATACGGTATTAGTCACAGAAACAGCATACTCAGCCCTAGGAAAGAACAAAAGTGTCCAACAATTTGACAAATTCATTAACATTAGCGCCCATTGTCAACCTATGTTTTTGGGGGTTTAGTCTGTACAAAAAGTATCAGCTGAAATTTTTGCATAAAAAATTGATAGCAACCAAGTGTTGAATCAATAAAATAATTTTTAAAAAATTTTTCACAATATAAAACAAACTATGATGCTTATTTGTTTTCATTCTATGAAAGTGACTTTTATTTAGTTTTGTTCCAAATTCTTTGATCAAGTTACCTGAGCAGTGAAAAAAAAAAAAACCAAAACCAAAAAACAAAACCAAAATAAACAAACAAAAAAAAAAAACAAACAAAAAAAAAAAAAAACACAAAAAACCAACCAAACAAACAAAAAAACCCAACCAAAAAAAGGGCTTAGAATAAAGGCTTAAAGGCACAGGATTTATATCTGGTGTATACTTTTGTTATTAATATTGTTGCTCTTACTGTGCGTTACTTATAGCATTGCTTTTTGCTATAAAACATTATCTCAACCCATAGTGTCTGACTTTGTACCTCTTTTACCAGAAGGGGTGGGGGGAAGTGGAGTTATTTATTTGGAGTTTAACTTCGGCTGATGTTAAACCACCACAGTCACACAGGAAAATTTGCTGGAGGAGACCGGAAGAAAAGATTCTTTTTTTTTCTGTGAAGGATTTGTTGAAAACTTTACTAAAATAATACTAAGAAGGAAAAAAAAGTGAGCTCAGGAGTAAACAGAATTTATGGCTCAACCCCAAATATCCCTGTGGAGCTTGAATCTCTCATGTATTTCTCCAGAGAATAATCTCCTAAGAGATGGTGACAAAATTAAATTGCAAACTGAAAATGTCTGGCAAAAGAAGTTAAATGAGGAAACAGCTTTTCCCTGGGGTTTTCTCTTCCTGAGTATTCCTGAAAGTATTTCAATCTGTAGCTTGATAACTGGTGGGTAAAGTTCAGATCAGAGAGGCTTTGTCACAAAGACCAACAGTATTTTTTACATTATCAAGTTCCTCCTCATCAATGCATCTCCCTACCATTTTCATCACTTCCCCTTCAAGAGGCTAAGAAAGACCTTGCATGCATGGAATGCACCTGCTAGAATGTCTAGCAATTTAGAAAATAAAATACGTTTTTTTTTTCCAGTGTTTCATACTTTGCTGAGATCTCCACTAACAGAGAATGTCTTGAACTATGTTCACATTAGGGTATTAATTCAGGTCTCAGACTTAAATTATAACTCAAGCTACCATTCACCTATGCAGCCTACATTTTGATTCACATTTGGTGTGAGTCATAGGTGTTTTTCTCAATTAAAATCTCAAAGTCAGAATTTTAACCATGGTATCAAAGGCTAGTAGAAATCACACATCCAACATTTTTGCCTTTTGCTTTAGAGCGGAAAAAGGGAACCAGAACTGTAGCCCTGAAAATAAGCATCTCATCCTCATGTTATGGGCATAAGAAAGTAAAATACAAAAGCCAAAGCTGTATTTTACAAAGTTCAACTAAGTGAACATCCTTCATGATGGGCTTCCATATTGCCTAACACTGATCCAAAACTTCAATTTTCTCTTTGGAGACTTATCAACTCCAGTTAAGATTATCCTTCTCTAGATGATGAGCTACCAACAGATGTTTTCTCCTTCTCTTCATAAGCAAAACAAAGGTGGTCTAATTCCAGAATTCTCTTTTCATGGACAGAGAGGTGGTCCCTGGTGACAATTAACGGTTTCATTTCATTGTTCTGACATATAAATTCAGGGCAAACAGGCAGTAAAAAGAAAAACAAGTGTTTTTCACTCTGCCAGCTCTCCACAAAATCTACCTTCCTGGAAACCTGTCCAAGATGAGTGGTATAAAAAACATTAGGAAAGATGGCTGAATTTATGTAAATATTATCAAAAACCTAAGTAAAATAGCTAAGAGTAATAGTTCAGGTGACTTTTTCTCAGCTCATACATACATCATGATTAGCTGAAATTAGCTAGGGCACCCTGCATGTCACCTGTATACAAAATTGTTGCTAAGAGTAGAAATCATCTGCTTACAAGACAAGCAGAATATATAATGTTCTGTAATATGCAAACATTTGAAACTGGAAATTAGTTCAAGAATTTGAATTATAGAATTGTGTAATAAGAAACAGATACAGAAAGGTCTAAAGAGATTAGTGGAATGCTGTTACCTAAATTAAAACAAAAACAAACTAATAACACAACAACAAACAAACTCAAACAAACAAACAAACAAACAAAAAAACCCCATAAATGTTCTGTAATATGCAGACATTTGAAACTGGAAATTAGTTCAAGAATTATATGAATTGTGTAATAAGAAACAGATATTCAAAGGTCTAAAGAGATTAGTGGAATGCTGTTACCTAAAATAAAACAAAAAAGAACTAAAAACACAGCAACAAAAAACCAAAAACAAACAAACAAACCAAAAAACCCATAGTGAACTAAACCCTTGAAAATTTCATTGCTATTTACTTGGTATTTTCCCATATAAAAAAATCTTTCTGTTGGTTTTTTTCTTCTTAGTAGAATAACTCCTCCAAAATGAAGCCCGCAATATTTTCCACTAATCCTTTTCACTGAATCCAGGGAATCAGATTCACTAACTGGTCAGAGCAGTCTAGAATACTGACACAGGGAGAAAATTAGTATAATTTTCAAGGTTGTTACTTCAGTTTCTCTGTTCATGCTATAGTTTGATTTCCATTATTTGATGCTGCCACATTCTAATAGATGTTCTCCTTGTAGAGCATGAAGATCTTCAACATCACTGCAAAATCTATTAGCTTGCTCACAAACAATGGTTCTTAGTTGATAAAGTGTAATTAGAGTCTAGTCTGAGACAATTATTAAGGCAGCTGAACCAACTTAGTAACTAGATAGGGAAAACCCAGGTTATTTGAAAGAAATGGGAGGGGAAAAAATCCTAAACTCAAAGTACTTCACATAAGAAAATATAGATAGAATGTTGCTTGGAGTTTAAAGAATAATAGTTTTCTCAATTGATTACAGAGGTCAAAAAAGAAGCAGCTTCACTTTTTGTTCTGTTGTTATTCAACCAACAAAGTATTAATACTCATATGTAACAGAATTTTTAAAAGTTGGTTCTGATTCATATTTTTATGCAAAACATGCATTACAGCTACAGAAAGCAGTGATTCCGAGGCACAAATATAAACTTGATAATATTAAAGTTTAAAGTAGTCTATAAATTTTGGCCAAAAAGATCTGCTGGTAAATTTTATATATCAAAAACTATGATAATAATATAATTGTTTTCCAAAGTAGTGAGGCAAGGATAATTAACACCGAGTTTCATGATGAAAGTAAGAAATGGCTAGTTTGGATATTGGTTTAGAATGTGAGGGGCAGACTGAGGATCTGTTAGCAGATTAATGGCATGGAAACACCAGAATATTTAAAGTGGTAACCATTTGCCTGTGAGTTGCTGTTCTGAGGTGAACAGAGTTCGTTTCAAGCTTTCACATATTTGACTCATTAGAATTTGCATTTTCTTACTTGTTTGTAATGTCTCTTCTTTTATTGATTTCTTTTCTTGAGATCTGTTCTATAAATCCACTGCACCCCAATTCAGCTGCTATTGCATCATTACTACTTCTGACATATACTGTTTTCCAATGAAGTCATCTGTATGCTTCAAATTCTCTGTTAATGTAATATTTTATTAAAGTTGTGATAAATCAAGTTAAGGAGCCAACTAGTATTTTTTCACCATTAAAAAAAAAAAAAAAATTGAGAAGAGTCTTTTAGAAGTAGTATTGAAATTATTATGCTTCTGGAAAAAGTAATATGTATGTAGTCTTAGTCAGTTCCTGGAAGTGTCACATGCAGTTTGGAAGACCCAAAGGGCAAAACTGATAGGGTAGGCAGATGAGACTGCACTGGTAATAGGATACAGAACCTTCATGTCATTACTACAGATCTGGAAGTTATTAAAGGTCATAGCTAAAGAAAAGGTTATTTGATGCCCACCATCAAAGAGAAATGGAAATTTATTGAGTAAATTGGAATTTGTACTGATCATTAGAGAAGAAAATCACTCTTCCAACTCAAAGAAGTCGCACACCATAGGGAAGTGTAGAAATTTACTCCTAAATTGGTTTTTATCTTTAATCCATCAGCACAGGTAAGGACTTTCAAGGGCTTAAGAAAAGGTTTTACAGTAATATTACCATCTAGCAAAGTATTTGTTTATGCAGCACATGTTGGACACACAGCTGCATAACCCCTTACTCAGGTCATATTTACATCTCATGAAATGTCTTATCCTGAAGATAAATACGCCTTAACAAGAAAACAGCAGGAAATTAGTGGAAATTTCCTTTCCTCAAAAGGAAAAAAGGACTCTGATGTGAAACAAAAAGTCATACCTTGTGTACATTTTTGGCCATGTATTCTTTCTCAAATTAATTTATTCTTTCTTAATTTACACATCTGAGAAATCTCTCTGTAAGCCTAAATGTTTTCAAAGGCAAAATTAAAAGAAGCCCACTAAAAACAAAACAAAACAGGCAATTAATGCTGAAGCTTTCAAATTTCCACCTCTCTGTCAATGTTTGCCCATAATTATTCAAACTCAGCAGTAATTTCCTCATGTGAAAAACCATTATTAATATAGACTGCAATGTGGTATTTCTTCTCTTTTCAACAGAGTTGTTTCTGAGTATTTTACTCATTATATCACATTTAGAACTCAGGGAAGAAAGTAAAAAGAGTTGTGAAGGAAAGCCTCCCCCTGTGGAAGACAAGGGCTGCCTAAGTAGTCCATATATATATAGAACATGTATCAGAGGATGCTCATAATGGCAAACACAAAAAAATAAAAAGTAAGAGTTTAAATGCTGAGCCTATCTTTCTTCAGTCAGGAGTACTTAATCCTTCCTTTATCATTTACCTGTTATCTGACTAGCTATGTAGAGTCTCTTTAACAGGGGTATGTTCTGTCCCATATTATTCGAGAGTTGGCCAATGACCACAAGCCATAGTGGAGCACCAGTATCTGAAGGGAGGATGTCAAAAGGATGGAGCCAGGCTTTTCTTGGTAGTACCAAGCA
Organism: Certhia americana; assembly: GCA_018697195.1. NCBI lineage: Eukaryota > Metazoa > Chordata > Aves > Passeriformes > Certhiidae > Certhia > Certhia americana. The sequence goes on from CM031859.1 coordinate 40,949,342, forward strand.
ATAAGAGGCAACAGGCAGAAACTGATGGACAGGAATTTCGCCCTGGATTTCTACTGTACTGACGATTCCCTTTTCCTGCCACCCCCCACAAGCTGGCTAGCTCAGATTTAGGGGGATGAGGAGAGGGGATCTTCAAGATATGGAGAAGAGATTCAAAAGAGGCCCCTTACCTCAAGGATGTATTCCAAAGCTTTATTCTCAATGAAGGGATCCCAATAAGGAAGAGGGGTTTTTATTTCTTTTGGGGTCGGAGGCAGATTACTTGGCCAAAGGCCATAGGTCAAGAGACAAGGGGCAGGTAACTCAGGCCAGGTTACAGTTTCTGGGGGAGGGGTTTTGGGGAGAGGCAGTCCCTAAAGGGATGCAACACTGTACGGGTGACAGAGCACTGGAATAAATTGCCTAAAGAGGCTGTGGATTTTCGCTTGCTGGAGGTATAAAGAGCTGTCTGGACACAAGCTCTTTATATATAGAGCTCTCACCCATGTGCTCTAGAATGGCCATTGAGCCCGGAGGTTAGAGCAGATGACCCACTGTATTCCATTACAACCTTAGCCATTCTGTTATTCTGTGAAGAAAGAAGCAGGGAGTACATTAGAGCTGAGAGACATTTACAGAGATATTTTCAAAAACCAAATGAGCTGTGGGAAAGAAAGACTTTCTGAGAATTGTTGTCTTTCAACACCAAATGGGGTTATAAGAGATCATCAGCTGACATTCCTGACAGGAATGAAAATTGTTGGTTTTGTCAAGACTTGTAGGAGGCAGACTCCAAGAAACAATTGTCCCTAAACTTCAGTGCCTTGTAATACCCAGAATGCAAAGCAGTAAGAGAGAAGAAATGGGTTTTCTGATCCCCTCCAAAATCTAATATACAATGAGGAAACATGCCTAGACAGCTTTGTTTCTGTGAGTGTCTTGAAACACTGGTGAGATAAATCATCCCTGTTGGTGATCCTTCTCTGCTCTTCTTTGAATTAATCATGGCCAAATGATGATAGCATTTGCTTCTGAGCACTGAATCCCAAAAACAAAAGCTGCACTTTTCTCTGTCTTTCCAAACCAGCCTCTAACTTAGGACTGAGAATTTTCTGCACAAGCAACTCTGCCAGTTGAATAGGAGACATAAAAACACTTGGGTATCTGTCCTGGGAACAAGAAAATCCAAAGAAAGTAACATATCCAGGATCTCTTAAAAGCTTGTTTATTTTAAAGGCTTAATTTTCCTCATTTTCTGTACCCACCTATAAAAATAGCACTAAAAAGAAAAATATATTTTTATTGGCAAAGTTTCACAGGAAACTGAAGTGGTATCCTGGTGTACATTCTATGGGATTATTAACACAATTCACTTCCAGATGTTAAATCCAGCTTTAAGACTTTCTCAAAATTTCAGTTTTCTCTTTTGATTTTCTCTTGAGAACTAGTGAGTAAGCAGATTTAGAACTTTCTCAAATTTCAGTTTTCAATTTCATAAAATTGTAAACATGTCATAGAGAACAGGGCAACGCTAAGAACAAACTCATAGACTCTATCTTCTGTGAATGAGTGAACAGCAAGATCCTCATTATTATTAAGAAATCTGAGTTTGTGTCCACAAAAATCAATGAATACATTGCTGAGCCAGTGAACTGTAAAAGCAATGAAGCATCTGTTTCAGTGGAAAGACTAAAGCAAATAACACCAAAAGAAATTTGTTCTGGATCTACCTAAAAACTTTCTTTGAAAATTAAATGCTTTTGATTTCCACTGAACTGTGATAAAACTGAAAACATATTTCAGAGTGAAATAAATCAAATAAGTAATTTTTACATGTTTTGGTTTTCTATTAATTTAAACTACTAAGTGGAAACAGTTTTTTTTACTCTTGCTTCTCTTTCAGAAACTAGGAGGTCTTTCCTATTTCATTATTTCATATATTTCTATCTAGTGAGACTACATCTAAAGATTGTTTGAATCACGTATCTCCACAAAAACTGTAGTTACAAGTGGGCATCAGTTGCTGACTAAAACACTCAGGCATATGTGCCTACATTTAAGAGGGTCTAACCTAGTTACTCATTCAGTTCATTGAAAGAGGAACTCATTTACCATACTCCACCACCAGGTTCTCATCTACCAATATAAATAAGCATAGATTATCCTAAAGTATCTTCCAGAAACTCCTGTGAATTTCTTAGATACCATGAGACATTCAAAAGAGCACTAGATAACTCTAGGGGGTACTTGAATTAACTTTTAAATGTCTTCTTCAGAGTGAGTTGTGTTCTACAGCCCTCCACTGACTGTGGTCTCCACTGGCAGGATCAGGAGCCTTGAAAATTAGCACATGTGTACACCTACACTTAGGCATATAAATGTAGATGCCTGTCTGGACATGAAGTCCACTTTTAAAGTCAGTTTGAAACTCCAGTTCAGGAAAAAAAAAACAACAACCACTGATTTTGCTGAAAAATCTGAAATTTTGCATTTGTCATTATAAAATAAACTCTGAAATTTTTGTTTGCTTTTTTCCCCATAAAACAGTATATTCAACCTGAGTTTAAAAGTCAAACACCTTATTCAAACAAAATTATTCCTTTTAAATATTTAAGCATTTTTTTATTCTTTCTACTCTATCCTTGGTTGGATAGAATTTCTGACAAAAAAGCATTTTTAAATGGAAGTAAAAAAAAAAATAAAAACAAACAAAAAAACCCAACCAAACAAAAACAAACAAACAAACAAAAAACCAAACAAAAAAAAACAAAAACAAAAACAAAAACAAAAACAAAAACCAAACTGCTATAACAACATATCATAAACAGTCAATTAATGCATTGAAGATGGAAATTAAAGTAGAGGAAGTTCTGTATGATAAGATGAAATTCAGCTAATTTCAAGAGAATTTACTGTAGAAGTTTCTTCTCCATATTTAAAACCTAACTTTGATTAGATAGTGATTATGGTTGTGTGTAACATTGGAAAAAAACATAGAAGATTTTTAGTAGAAGGGAGACAGAGCAGAGAGAAGAGCAGCATACACACAGTGATTCCTTTTCTCTTTCCTAGGAGAAGGCTGGAGAGGTTCAACCTCTCCATGGGGGGTGTCAGAACCAGCCCTCCACCAGGAGGGAGTTTGTGGACCACTTTCAAGAATGGTGTAGGGGAGTCCCCTGAGGGCTTATGAATCAGTTGTGGAGTTTGCATGGAGGTGCGTAGGGCTGGAGTACCCTCACCTTCCCTCTGCAAGGAGAAGTGAACAGGGAACGTGCAGGCTGGTTTCCAAGGGTAAAGTCTGGGCGTCTGTGTGCACCTGTGTGTAAGCTACATGGTCTATGGATGGGTCAGTGAATTTGAAATAGACCCTTTTTTTATTAAATATACATAGAGAGGGTTCAGAAACTTGTAGTTATAAATTAGCATTCTGTAAGTTTCTATTGCTGTGGTTAATCTGGTGTAGGGCCGATATTAATCCTGAATGCGCAGGTCACTGATTGCCAGTTAATTATATGTCATTGATAAATCCATAAACCACTTCAATCCCAATTTTGTTTAAACTATGTGAAGTGAGCATTTTTTCCCTATAGCATAAGCCTAAAAGGTAAGAACTTGACTGGTTGAATTGCAAGGTTTTTTCCCAGAAAATAAAATAAGCCAAGATTTTAATTTTTTTTCCACACAGAATCATATAAAAATCATTTAGCAATAATAGTAAATTACATTCCAAGGCCAGTCTGACAGTCAGGGTCTAGAGTAACCTTTCCACACTTTGAGGATATTGAATTTTTTGAAAGTAACTCTTACTTTGGATGACCCAGAAAAGACGTAAATTTTCCTCAGAACCAGAGTCCTAAGTATGTTCAGGGAAACAAATTCAAGACCACCTGCTATTTTAGCTTCCAAATTGCAAACTAAAGAAAGAATAATATTCATGAAAAAGGACAGAAAGTGTCACTTCATTTCAGAATATAAGCAGAATATATAGGTACAATATAGATAGATCCTAGACTATAGGTTTTTCAGCACCATACCATAGAACTTGTTTTTAATATTATAGCTTTCTATATTTAAAGGTAAAAAATCTATGCAGTGGGTTATTCACTTACTGTAGTTACTGTAAATTTTCTGCAGTATTATATCTACCAATACTGTATATTCTACAATGTGTTAATTAAAGAGTTTTTTAATTGTCAGGTCTTTTCTACTTTTATGTCAAAAAGAACAAATTCAGCTTTGATTATTTCCTTCACTAAATTACTTTGCATGATATTTCTGCTGTAGAATTACTGTTGTAATATACTAAAATACATTTTTATGGAGTACTGATATTTTTGACTTAAAACCCCAGCAATGAAGAAATATGTTGATTACAGAAGATCTCCATCATAGGTAGGAAGCCTGGAAAGTCACTGTAATCAAGCTTGTGTTCATATGTTCATGTTAGAAATAAATGACATTTTGGAGATTTTCAAGTCTTTGACATTCACTTTTCAAGACAGGGTCATATAAAATCTGGTAAAACAGGTTTTTATTTTATCCTACAATTGTGGTTAAAAAAATGTTTATTTGTTTCTTATTATAGGCTGCAGTCTCTCCAGAATATTCTCTTGAGGAAAACAAGAATGAAGTCATTCACACATTAGTAAACAGGATCCTCATAGTGCTTGCTCTAAAAGTTACATGGATTCAATTTCCTTTATTGCAAGGTTATTTCATCTCAGATCCTGAATAGCAGTTGTTCAATAAGTATCTGTTCTGTACAACATTTTGCTTTAGCTTCCACCTGCTGCTTCTTTATACGTGGTAGCATGTTACATTTAGTTTGATGTAGAACATAGAACTCTGACTGGGTCAAGAATCTGAAAAGAAAAAAGCTGTGCCACTTACATTACAAACTGTTCCTTTAAAACATTTTAATCTTAAAGCAAAGTTGAAAAACATATGGGTACAACTCCTGCGTTAGTTTCTTCCTGCTTTTAAGTGTGAATGATTCCTGAAGCTTAACCCATGTTTGTCACTCTAATCTGAAATGTTTTTTACTGACTTTTCTAGTGACACCGGGTTAATTTGCAGCAGCGCCTAACTTCTGTCTACATTTCTGCATCAGAATAATGATAAAAAAAATCTCTTCTTAAAATGATCATTATTTAACATAATGTGTTGTATAAAAGAACAAAAAATAAGAGTAAAATTTCTATCATTATGCTATATAGTTGCTAGTTAAACCAAGCCAGCTTCATGGTAAATATGACCATTTTTTCCCCTATATTGTTTTGGTGGTTTGGTTTTCTTCCCTTTTTTGTTGTTATTTGTTTGCTGGTATTTTTTCCCTTTTTTTTTTTTTTTTTTTTTTTTTTTTCATTTTCTTTCCTGGGGAACCAGATTAAGCACATGATTATTTGATTATTCCATTATATCACAGTCAGGTTGTTTTCTCCCCACTGAAATTTCAAGTAAGTTAACTACAGTGATGTGAACTTCCCACCATTCTGAGTCTGGCCAACTTGCATCATAAATTACAGATAACAATTTTTTTTTACTACTGGTCCTGTCCTTTGTTTTTGCATTATATAAACTGGTCAATTCTCAAATTCTTAAATATAGATGATTGAATAGCTTCAATGAAGAACCTCAAACTGTGCAACAGTTTTATCTAGATCTTTAGATTTCCCCTTAATTAAGTTCAGAACTAGAAAAGACGTTTCATCTTTCAGCTTTATTAAATTTAAAAAGAAAGATAAAAATAGTAATTATGTAAGAAAATACAGATGAAAAAGAAAGTCAGTTCAGATCCAGTACAAGTTTCAGTTGTTCTGATATTTGCAGTTATAGAAAGTTCTGAGAATCATAGTGTTCCTATATCTTTATTCCTCAGCCATAAGAACCCATCAGAATCTTAGCTATGGTCCAGTAGTTTGAGAGGTTGAATGTAGCTTCAAACTTTCAAGTTGTATCAAGAGTTCAATGAGGATCATATTTTTATCACAACTACCATAAAATTCTGTAATGAAGTGGCAAAAATAACGGCTGCACTACTCAAATTCCTTCCAATACCAATGTCTCACATCTTCTTTTTCTTCAAATGCTAATGGTTTATTCTATTTACAAATGTACCTAGTCTTCTGCATCTTTCCTTTAGAAGCTGCAGGTTTAGAAACAATGGACAGAGAGCAATGGGGTTTGTGGAAATAAAAAGCAAAATATCCCTCTGAAGTATCACTATCATTCAAAGCCCTTACTTTCTCCTATAACAGAAATCAGGTGTCATAATTTTACATTGTAATATGTATTCTAGGGTCTACAACTGCCTCATGGTCTAGAAATGTCAGGGTATTTTCATACATATAGACAGACATTCAGGATAGCTAACTGTCAGATTATTTCCTGCAGACTTTCTCTCCTCTTCTGTGTTCTGTGAGATTTCCACTCCTCCTTCCTTCCACATCTGCACTTTCTCCTTCTTGTTCACAGACTTAAGAGTACCAAGGATATTCAAGACTACATCTGCACTGTTCTGACCAATAGCCAGAGGGACTAGACATCTGCAACATCTGATACTTTCTTTTTTTCTCATACTGACCCAAAACTCAGACATTTCATGATCCTGCTCAAGAGCTATGAGCATCTGTAGTGAAATGGGGTGCTATGCATTCCCAGGTGGGTTTTTTATATGTACCCTTTCGTATACTACGAGAGTACACTTTGCATTCACCACAGACTCCAAAAACACTGAATGAGGCAATCTTTCACTGTTGCTATTTATTAGCCTAGTTTCCAAAGAAGCTATAGCTTATTCAGCTCAGTCTCTGAGTTTGTGCATGTATATGAGAAAGAAAAAGTGTTTCTCTAATAACTTCTGAACACCTTGTCTGATTTCAGACAGAGATGACAGAGCAGGTGAAATATAAAGACAATTTAAAGTATATAAGGTCTTAGTGAAAAATAGGCAGCTGATGTTGGAAAGACCTTATGACTCTCAGTAGTTGTCACAAAATTATTTCTACAGAGAAAGACTAAAATTAGATGCCAGAGGCTCTGTGACAAAAACCTTATTGGTGCTCTGATCACAGGCATAGCTTCCACTGAAGCACACAATTAACCAAGAGATATAAATCCATAATAAATCAGACTCCATCAGATCAATGCTTACAGAACTAGTAGCTGGCACTGCAAAAGCAGTCCAAGTGACAACCATGAGTCAGATTCCCATTTTCCTAATCAGTGTACAAATATAAACCAGAAAGTCCATTCACAAGTTGGTTTTCTACATTCATAGCTCCTCATTAAGACTGACCCTTTAAACCACTTAGCCTTTTTTCACCCACAGCAAGGGCAGCTGCTTCAGTGAATCTGCACAAAATTGTCAAGTTAAACAAGTTTCTTACTAAACCATAAACAGCTCTAATCTTTTAAAACTTTGATATAGTTGAGGTCACAGGTCAAACTTTGTCTTCTTCTCTGGCTGTGCAAAAAGTTTTAATAGGATTCATGGTTTCAAAACTTAAACCCTTAAAAGGGGATCATTTTATCGTCAAGTCTGACCTCCTTCATAACAGGGACTTTGTTTCACTGTACTGCCCATTTAGTGAATTGATAACCAATTGGGCCAAAGGAAGCATACACAGTCTTGCAGTGTGCTATGCTTTGCTAAGAATCAAATGCCACAAGCTTCTCACTCACTTCCCCTCTTCAGAGAGACAAATAAGAATAGAAAACTCATGGGCTGAGTTAAAAAGAGGAGATTTCTCATTGTCAGAGGCAACTCAGGCTCTACATGGGAAAAATTAATTCAAAATAGTGCTACCAGATTTTCTATGGCAATCCTGTTCTAACTCATCTTTTCCCCACATCATTAAGAAGTTTAAAAAAAAAAAAAATCCTTCTTGGGAGCTTATGCTCAGCTGCATATCTGGAGCAGAAATCTTTGTCAAAATGGTTACTTTCAGAATATATTCCTCCACTGCTCAAGACACTTTCTTCGAAAACGAAGGACAAAGGAATTTCTGACTGTAAATATTTTTTGTCCTTTGCTTTGCACTCTTTTGAAGTGAAGGCAGTGTGATATATTGACAAAAGGGTTTTTTATTGTCCTATTTACTTATTTCTGACTTCTCCTGGAGTACAATAAGCTACTGAAGTTTTTCCAGGACAAGCTGAAAAATCTGGTTTAAAGCAGACGTCTTTATTTTGTAAAAATGTTCAATCCTTTACTGAATAGGATTTAGTTCAGTTGTGAAATCACGACAAAATCACAAAACCTGGAGACCTTTCCCACAAAGATTCTTCTTTTTAGGAAGTACTAATAAGCTTGTTCCTTCCCATTCCCTACCTACAACACCTGACTACATCTTTAAGTTTGGACTTATCCAACTCTGAGTTTGATAGGGTAGGGGAGCAGTTTCAGAATGTTAAGCACCAGCAACTCTTGCTGTCATGGGTGCACTTGATTCACATTTTCAATAATTTAGTGCCTCTTATTCACATTCTCTCGAATACTGTGAAGAAAGGAAAAGCAGGACAAGAAAAGAATTTTTTGTAAGATTCTCTCAGGCCACCTGCATTTACTGATACCCTACTGCAGTACTCATCACTGCCTTTTTGTGACTTTTATACAGCATCACATTTACCCTGGCAATATTTCTATGAGAAAGGAAAGTGTTGCTTCTTCTTTCATTCAAATGGTGAACTGATAGTGAGTGAAAGTAAGTGACTTGAACCTCTGTCTCCAGAGTTCTTGTTATGTTCTTGCATGCAATCATCTGTTACATTTTTCACCTGCTAGCAAGTAGAAAATAACAACTCTGATTCTCAACCAGAATTATTCACCCTTCACAGAAATGCACAGCAGGCTCAACCAAACAAACCCCTACTGACACAGGGAGCAAGTTGCTGTTTTTCCTTTCTTATCAGTTTCTCTGCACTCAGAAACAGAAACAGCATGAAGTCCATACTTCTAAAGCAGGTGAGAAGAGAATAACAGAAATATTAAATATTGTCTACATACTTAGGGTAACTAACAGCTATTATGTGTAATGTTGTTTCCATATATCAAAGGCCAAATCAGTACCATATTTTAAGATAAGAGTAAATATAAATCAGATTTATATTTGTACGTATGGTGCTATATACGGAAAAAATTCTTCATGTTTTATACCAAAGAAAGGTTGATAGATGAACAGATGGAGAAAACAGTCGTCTCTGTCTCTTGTCATCTGTATTCCATTATCAGAATAGCACTGCATAATAGGATAAACAGATTAATATATTTTTGTTGTTGTTGTCTTACAAACGGTAAATGTCTTATAAATGACCAACTGTGCAAAAAAACTGACATGTTTTTCTTTGTACCAAATATTTCAGAGACATGTCCTAAAGTCCTAAATCCCCATGGAAGGTAGACTTTGCATTACTGGAGACTGTAATACATACCACGCACACTGGGTGGTGAATGATAGGCGGACATCACATATACATCAAAATCATTTTATCACCCTGAGCCGGTTTATGTATGCTTGACAGGCAATTATTCAGTTATGTTCAGGCTTTCCAATAAGAGGCTGGCACTGAATTACTTAATTAACATAATTATTTATATGAATTTTAAAAATATCACTGCAATCAAGAAGGTACACAGTCTGTACATTTGTTATTCATGCAGTCTTGCAAAGTGTTGATTAAAAAACATGAATTTATGTCTGAATTTATAAAAGAAGGAGGTTAAACTTCAAGTTACCCCACAAAGATGTCACTTGGATCCAAGTTTTGAGTAATTCTTTGACAATAATGAACATTTTTAATAAACATAATTTCAGCACAAATGTGCAGAGGAAAAACAAACAAGTTGTTAGAGTACTAGGTTAGGTCATGCATGCTTCAAATCCCATCCACAGTGTTCTTGAATAACCTCAGGCAAATCACTTATGGATAGATGCACAAATCATTTCAGTTTCTCATGTGTCCTGGGCAGCCACCCAGCTGCCAGAAAATCAGAGCATTAAACTCCAGTTCTTCCAGTAAGCACCACCCAAAGGTAAGAAAGAACATTCCAAGGAAAAGGAGGATAAGCACTGAAAATACTTCTGATTGTTGTCCCTCCCTTCCTTCATTCCAGGTGCTTTCACTGCTTGATTCCATCTTTAAATGTTCAGTCTGGCAAGCATATGAAGTATTCAGCAATTATTGAGTTAACAGGATGAGATTTGAAAGCATATAACATGTGGGGAAAGGGAGGATGACACAGAAGGAAACACTGTTTACTCCAAATATGTGTATAGTGTCCTTAGAGATCATCTAGAACATCCTACTTGGACTTCAGGTGCTTTTGCGGTATGAAAAATCTACTGTTTAACCTACATGATCTTTCATGTGCTCAAGCAGTTGCTCCGGGTGCTGGTGTCATGTCCAGAGCCCAGAGAGCAATGTGTCACTAAGGATGCACAGGCAGCAGTCCAGGCTGTTCCGAGCAAGCCAAGATAGGGACCCAGGGGGAAAAAGTGCCTTGGATTACTTCACACAGTTTGAAAGTACCAACTCTGTACACACCCCACAGTAGAGAGAAGTGATGAAATGATGGAATGATTCATTGTACTGAAGTGTACTGAATTTTGTAAGGGAAAGTAAGGGAAATAGTTATCCTTTTCAAAATGGACAAAAGTACACAATCCAAAGCAATGACAAAAAACATGATATTAGAGAAACATTCAGGCAGAAGTAAATGCAATGAACGCCACATTTTCATTGCTCCTATCTACACTAAATAGTAACTGAATCACATTAAAATTTTAGGAAAAAACCACATTTTATAATATTAATTTGGAGTATTGTCAAGCCATTAGAGGAAAAGACAACTGAATGTTGAAGTTGAGAATATTCAAAGAATAAGATGAAACAACATGATTAACTGTAACAGAGATTATAATTTATTGACAATACCTTCATATCACATTCACAAACTGAATACTAAAATGTGAGATGTGCTGATTGCAGATATTCTCTTGAAGACACTACTTTGAAGTGCACTTCAGATAGAGTCTAGATTTAGAAATTGTATATAAAAATTTAGTCAGAAGAAATGAAAACTCTGTCTTGTGTTAAAAAAAACCTGTTACACAGAACTGTAAAATCTACTGAAGACAAGACTCAGGCAGAACACACCCAACTAAGAGTTCCAGTAAAAAAAAAGTATTTCTTTCTCAGATGAGACTTAAAAGAACAGGTACAATATAAAAAAAGAAGGCAGTAAATATAAATTTTAAAAGGAAATATGTTTTAAAGATTGACAGTCTGTTAAAAGTCTGACCCTCTGCACCCATTCATTACCCTTTTCATCAGCCCTGAAGTCTGTGTCACTGCACTGCAAATCAGAACAACTCAGTAGTTTTTTCTGAAAATTAATCTGCGGGATAAGAAGAAAAATTTTTTAATCAAATATGTGAGGTGACTTAACTGACAATGTGGCCGTGTAAACTCCAGAGAGCTGGTTCAGGAGACCCTACAGGATAATGTGTGATCAGAGAGAGGGAAAGGAGGAGCAGAGAAAACCACCCTACAGTAGCAACACTATCTGTCTTGAAAGGACTCCTTGAATTCCTTCAGGAACTCATCACAGGCTGTGTGCCAGTCAATGGAATAAAGACAGTAGATCCATGTTGTACTCCAGTGTTATGATTATAACAGATTAATATTTGAATAAAAAGGTGAAAATATTTTTATTGAGTCAGCCGCAAAATTATTTAACCTGCTATTTTGATTGTGATGGAAACCATCAGCAGTGCTTAAGGGAGGAAGGTAAGAAGAAACAGGAAAAACCCTCCCCTGCAAAACAGTTTTATTTTCTTTAATCTGTGATTGAAGCTGGATCACAAAATTTAACAACCTCAAACAGACAAAGCTGTTTCTCTTGAACGTCTTTTATTTATTCCAATTAGTATTATTGGTAGCCAAAATATATTGTAGCAATGAGTTCCATTATTCAATTGCGTCTTTTATGATAAAACATTCTTTTTTTTCTTTAAAACCTACTGGAGGTCAATTTTGAAAGAAGGCTTAGTATAAGAGGGAAATACCTTCCCCTTTTTCATGTTTTCTTGAATTATATTAAGTTCCCAGGATAAGGAACTAGATTCAATAACATTAATTGGCTTCCAATTAATTAATACACCTTAAAATTAAAAGATTAACTTTTTTTATCTGCTAGCTAATCCCATAAGATTCTTCCCACAAACCCACAATATGGAACAAAATACTTGCATTGAAGTGTCACCTGTGCTGCTCTGCTAAGACTAATATGGTTTTCATTAGGCTTAGCCTACACCATCAAAGCCTCTTAATCCAATGGATTCCATGCTATCTAAGTACTTTTCATTAAAATAGTCCTATTAATCAAAATTTATTTTAATGAAACAAGGTCAGACAACACAACCCAAGAACATGGGCGATTTGCTGTTACGTAACTCGCTACAATCTGTTGTGAGGGAACTGTGGCCAAAGGGACAACCCCAAGAAGCATACTACAAATGAACCCAGAAGAAGTTGTCTTAACTCAATTAGTCTTCAAAATTGGCTGTGAAGACCTTCTTAAGAAATAGCCCCATTAAATGAAGTTAATCTGTAACATTACTGCGAGGCATTATAGGATTTAAAGTGGGAGACTTTCCCGAGCAGGTAAAGTATTTGTAAATCCTTTTCACCCATGCATTTGCTGTTTTCCAGGGTTCTCCTAATGAACCAACAACTTGCAAAAAGTATGTACTGCCACTCAAGCAAGTCAATATGGTAGTTAAGAAATGTATGAGTATCACCTGGTCAGCTTCATGGTCTTTACTATGGCTTTCTTCATATACAACCCATGCAAAAGCAATATGTACATATTTAGCAAACTGTATCTAAGATTTTCACCATTTTCTTGTATTTCAGAGGTACTAAACCTGCTCATATGATCATAGAAACCCCTGTAATGAGTTATATTGAGACTCCAAGCAGGAACTGGACTTAACAATTCTGATTGGTTCCTTCCACCTCAGTATATTCTACAGTTATATGAATCCATTATAGTTTTCTGCCTTTGGCAGCAGCTGACAGTGAACGTTATGCCTCCTATGCCTGACAGTATCAAATTCTATTGCATAAATAATCACCTTCTTTCACTATTTTTAACTGCCAATATATTGAAAATAGTCACTAAAAAACTGATTCACATTCAAATTTCTCATGCCACTCACAGTTTTCGTAACTCCCTTAAAACGCATATTTTCTGGAAAGCACAATCCTAACCAGCACAGCCCCCCTCTCGTGGAAGCATTTCCTCCTGCTGTCACCTTGTCTGCGTCTATTCCTGTCTCTCAGAGACAAGGTTTGGCATCCAGGTCTTTCACTGGATGACGAGGTTAAGCTGTTCAACTTTCAGAGAAAGCTCACAGATCCATTTTCTAACAGAGGAGGGAATTCTCTGGCAAAGGAGAAACTTATCACTCTCTAGCCAGCTGGCTACTTAAAAGCTTCGTGCTTCCCCTTTTCACTCTTGCCCAGCACAAATCTTCAGTCGTGGGTAACTCTGCAATCTTTCTTTACATGAAAATGAGGAGGCAATAGATGAGCCTTGGAGGAAGACTTTCCACTTGGTTACAGCCAAAAGACAGCTGAGAATGTGGAATGAGTTGATAAGTTAATAATTTTTGCATTGGGTTGGCATTAAACACATTTTCCAGGTTCAGACAACTACAATACTCTGGGTTTTGTCACATTCTTTTCTTCATCCTGAAATAATTTGTAATTTTTTCAGTGTTCTCTTTAGCTTCAACGGAGTTTTTCAAACAGTTCAATGTGGCTTCGTAAAACAAACTGAAGTCTGTGGTGCAGCAAAGTCTTGTTTGTATACTGACTTAATGAGTGTTTACATGACATAAGGATTTTAAGGAATAAAGAAGTTAGTCCAACGGAATGTGACTGATTTCTCTTCTTATTTTTCCAGGTTTTCTCTTTTTTTTTTCAACAATGAGAAAACAAAAACAGATATAGAACATTCAGTACAATGACTCCCCAACTTATTGTCCCCCAAAATGTTAAACAAAGTGAAAGCAAAAAATGAAACAGAATTATGAATAAGGAATTTTGTTTGTCAAGCATACAATATTATATCAATTGCTCTTACTGGAAAGAAAAAAAAACATGACTGAATCCCTGCCTATACCTTTTCTCACTGGTCCACAATCACCAACATTAATATAAAAGAAGCAAAAAAACTTGTGTATTCGTGTTTTTAATTATAAATGAAACTTCAAACTTTTTTTTTTCTCAGAAAAAAATATATCCTTATTTCACTTCCTATTCATGATATTAATTTGACAGGAAATGGCACTTTCCTATTTTAGTGACAACCAGGAAAAAAATACTGTTTTGAAGACCATGGCCTGGGGAGCCAGGTAAGATATAAGAACTGTGTAAGCTGTCCCCAGATTCAAAAACTTACTTGTTAAAACTTGGAATCATGTCAGTGTTTCGATATCAAAGATAGCATCACTACAGTAATAAAGTGAATGGAGTGATGGTGCCTTAAGGTAAATAATTATGCTTCATTTCTTGTTTCATCTTTAATATGCAGTATCTGAAATGATTTGTAATGTAAGAGGCATGTGGAAAATGATCATGAAGGAAAAATCTTGAATATCAGCAGATTATACATAAAAAAAATCGACACATCAAGAATATAAAAGGAGAATAAAAACCTTGAACATCATTATTTTCAAGCCTGTATTTCCATAAAATAATGGCAGATTGTTGTTTAAGCCATTGTTAAAGCCACAATATTCTCCAGCAGTGAAGGTGTCTTGGAGACCTGCTGTTTCTAACATTTCCAGTTTTTTGACAACTGTGTGTAAGAGCTTTTACTAAACTCATTAGTTTTACTAAGTGTTTTTAACAAATCTAATGCCCAACTATTTTTAAAATGTAGCTTTTAGAGTGACCTTCAATCTCCCATGGGAAATTAGAAAATGGAGAAGTTATTGGAGGAGGAGATCCAACAAAATTACAATCACGACAAGCTTGAATTACACCATATAATTGAATCTATTCAGAAGCCAAAAATCAATGCAGTCAGCCAGAAGTATACCAAATGTGACATTCATTTTTTCTGCTTTATCAAGCTTAATTGATGTCTTAGGAACTAAATAAGAGTAATAGGCAGGCTTATTGTAGAAACCTCCAGAGATATTTCAAGTGGCTATTCATAAAGGCTGCAAATAATTCATAGATTTCACTGTCATTGATGGGGTGATAGAATAACTATGTTGCTTTTAAATACCACATGCCCTGGTATTAATTGCACCCCCATCCCTCTAGGCTTCCTACTGAGAGAGTCAACAGGCACAAAGCCATCTAGCTGGCATATTCTGAATTATAGAAGCTCTTGACTTGTCAATATCATTTTGGACATAAAGTTAACATGTCATGGCTAACAAGCTAACACTCCTGACATTTCTTGGCATTACCATACAGTTTGTCATAATGCATATGCATATATAAAAAATACACAAACATATTACAGAATTCAATAAAGGAGAATACATAGAAACTTAGTAACACGGGGAATGCTTCAGAATAATGCTTCATACCCCTGCCTCTCTGATCATCAAAATGATGCAACAAGGCCTAAACTACCTTGACACAAGGTGATCACAATACAGTGTAAATGAACCTGAAATTTACCCCCAAAAATGAGAAATATAGTGATGTCCTGAAAAGCATACTGAAAAGTGACAATCTGCTTCTTGATTCTTTAATTATAATTTAATATCAGTACTGCAGAACGTAATTATGATGAACAAATGTTGTTCTAACAGAACTACTAGTCTACCAAATGTAAACTAAGATTATTCCCAGAGTGTTACAAATATCTCTTGGATATTTGATCTGAGAATTTCAAAGGATATATGGAAATGGGGTGACTAAATTTCATCTTTTCTGTCACTCCAAATTTTCTCTCTTCTCCTGAAACCAGTGCTTTCCCCTTGCCAAGAGGGGAGATGCAATGTAACGATGCAATGATGCAGCTCACCAGAGTCCGGGCTAGCTCAGGTGCACTCCAGTGCCGCGCTGGGAGTGGGGAACCGCCACGGCAGGGGTTAGGGCCAATGGCCGAACCTGAAGATCTGGAGGCTCTACGGTGACCAAGATGCAAAGCTGCAGCAGGGTTCGGGTTAAGGAGAAAGGAGGGGCCACTCCTGGGTGAGGTTCCAACAGGTTTATCAAGGGAAACACAGCCAAAGGCAACACCACGAAGAGAGACACCCAAGCACTGCTGTGCACGGGGTTAAATACAAGGTAACAAAAAGGGGCGGATACAAATGAACAGCCAATGTGGGGATTTCAGGGGAGGAGTGAAGAGGTTACATCAGGGTTCCTGGGCCAACCAGGAAAGGGGGAGGAGAAGGGAGGTCACATGCCCCAATGGGGCATCGAGTTGAGGGTGACACCCCAGAACGCCCAGGGGTAAACACATGGGATTGGATGAGGGAAGGACTGACAGGGAAGGTGCTGGAACAAGGGGTAGGGCTAGGATGATGGACAGGGAAGGTACTGGAATAAAAGGTGGGGAAATCACATATAGGGCAAGGACAGGGGAGGATACAAAGTAGGGGCAAACCAACTTGGGGAGTAACAGGGGTACATAGAGTGAACCATTTAACAGTACAAACATTAATCATGAAACAATGAGTTCAAAATAAATACTGTCCGCAACAATGCAAAACTTTCAGACACACTAGAATTTATATTAGAGGGGAGAAAAAATGTTTGTCCTTCTTCACAGGTTTATAAGGCTCCATCTATATGGCTAAGAAGTCAGAGAGATTCTGTTGTGTTTATGGTGCTTTTTAAAGTAGACTCCAATTTCAACATATATGCTATAAAGATCATTTTACTATACAGAAGAGTCAAGTTATCTGAAAATGACTCAAGTAGCAGTATATCCAAATTGGTGGACAACAGAAATATTTGAACTCTCTACAACTCACAGCAGTAAGCCTCTCAGAGTTGAAGAAATGTTTGGACAATACTCTCAGGTACATGGCATGATTCTTGGTATGGTCTTCTACAGGGCCAGGAGTTGGACTTTGATGCTTTTAGAAGAGAAAGTCTTATGTCAAAATAAACAGCAGAAACACCTTGACTTTTCCTTATCTTCTGCTGTCATTTGGACCAACTTATATGTAGAACACTTACTAGAAGAAACAGATCCGAGGACTTGGAACTGCATTTCTGGAGAAATTTTTAATAAAAAGAAAAATAATTCAGTTCTATTCCACTGCATTTTAACTGAAATTATCTAGGATAACATGAGGCATAGGTAGTCTAAAAGCACTGGACCAGATAGGGCATGCTCAGTACAAGAGCCTAATTCCAAACAGCCTGCATACATGTAATAAAGACATATTTGCTGCCAAGTTGTAGGGGTTTAAGAAAAATGTATTTCTAAAATACATTAAAATCTCATAGCTTGTCATCCAAATAGATTTCAAGCTAGGTGTTTTTCATTAGTCAAAGATTCACAGAATCACAGAAGGATTAGGGTTGGAAGAGACCACTGGAGGTTATCTGCTTCAACCTCCTTTTTTAAGCAGGGTCCCTTACAGCATTTTGTATTGTCCCCTTAGCAACACTAAGGATTGTGTCCAAACAGCTTTTGAATATCTCTAGGGAATGAGATTCCAGAACCTCTCTGAGCAACCTGTTTCACTGTCACACATGTAAGGACGTTCTTCCTCATGTTCAGGTGGAACTTCCCTTGTTCCAGCTTCTGCCCATTGCATCTCACCCTATTGCTTTGCACCACTGAGAAGAGCCTGGATCCATCTTCTTGATGCTCTCCCTGCAGGCACTTATTCACATGGATAAAGACCCCTCTCAGTCTTCTCCAGGCTTGCTTAGTAGGCCCAACCCTCTGTCTTTCCTCATATGAGATGCTCCAGTACTCCAAATCATTGTAACCCTTTGCTGGACCTGCTCCAGAAGCTCCATGTCTCTGTTTTACTGGGGAGCCCAGAACTGGACCCAGCACGGAAGCTGAGGCTTCACCAGGGAACCAGAGGGGCGGGATCACTTCCTTCAGCCTGTGGGGAATGCCCTTCCTAAAGCACCCCAGAACACCTTCAGTCTTCTTGGCCACAAAAGCACTACTGGCTCATGGAAAGCTGGTTTTCTATCAGGACCCCCATGAGAAATATTCTGAGTTTTTCACATGTATCATCACTGGATAGAATTACCCAGAAAATATTTGTGGATGATGGAAGTTGAATACTTTAATCATATTACTCAGTCACCAAACCCAATTAAAAAATGTAACACCTACCTATGTTTCTGTTGCTTTATCAGCTTTGGTAAAAAAATAACTTGTGCTTGAAATAATTCATTTAAGAAATTACCTTTATTTGTGAAGAAAATTTTAGCTCAGTCTTTGAGAGCTATGCAGGCTTAGATTTAAAATCTAGTGATTGCCAAGACCACCTGTTTATATCTTCTCTCCTGCAGCATAATCTTATCTTCTGTGAAATATGTTACTGCATTTCTCCTTAGGCATGATCGAGATAAGATTTGCCAGCCTTGGAAGAAACCCCATTTTCAAATTCCAGTTAGCCCCAGATATTGCTATTTCTGTCATTTCCACTGCATGACAATCAGCTAAAATATCATCCACCATCTCTATCAACTTTACGGCATGGCAGATGAATGTTAATTAGTCATTACTTTTGCTGAAAAGAAGAGGGGTTGATGAATTAAACCTCAAGCTACCAACACCTAAACACACAAAATCTCTTAAATAAGTTAACACTGCAAAATGTTACAAAGAAACAAATAACAGTAGGAGACAAATCCTTCTAGTTTTGTGCCCCATAATTTTTGCGTGTACAAAGCATCATGGAAGTTCTTAATTACACTTTTATTAGTATGCCAGTATAGTTCAATAGAAATCAGTACAGCAACATTGCCCCATGTGCCACAGCATCTTGATTCAGTGAAGATTTCACTTATACCAGAATGAAAGAAATCAGTTTCATGGCCTGTACTGAGGCTAATTAGCCTATTTGAGAAGTATGTCATTCTGCCTTGAGCTGTGCAGTCATGTCTCAGTGAACTTCAACATCTGAGCTGCGCTTCCCAAAGTACAGCATAACTCTGATGTACCTGCAGCTGCAACAACTTACATAGATTTCCTCTTTTAGCAATCCACGTTATAAGAGAATTTTGGTTGGATGAAGACCTGGAAGCGCATAACATCTGAGAGATATACTCCCACTCCTGAAACTATCAGTCTGTCTCATAAATGAACTTTGGAGATGCCTGAGAACAGTTTGTATAGTTGAAGAAATATTTCAAGAGACTTAGTACTACTGAAAGACTGAAACCCCACTCATACCTCCTCCTCCTGATTTTCCTTAGTCTCTATGATACCTCACATTTATGAGACTGCCAAGGGCACAGCATGTATAAAGAGGAATTTTTATGCCAGGGTCCTTGCAAGCATTAGACAGGCCTTAGCCAACCTTCCCCACTTTTCTTTTTCAAAAAATGTCTGTAATTTGCAATCACTTTGTTGTACATATAATGGCACATTTAAGGTCCTTTACTGGCTTCTGGAGAAGAAAAAGAAAAAGCAACCCACACAAAAGAGACTCTCACTGCAAATCAGATACAAGTCCAAGCTATTTTAAAATATAAAATTAATTTTCTATTCATTCTTTTTTCTTCCTCCCTCCAATTAGCAGCTAATCTCATCCATATAGCTGCAGGCTCCAAACTGGTAAATGTTGTGATTCACTAAGAAGTAGTTGGAACCTTTTTTCTTATAATTACAAGATATAATTACTTCGGAGCTTTTTTAGAAACTTCCATGATTAGTAAAGCTTTTGGTAATTGTAGACATAGCATTTATATTTTTAATAAGCAGAAAACTTTTATGTTCAAATAAGAGAATTAAATCCACAAAACCCAAGCAATTTATGGCTTAGAATACATTTGAGAGATATGAAAGCAGGACTTCAGGACCATCAGTTTTTTACACTGAAAACAGGCAATGATATTTTGGTTATTAGCATCAAACTGAAGTAAATACATACAGGAAAGGAAGATATTCCTCTAATAAAATAAAATAAAATATAGAAAGACTCGAAGGGTTGGTTTAAACTTTATATAATTCTTTGCCTTGAACTTAAAGATAAGAAATAAAAAAAAAAAAAAAAAATCCCTTTTTACCCCCAGCAAGGAGCTGAGGAGCAGCAGCAGGCTAAGGGTAAAAGGAGGCCTTGCTGGAGCACAGTCTGTGGCCAAAGGGTAGACACGAACTACCTTTTTTCTTTATCTTTCCATTTATTTCTTCTTCTTATTCTTTCTTCTATTTCTTGGAGAGAAAAACATTTGGGGCATGTGAGCTCAGTTTTCTCCATTAGTAGCTCATTAGAATTGCCTCTAGCACACGTTTTGGCAGTGCCAATAACCCATGAGTACAGGGCAACAGTTAGCACAGGTCAGGACCAGTTCTTGACAGGCACCTTGCCTTCAGCAGCCCTGTCTTGTAGGACAAGAACCCTTTTGTGCTGATGCAAACAGTTCTGTGGTAGCTGTCCTTGGTGGCAGCCAGGGATTCCAGGAATGCTCCTCCTGTGACAACAGAGACAGTTCCAGTTCTGAGCACAGCAGCTGTGCAGGAACCACAACGCTGTGCAACACCTACACTCTGTACTTCAGCATACTCTGAAGAGATTGCTAAACCAAAGCTGACTTGATCCTAAAAGTCAATGTGCTGCATCAAAGTCACATGCAGATGCAAAAATTGAAAATAGAGTTCCTCCTTAGGATAGTTAATGATTCCTCTTGGACGGGGAATTCTGATCAATATTCTGAGCTTTCCTCAGCTCAGAAATGAATCCACTCAGCCATATTACTTCAGCATTTGACCTGGCTCAAGGGAAGAGACAGTAAAATTCAGATTTGCAGGAAATTTGAGCAGTGTGAAGTCCAGAGCTAGGAAGTTGAGCTGAATGTACAAAAGTGCTACAAAAATATCATATGTTGAAATAAAAGACATTGAGCGCCAGTGTACAGGCAGCATTCTAGGAGTAGCCACTCCATTTTTTCACTACACAAAAATTAATTATGTATGTTTTCTTTCTTAAGCAAATGGAAAATTATGAAGTGTGATAACCAAATTATCTGGGATAAATCAAGGTTTAACTCAGGTTCCCTACATGGAGAAATAAACCTAAAACCCTGGGAGGTAGGGTGCTAGGACCTTAGACTTACAAGGTCAAACCCCTGGCATATAGTCACAACTGGACACCCAGGTAAACCCTATAGATTGCCAGGTTAGACATGCCCCCTTGTCCTTTGGAAATCAGCCCTCAGACTGCGTGCTCTCTTGGATGCAGCTCTCAGGCCATGCTCTCTTGGATGCTGCTCTCTGATGAATTAAAATCTATCTTTGGCTACTACATCGGACTCATCCTGACTTATTTAGCCACTCTCAGCCCAAGCAAGCTGGACATTAGATCACAGCTTGCACTGCAATAATAAGTGGAAAACTACAAAAGAAAATGACACCATGACACAAAATTCTGCTGGCTCATATGGCAACTTGTCTTGGCAACAAAATCTAGACTTCTAATTTATGCAGGATTTGTGAGTTTTTTAGTCATTTATTTGCAGCTTGGACAAAAGAGAAAGCAGAAGACAGTTTGAAACGATTCACAGTCTGCACCTAGACGTCATAGAATCATTTAGGTAGGAAAAGACCTTTGGGATTATTAACATAGCCCTGAAAAGCCCAATGCTAAATCATGTCCCTAAGTGCCACATCTACATGTCTTTTAAAATCTTCCAGGCATAATAAAACTACCACTTAACCGGACGGATTGTGTCAATGTTTGGCAGCTCTCCATGAAGACTTTTCTTCCTAGTATGCAAACTAAGCTGACCCAGCACAATTTAAGGCCATTTAATCTTGTACTGTCACTTGTTGCCTGAGAGAAAGGGATAGCACACACCTTGTCATAACCTTCTTCCAGGAAGTTGTAGAGAGCAAAAGGTTCTGCCCGAGCAGGCTTTTCACCAGGCTAAACACCAGCTCCCTCAACTGCTCCTCATCAGACTTCTGCTCTAGATCCTTCACCGGCTTCATTGCCCTTCTCTGGACTCACTCCAGAACCTCAATGTCCTTTTTGTAGTGAGGGGCCCAGAACCAGATACAGGATTTAAGGTGTGGCCTCACTAGTGCCAAGTACAAGACAATCACTACTCTGGTCATGCTGATACAGTCCAGGAATTCATTGTCCTTCTTGATGACCTGGGCAGACTGCTGGGTCACATTCAGCCATCTGCTAAACCATATTCTCACTTTTTTTTCCCCCCACCTGTGGCTTTCAAGCTATCCTCAAATGTGTGTGTAGGATTGTAGGGACCATGTCAGGGGTTCAAGTGTTACTACAGGAGGATCTAACAACTGCCAATAGCTGGCTTTCAATTTAATAAGCAAACTGAATGCTTCTTGGTTACATAAACCTCATATCAGTGCAGCAAATGAGAGTTTTACTATTGAATTATATGAGGTGGATTTCTCAGTGAAATCAAACAGACAGTATCAAACTAACATGAGTTTGTTTGTCCACAGTTAGGTATCTTCTCTGTAAAAATAGGTGGCATTCCATAACTGAGAAATAAAAATGATTAAACTTGAACTTCAGTGTGCTTTGCATAACCCAGAAAACAAAATTATGGACTCTGAAGAAAAACCTAAAAAGGCATTTTTGTAGTTAGTTTCTCAGAAGAAATAAATGGAAAGATAAAGAAAAACACCTAGATATATGATCCAGCCTGTTTAGAAAGATCATGTTAATGGTCTGCATTTGCATCAGACATTTGCGGAAAAATAAACGAAGATGAATAAAATAAGAATTTATTACTGTGGATTTTTTTTTATTCTCCATCTTGACACAACAGGGAACCAAAATGTTATAAAATGCTTTACCTTCTTACTCTCTATCTTTATGGATAACCGTTCTTGGCAAAAGTTTCTGTGAGGTTTATGCATGATAGAGGCTGAGTGTGTCTGAAATTGATAAAGGTTCTACAGTAATTTATACTTGCAAGACAGGTTGTCTGTGAATATATTTTAAAGCAAATCTTATCAACAAAATGTCAGTGGTTTTCTGGTGTTATTCTGTACAGCCACAGCATATTCACTGCAGCACCAGAAAGATACTCGCCAGGGATTCAAACTTTAAGCAGAGACAGGGAAAATAAATATGAACAGTCTACAGATTCAGATAAATAAAAGTTACTTCCCTGGACATTGAAGATTTAAGTACAATTTGGAACTGAAGTTTTCATTTAGATATTGTCAGACAAGGCACAAATGAATAAGTAAATAAATACAAAAATAATATTTTAAAATCTTCAGCATGCTGCTGTGTACATAAGTTGAAACTGCATAGGTTTTCTTACAAAATAAATGGAATACCTTCTTGCTTCTGCCTTATTTTATATGTATCATCTTTTCTTGCAAAAAAATTTTTTGTATAACAGAAATATGTTTTTCAGCAGGGGACTGTTGACATTCTGCAAGTAATAAGAACAGAATAGAAGATAGTTACCTAATTTTTAAATCATTCTGGAATTTTTCTGTGAGAGAGGGCTACGTTGAATGCAGCTAAGATTAACAACTATGCTGTAGGAAGAAAAAATGTGAGTGCCATCATTATTTTTAGCTAATATGTAACACATCAATCAATCACTAGTCTGTTGCTCGGGGCGATCTTATCTCTTGTCACTTATCCACACTACATTTTATTTTAAAACTGTTTTAAATTTAAGAGAAAGAATTATTAAGAAATAAATGTATTTTGCATCTTCTACTATGACTCCCTGAATGCTCTAAGGAAATAAATACTACTGTTTACTTTTTTTATGGGGCACTTTTAGAGCGTGGCTTAATATGACAAAGCAATAGAAAACCTTTTATCTCAAGATCTCCTGTTTAAGAGCAATACATTTGAAGTTACCTGATATAAACCCCAGGAGTCATTTCTGACAAAAAAAAAAAAAAAAAATAAATTTTACACATCTGCAGCAATGGCAAATGACATTACAAGTCCATTTTCTGGTTAACTGGAGTATCTGGACTTATGAGTCTCTCTCAAACAAGAGGAGATGCTGAAGTTCAGAGAATGGATGGGGGTAAAAATAAAAAAGGACAGACACTGGAATGAAATAAAATGAACATCCACAGATATCTGAGACACAGTAGTGTATTACATACTAACTTCTCAAAATGTCTAATCAAAGACTCTATTGTGCCCGAGCTGTTCACTGTATCTGTTTCCTCAAGATCTGTCCTCTTCCAATGTCCATGAAACCATAATTCCTCCACCAATTTCCACTGAAAATCTCTACTGAACCTGTTCTCTCAGGGTTCACAGAACACAAAAATGTTACTTCCCATAGCTTGTTTCTTAGAATATCTTCTCCAGGAGATCAATTTTGAGATGTCTCCAGAAAAGGATGAGGAAGATTAGGATTGAAGCTGGTCCATCATAACAGATTGTGCTGATTACAAAACTGTGGGAGGTCACTGCATTTTATTGTTTTTGTGGGTAACTATGACGTTCTGAGCAAGAAGTACAGAAGCCACACAGGCCAAAGGAGAGCAGATGTTAGTGGTTCGTCTTGTCTGATGGGAAAGATGCTGCCTTGGGTGGCTGCTCTCAGAATTATTCCTGGTTTGTTTTTGTTCCTTTGTCCAACAAGTAGCAAATAAAAACTCCACCAGCATGCCA
Source organism: Certhia americana (assembly GCA_018697195.1). Classification (NCBI taxonomy): domain Eukaryota; kingdom Metazoa; phylum Chordata; class Aves; order Passeriformes; family Certhiidae; genus Certhia; species Certhia americana. Next base: position 40,974,145 of record CM031859.1, read on the forward strand.
GGAAACAGAATACCACTTACTGGGCAAGCACTTCTATCAGGAAAATGTGCAAAAAACAGAGCTCCAGCTTCCAGCTTTGGGGAGTACAGTCGCTTCAGGAGACAGCATTTCAGAAATGCTCTTCCACATTTCCTAATTGATTGGTTTGGGCATCCCAGCACTTGGTGTACTGACAGCTGTCAATCTCACCTTGCTCCAAACTGAAATTAGCTTTGCAAATTCTGTTTTTGGAGACAGCTCTGAGGCTGGGGCTTTTGTACGTCACATGTCACAACACTCACTTCTTTCATTTGAACAAGACTTAAATTGTACTCTTTTTATTCCACAATATTTTCCATCAAACTCACATGCACAACTTTAGACAGAGAAATTCATAATCTGTTTTAAAGGCTCTTTTCATCATTTGAGGTTGTCCTAGAGAGACTGCAATTCAATGAAAAATATGCAGCCGTACACATGTATGCGGAAATTCCCCATCTTGACTGAGTTATTTAAAATATTAATACAATAAAAACACAGAGCGTTAAGAATGAAACCAGCATCATTTGGGGCTATCTTTGCATATTTTATAGCTAGATAAGTACTTCTCTCAGGCAAAACTGTCTAAAATTCATTAAAATCCTCATTTACTCGCAGGAACTGTTTCACTCTTAGGACATCATATAAACAAAGAAAAACACCCACACCAGATTATTTAACACACCATAGAAGTGGAATATCTCCCAGCATGAAATGCTTCTCATCTGAGTTACCATATGCCTCATACTCCTTATTCCACTTCTCCATCTCCCCTAGCATAAACATTTCCATCCGTTAACAACCTTTCAAATTCTTTACACTTTAAATATTGTATAGCAACACATGTAAACAGAAATCTATGTTACTTTTATTGCACTCTTGGTGCAAATTCATAGCCCCTGACAGCAAAATCTCAGCTCAGTGTAGGAAATACATACCTGCTCAGCTGCAAAATTTTATATGCAATAATTCCTGTCAAATGCTATATAAACCTCTACATTAAGGTAGCAATATCATGCTAGAGCATTTCCTCTGATTTCTCTTCCTAATTTCCTTCAAAGTCTCTCTGAGATTTAAAGGAAAAAAAAAAAAATATGTCAGGTGTAGAAAGAAACTACCAACCATCTTAAACGCAAAATAAGAGCAGCCATAGAACATTCCTGGGCTTGACAGGCTGGAGCATACCCAATAAAATGAATGAAGTCCCATTAAAGTCAATGTGCCCGAATCCTTCTCACTACCTAAGTAATGGAAAGAAAAGAGACATACTGCTGTTTCAGAAACCTGTTAAGGAGGCACTAAAAACTGAATCTGTGCCAAGAGTGTATGGTGTAAGTGGTAAAGGACAGTTAGTTTTCATAAGATTTAGTTTTCTAATAAATATTTTTTTGTGTTCCTTTTCTCAGGGATTAAAATCAGTCCACCACAAACCCTAAACTATTACTTTTGATTTGTTAATGTCCCGTCACGGTGCAACTGATCCAGAAATTTTCTTTTGTGTCGGTTCAGGATCAAGCAGCATTTCCTCTGCCACTGACAATGAAGCTGGTGTAAGGCACGAGTTGGACCTTAAATAATAAACTCTCCATGACCAGTTCCTGAAGATGAGGCTATCTGGTTCACGTCAAATGAGCCATCATGCAAAAATCTGTCTACACAGGAACAAGAAGCCTTAAAGTTAATACCTTTCATAGAAAGTGAAGCTTTATGTTGTGACAATCAGGCAATTTAACAACACAGCAAAATTCAATACATTTTGGAAAAAAAAATATTTTAACATTTTGAAATGATGGACTGTTCTGACATTTTTGTCAGTGTTTTTGTGTGAAATCTTCATTGTTTATTTAATCACAATAATTTTACATGCAAAAATAGAACCAAAAAAATACATTTAAATTCATATTCTCTTCAGGTTGGTACCTCCAGGTCATGCTCAGATTTGTGAATCTGTGAAATCTCACAAGCCTAATGTTCTGAAAGTACAAAAGTTGTGATTTTTTTTTCTTTTTTTTGTAGTGCTAAAAATAAATTTTGAATTGCATCTCTGAATTAGTCACTCAAAGCTCTGCATAAGTCTTGGCCTTCATATTGAAATGTGTGGTGTAAATCTGCATGTTTCTATTGACCTTGTCAATAATACTGATGAATAACTAAAAAAAACCTGAAACAACCAAACAAACCAAAATGCCACAATCTTATTCTTAAAAAACAAACAAAACAAAACAAAACAAACAAAACCCAACACAAAACCTTAAACATTTCAACTAAGTTGCTAATTCATAGAAGATGAATATTTTTTATAAAACTTTTTATTTCCTAGTTTGTAAATGGGTCTACTTAAAGTCCAGACCATAAACAATAATTGGATCTGTAAACATGAAGTTTCCATTAAATTATGATTCACATTTCCTTAAAAAACTTTCACCATGATTTAAAGACTCATTTCATTTTCAGTTTCCACAAGTCCCCAGAGAATTTTTTCCACCTAGTATAACAAAATGTTCACAAAAATATAAATTAAAAATATCATAAGAGGAAAGTCTCACTTACTCAGAGATCAAAATAAGCACCGAACACTTTTCACTGTCTGAAATAAAATACTGAGATCCTGAATATTTCAGCAGGATTTCTCAGTTGTGAACAGCTTTTACACTGAAGTACTGTAGTCCTATCCTATGTTAAACACAGCAGCACAAAACAGTGGTGCATTTTCTCTTGAGCCTGCAGTATAAGAAGAAACACAAAAATGGAGCTCAAAACCAATCACTATAAAGTGTCAATGAAGTAGTTTATTGAAAATTAGGGGCAAGAAGAAGAGGCAAAGTCAGAAAAGGTGACATATAGGGAAAGATGTGTCATTGCAAATGGCAGTGAAGACCTTTACCTTGGTATCACACACCAACCACTGCCAAACCACTTGGCCACCACAGAACAGAAAGAAGTTGGGTCAAAGAACCCCTGGATAAATCAAGGATATTTGGGCTTTCTTGATAACGTTTGAGTCAACTTGAATGTGATTTTAATTAATAAAAAGTGAGTAGTTACTCTAACATTCTCTAAGTCACATGGAGTGGCTTGGCATAACTTTTCATAGGATTTTCCTTTGTGAAATACGTATGCAAATGTATCTGTATCATACTCACAGGACACATGCCTCAGAGTGAATCTCTGTCTGCACTGTGCACTTTGCAAAGACCAAATGCAATATGTGCATATCAGTGGATATCTGCTCTAAAATTGATTGACCTGGATCATACTTTGTCCAGCTCTTTCAGGATGTGTGGAAGATATCAGGTTTCAGTAGTATTCTTACTGTTCAGACAAAATTTTTTCAGCATCTTTTTTTAATATGCTCTGAATATGATATTATGCATATCAGTGTAATCCTTGACATATGACTCCCATTATTATCTTCTAAGATGCAGAATAACAGAAGGGTAGCCGTAACTGGCAATTTTTGTCTTACATTGTTTTAAATATTATATATATAATATCTATTTCTGTATCTATAAATGTATATAATAATGAATATATTATGTTGTTTAATAATCTGCTTATATTTATTTATTTATTTACTGTCTGTATGGTACGCTTGAAACAATTTTTTCTTTTTACATTTATTGAAAATTGAAAACTTTTGAAAAATTTTGAAATTAAATATGTCCCACTCTGATTTACAAACAAATGCCATATTTCTGTGCCTGTATTGCTCTCATTCACTCTGGTGCAACTGAAGGCTAAGAATTAATGAAATCACCCCTAATGGAAATCCAGTATGAAATTAGAATAAATGTCCCTGGCTATAAACATAAAAATAAGGAGTATTCTTAACTCCCTGTCACAACTTTTCTTCCATGGCAAAGAAAGAATAATCTCATATTTCAATATGAGATTTAAAGCAGAATAAAAAAAACAACAATGATTAAATGCATCTTTTGAATTTGATGTAATTTGTTATTTAAATGAAAATTCCAACTTTAATTATCTTTTTCAAGTTAGTGTTATATTATAGAATTTAGCATCTTGTTAAAGAGAAACCTTCCCCTTAAAATAGCATGGCTTGCAAACTTTATTTTAAAACATAAATTAATGTAGTACTTTGGGTTGCCAAAAATTTTAGCCATTCTTTAAGACTTAACTTGTCATTCAATTACACATTAATTAATGCCCTGTAGAATTATATTTATCATTTCATGTTTAAAATTAATTTTCTTGCAATTTTAAAGATCATTGAAATTACTGTTATTAAAGTAGCAAGGGAACATTAATAGTAATGGCCATCTTGATGTAAAAAATCATGTAAATAAGTATATCCTTTTCTTAAATTTTAAAATCATGTAAATATTTCAGTTGAATTTTAGTCATGCATTTCAGTTAATTATGTCCTTTATAATGCTAATAATAGTCTGTACAATTTTTAGTCCAGTTATGCTGGCTCCAGTTTTTCCTTTGTAGTTCAATTAAGTTTGGGGTTTTTTTTAATTCTTCCATGTATGAAACAACTACTATTTACAGGAATGAAATAAAACGTATTTGCAGTAGTTGTGAAGAATGTGCACTATAGTTCGCTGTCTCTGGGCAAAACCCAATATTTTTAGAAATTTAAGCAAGTCCATCCTAAACCTGTCTATCTAAATTCATGATCAAAATTAACTACATTTTTCAGGTTATACCTCCTGATCTCCTCTTTTACACAGATAACTACAAAAGAGGTAGCCTCATAATTGTTTGTTTCCATGACGATGATATTTCGTTAAACATTCTGATTAAGCTAGACTAGAAGTATGATTATTCTGATTCCTTGGTTTAATTTCAGATCCAGTTTAAGGTTCCCTATACTTAGGAATACAATTATATTTAAATATTCTACAAATACATGTCTAGTAATAATCCATGGGACTGGAGAACAATTCTTTACAATGAAAGTCTCTATTTTCTTTCTCCTAAAATTTTAGGCAAAACTTCAGACTTAGACGTCTTCCTGAAAATATCGATTTGGTGCATTCTGTTTTACTTAGTAAGTGGAAAATTCCAAACAGAGCCATTATTCAGTATAGCGTATGCTATATACCTATAAAATGTTCTGAACTATTATTTAGCCTCTAAGCCTTTAAACACTTATATCAGCAAATATATTGATTTTTTAAACACCATAAAAATAGGTACATATTGGTATTGTAAATGCTACAACAGATTATTTTAACAGTTCAGTGGAAACAATTTTGTGAATTGAGAACATCTGAAAAATTTATCAGATTATATAAAATTTCTTGCTTTGATTATTTTTATGAACAATGGATCATAAGACGGAAGTTTTGAATGTTCTAAGCAAAAACACTGTTTGCACTAAAACTGCTCTAAGCAGGGGTTCCATTAGAACAGTAGAGAATCATTATGCTCTCCTAGTCAGCCTTATGCACAATGAAATCTTCTGTTCTCTGCCACTTCACCTTACTTACCCTGTTCAATGTTTGTTCTCCAGATAGCAAAGTTGCATCTATAAAGTCAGGATACAGTTCAAGTTCCAGACATGCAAATATGTGTGCTGTTATGTGTAATGGTGCTGTTTGCCTGTTCTCAGGTTACAGTCTATTGCTTCCACAGTAAACAGCTAGTGGCCAGCCAGGGGACTCTTTTGAGTGCCATGGATTCTATGAACTATTCAGCACCTAGTTTAAACACATGACAACTAGAACATAAATCTTAAATTATGGATATGCCTAGAAGTACATATCTGCTGCCATCTGAGATATCCTTGGATATGCAACATCGTCACAAACCTGGCAGATATGGTGCAGGGTGGATATGAGATCCACATCCTCCTGAAAAGGACCTATAGGCTTTCTGAGATACATGAGGTTGCCTCAAAGCTTGGAAGGGGTTGTATTTAACCAGCTGTGGTGTACTTCTACAATATAGATAAATCAAACCCACATTTCAGTTACAATGTGAATCCCAGTGAAAGTTTCTGACTGTAAGCACCTCAAATATATAGCTAGATTTTAAGTAATTAGTTTGGTACATACCTGGATTATAAGACAATATGGTTGGCTTAAAAATGAAAAATGTGCTTTCTGTGTTTACATGTAAATGTATCAGTGCAAATTCATATTTGTTTTCATCATTTTGAATGACTGAGACTTCAACCATTCTATCTAAAAGCTTAAACTTAATTAGCAATCCTAGAAATGCTAAAGGAAATGTTCTTGGCTGCTCTAAACAAAGTCCAAAATGCAAAAATTTTAAAGATTTATCAGTTATTTTTACTGTGGAGAAAGATCATCATGTGCCAAATAATCCTGATTTTGTAAGAATGTTTCCATTCTTTGTAGATGAGGACATAGAAGTAAAACCTAATGCTTGGATAAAATTAACCTTCTAAAGCAGTGTAGTAAACATAGAGAACACCTCTGCAGAGGTATACCCCTTTGAAAAGCTTCTAGTTCAAAGTATTATTATATTATATTCAATATTTCTTGTGTTATATTCAATATTTCTTGTATTCTCCTTTAGTAATGAAAGAAATTAATGGTCTTTTTTGCTAGACACAAGTTTCTCCCAGGATTTGACAGGATAGACCAAATACTATATTTTGAGCAAGCATATTTCAAAGATGACTCTCCTGGGATATTTCTTTTTCAACATAAAACAATCCAAATATCAGTGAAGAAAACATAAAAATTAATGGCTGCTCCATTCCAAAGCTTCTTTCTTTGAAGTTACAAGAAAATATTGATAAACTCCACATAGTAATAAACTATTTCTTTTGTTGCCCATTCTAACACAACTATGCCTTGCTCAGTAGATCATGGCATCCATTTCAGGCAATGGATAGAGATTTAGGAGTAAGCTGAAAGTCCAGCGGTCCATGAATCACTGTCTGGAGGGGTACCTCTATCTTCATATGAGTAACAACTGGCTTAGATTCTTAATCATTAGCCAGCTGAAGTACAGGTTCAACCCTTACTATATATCCTGATTAACCTAGGGTGAGATTAAGCTTTTAATAGTAGTAATATCTAGTTTCCACACAAATATGAGCCTTCTCTTCCTAGGACTTTTAAGATTTGAAGATTACATTAAATGTTAAAAGCGGAATGACTCAGAATCAGAGAATACTTTGGATTGAAAGAGACTTTCAAAGAACATGTAGTCCAAAATCCCTAAAGTGACCACACTTTCAACTAGACCAGATTAAACTGAGCCTGTCCAACTTGACCTAGACTGTTTCCAGGGATGACATGTCTACCAACTCATTGGGTAACCTGTTTCAGTGTCTCACCACCCTCATCATAAAAAAATTATTCTTTATATCTAGTCTGAGTATACCCTCATTTTGTTTAACCCCTTGTCCTATCACAACAGGCTCTGTGAAAAATTCAGTCCCCATCTTTCTTGTAAGACCCCTCTAAGTATTAAAAGGCTGCAATGAAGTTTCCCTGTATCATTTTCTTCTACAACTCATATTGAGCATGAGACAAATAAATATCAATGTTTTTAATTTAAGTAGTCCAGTCCTCTGTGTCACACGGGACATTTACTGTAACTTTGCTTGCGGCAAGAGTCAAAATCTGCTAAATGCCTGACAACATCTTATTTTCTATCTGAGTAAGATTTTGAACCAATAGTAAAAAATTTCACTGAAAGTATATCTCTGCATTTCAAGGAAGTCTTTCAGACATTAATAGCTTGTCACAAAAAGCTCACTCTGGTAACACTGATCTACAAAACCAGATGTTCCAACTTAAAGGTACGTTTCACACTCAATATCAAATGTATATGCACACCTGACAGGCACATGTGACAGTATGGAAAAATACCTTTATTTTAGAAGAATCTGTGAAGGATGAGAAATTAGTTATTGTAGTGGATTTACCTTGGCTGGACCTCAGGTGTCCTTCCAGGCTGCTCTATCTCTCCACTCCTCATCTGAACATGGGAGAGAAATATAACAAAAGGCTCATGGGTTAAGCAGGGAAATATCATTCATTCATTATTGTCATAGGCAAAACAGTTTTAACTTGGGGAAAAATAGCTTCATTTATTGCCAGTCAAATTAGAGTTAAATAATGATAAATAAACCCAAATCTTAAAAACACCTTTTCTCTACTGCTGCCTTCTCTCTGGGTTTAACTTCATTCCAAAATTCTCTCCATCCTCCTCACCAGCAGTGCAGGGGCATAGGGAATGGGGATTATTGTCAGTTTATCACACATTCCCTCTGCCATTCTTTCCTCCTGAGGCATGGGACTCCTCACACTCTTCCCCTGCTCCATCATGGGGTCCCTCACACAGAAGACAGCCCTTTATGAACTTCTCCAATATAAGCCCTTCCTACAGGCTGCAGTTCTTTAATTACTCCAGCATGGGTCCCTTCCATGGGGTGCAGACTTGCAGAAACAGGCTGCCCCAGCATGGGTCCCCTGCTCAGTCACAAGTCCTGTCAGCAAACCTGTTTCAATTTGGGCTTCTCATCCTACTGGTCCACAGGTCCTGCCAGAAGCCTGCTGCAACACTGGTTTCCCATCAGATCACAGCCTTCTTCAGGCACCCACCTGCTTTGGCATGGGGTCCTCCATGGGATGCAGGGGGACATTCTGCCTCACCATGGTCTGCATCAGGGGAATCTCTGCTCCAGAACCTGGAGCACCTCCTCTCTCTCCTGCTTCACTGACCTTGGTGTCTGCAAAACTCTTTCTCTCACATATTCTTACTCATCTTATTTCTGGCTGCATTGCACAGGTTTTTCCCTCCTTCCATCTGGGCCCTGACCTTGGCCAGAAGTGGGTATGTCTTGTAACTGGCTGGTGTTGGCTCTGTGGGACATAGAGGAAACTTCTAGCAGTTCCTTAAAGAAGCCACCCCAATAACCCCCCTGATCCTAAAACATTGCCACTCAAACTTAGTGCAGTTTCAGATGAATTTAATTAAATTGTGATAATGCAGTCAGTTTGTCTTAAGGAATTTAGTATAATGTAGACAGATAGACTCTTCTGGAGAATGCTACCTATCTTTCTTTTATGTATTTATCACAGAAAAAGGTGAATTGTCCCCTGAAATCTTTCAGTGTTGATTTCAGAGACAGCCTAAACAACTAATTTAGGTTAAGAGATTTACATTCTAGAAGCCTAAAGTAATACTGGATTAATCTCACTCTATTTGACATGCTTAGCATGCAAATCAACATATTCATCAAGTACTATTACAAATTAAATTTTTATCTAACAAGGTCATTAACCTTAGTGCTATCAGTTTTTTCTTCTAAGGAAAATACTAATGACAAGTTTTAGAAAATTATACAGATATTTATGCCACTATTTAACTCTCCCCATTCCAAGTTATATTGGTATGCATTTCTACACAATGACTGACCTGATTTGAATTTTTTCATGATCCATTATCAGTTTCATCCAAAACTTGTGATACAGCTGCAAAAAGGTAAGCACAAACAAATTTTTCAAGTTCTTAAGTCAAAAAGAAGGGTTTTTTTATTTATTGTAAAATTTCCTAGTGGACTAAGAACTGGGGAGTTGAACCTCTGATTTCAGCATGTTTAACCAGGATGCCTTTAACATTTAAATCTAATGAATGGGAACAGATTGTCCATCTGTAACCTTGGATTCCTGTAATTCTGAGTTAATGCTGTAGTATCTGAAGGGACCAAAACTACTGCTCACTAACACACTTTTGTCATGTACATGCTGACAAGTTCCTCTGTGGTGCGAATACCTGTTGCTTTGCCATCAGCCATCAGTCCTGTCTTTTGACTGGAGCTGTTACTTAGTCATTATCTTCTACAGAATATTTCTTAATGAAAAAAGTCAAAGAGTCTTCTGAAAACTTTTAATAGCCTGCGTTGTACAGATAACTGTTAGGAAGTGTTGTCACCTACTTTCCATCTGCTCTTAAACCACTGTCTTTCTAAATGGCTTTTATTATTTGTGTGACTGCAGATACTTTCTCAGGCCCATGTCATATCACATGTCATTGAACCTGGTTTATTATATAAATAAGGCATACAGCCTACTGCAGACTATATCTTATGTTTTTCCACTTTTCTATGCACACTATCCAGTACTTTTAATGATATCCTTAGAGAGCTAGTCAAAGATATAGGGGGTAGAAACGTGTTAGTGACTGTAGATTCAGCTGAAGCTCAAAAAGCATACAGGGTAGGATTTGTGGTATTTTGTTTGCTGGCCCTAACTCAAAAACTCTCTCTTCAGAGTAATGAAGTGAGCACCAAATTCTGCCTTGCATTTGACAGACATGTGAAAAGTCTCCCTTGGGTTGAAAAATAGAATCAAAAAGAGACAAAAGAAATGGCAATATAACAACATCTTTGTAATCACTGAGTCACCCTGATCATATCTGTAAGGCAGAATGAAAATAGAATAAAGGATTATAAAAAATAATTTATATTTCACAGTTTATCCAATTTGATTAAGCTTGTTCCATATAGCTAGTGTTACGAAAATTCCACAGAGATCCACTGCTTCTGTATGCACACATTTCATCTTTTTTCTCTACTAGATCATGGCCACAGAGAAAGAATTAAAAAACAAATACAAAATTGTTATCTGTTTGTAGTGTCTATATACAGGGGAATCTACTAAATTATGAACATAGTGCTGTCTCAGAACATCTGACTACCATATTAAATACCTAATGGGACATATAGCAAAAATTTATATGGTTTGATATTAGTCATTATTTATGACTATGGAGAAGAAGCAATATATCTGAACCTAAACAAATAGAAATCTAAAAGCCTACTTTTGAAGAATTTAAGGGAATACCACTGCCTTAATACAGAGTTAAATATCAGTATTGCAAAATGTGAATTTAGCACATTATGGACATTAGCTTATCAAAAATCATAATCAAGTATCAACTTGTTTACATATTATAAGATACTTGATTAGCTCAGATACACAATGGATTTGATTTACAAACTACTTTGGTTACACTGAGTCAATAGCAGTAGAATAAGCAACTATGACTAACATCCTTCAACAAGCTGTTTATATCTACCAAAGTTATTTTACAAAGGAGAAATAAAGACATTTCAAAAGGATTCATCCTCAGTCTGATTGTTTTCTGCTTTAAATGTGAACACATTATGATTTTGTAGCATCTGGAGTCCATTATATTTTAAATATATTTTATAAAAGTGATGCTTCCTTTTAAAAAAGTACTTGATAGTTCACTGTCTCTCATTTATTCTACATTGAGCATTGTAGATTTGGCTTTTTTTCATTTTCAGTCCCAACTAATAATACCAGTAGAGAAAGATGATAAAAGTGGTGATGAAAAGTCTCAGAAATTCATTCTAAGATTATGATTACATTATGTATTATTCACTGAAAGAAAATATGCAGAAATATAATAATCATCAAAATCATTTGAAAACTGCTAGAAAGAAGGCTCAAAAGGCTCTGGGAAAACATTCAACCATGACAGAAGTCACAATACAGAATTTCCAGTTAGCCATTGCAAAAGACTGCTGAATGAAGTGGGAGGTTCTCATTTCTCCAAGTGTTTATATGCTTTCTGGAAAAGTCATAATAAAAGTCTAAGCTCCTGAATGGTCTCCATTGGCCTTGTACTTATAACATTATAATTGCACAGTCATTTGAAATAGCCATAAAGAGAAACTTTATCGGTTATCCTCACTATGGAATAAAACTATAAAGATAGGGAAAAAAATTATCACTATAAAAAAAATATTCCTGAAAGGACCTACATTTACCTGTGTGTGTTGAATATCACCACTAGCTACAATAGAAGGAATAGTTGGCAGTTGAATAAAACTTAAGTTAACAACACAACCTCCTGCAATCTTCAATGATAGCACACCTGGGTTTCCTGTACTCCTGTGATCTACTTTTTATTTTAATAGCAGGAGGCTTCAAAAATCTCTGTGAACCCAGTACTTAGTTAACAGTTATTTAGATATTTCCACCTGAGTATGTAATCTGAAAGGTCTACAGTTTTGTCTGACTTGGAACTGGCTGAGTATTTTCTGGTCTGAATGGAATCTCCTGGATGCACACTGGTGCAGAAGGACAAGGTCTAAAAGGTCTACATGGTCTAGAACTTCATTGCAATTTGGGTGCTTTTTCACCAAATACCTGCACCTATGTGATGCACAACTTATAAAGTTAATGAACAAACTTGACTTCCCTATTTTCTATGGCAGTGCTGAGAGAATTTGTTTCCTCCTCCTTGCAATAAGTTGAGAAACAAAACTGGAGAAAAAACAAGTGAAGTGGAACAAAGGGTTTTCTCCCCCTGACCAGTCACATTTTCAGAGTCCCTTTCTATTGATATATTCTCCAAGAAGATGTTCCATATCCCAGTGGGAAATGGGAATTGTGGTTCTAAATCCTCATCCCAAATGCAAAAATGAACAATAGTTCACATTTCTTGGCAGTGAGCTCTACCTTTAACCAACCTGGTAGCAAAATTATGCTGTCTGTTTTAGAAAGGTACCACACAAGGAGAAAGTTCCAGTCTTTTCCTGGTGCTTTTATTCTCTTATACATGGATTTAGACAGCCTCCTCAGAACATTGTTTTTCTGCTCTGATCCTTCAGTAGCTTTAAGGCCATAGTCAGAGAGCCCATAGAGCCAAAGGATTACTATATTTGGTCTTACAGGTTTAGTATATTTTCCTATATCACTACAACTCCTTAAAAGAAGTCATAATACGCTGGGAAAATAAAGTAACAGAACACAAAAATAATTTTTAATACACCTTAGGAATATTTTATTTTTTATACTTACCTATCTACTCAAGTGTCACCACAAAGAATAGTTCGTCTCAAATTTGAAGATGAGTGATGTGTGTAACTCCCTGCTGCAAGGGGCAGAGACACCCACTTGTCAACCCAATCAAATATCTGAGGGGTTTTTGTCTGCCTGAGTTTATTCCTTTGACTATTGTACCCTACTCTTATTCCATGTGGGCACAGAGAATACTGACAAAGAAAAAGTGGACAGTATCAAAAGGCACTACCAGAGCTCTGGGGCTAGTAGTCAAAGGTCTGAAGGCTCATGTGGTGTTTTCCTCAATCCTGACATCAACAATAAAGTGTGTCAGAAGAGCATTAATAGGACAGGCCTATCCATGAGGTTTTGGGTTCTATCATCATCAGGGATTTAAACTAAAAATTATGGAAAAGGGACAGAGTAATCAACCATCCTGTGAAGGAGTAACAGACAGGGTCCCTGAGAAAGTCGATGGTGATGTGACAAAAAGAGATTACAAAATCAAAAAAATGGGTGGTGATCAGTGGCACAGAGCCTAGTTTGAAGCCAGTTATTAGTGGTATACCCAGAGGCTGATAGTGGGTGAAATCCTGTTTAAACATCCTCATTAAGGGTCAGAATAGGAAGGCAGATAGTACTTTCATCAAGAGTGCTAATGACCCAAAACTGGGAGAAGTCAATTTGCCAGAGGGCTGTGCTGCCATCCAGGGAGTCCTCAAAAGGCTGGAGAAATTAGCAGATAGGAAGGACGCTCATGAAAGTCACAAGGAAAAGTAAAAATCCTTTTACCTAGGAGAAAAATCACCATGAATCAATACACACTGGAGGCCAGCCATCTGGCAGAGAAGGACCCAGGGGGATCCCTGGGGTAGGTACCAGATGGAACATGAGCTACCAATGTGTCCTTGCAGCACAGAAGCCTAATGGTGTCCTGGGCTTCATTAGAGGTGTTGCCAGCGGGTCAAGGGGGACAATCCTTCCCCTCCATTCACAGTGCTGAGGCAACACTTGGAGTATTGCATCTGGTTCTGGGCTCCCCAGTGCAAAACAGACACGGATACAGCAGAGAGAATTCAATGAAAGGACACAAAGATAATTAAGGGACAGGACCGTCTCTCCTATGAGGAAAGGCTGGGAGTATTGGAGCTGTTCAGCTTGGAGAAGAGAAAGCCCTTGGGGAATATCATCAATGTATAGATGCCTCAAGGGAGGACAGAGGAAAGAGGATAGAGCCAGGATCTTTTCAGTAGTGTCCTGTGACAGGACAAGAGGAAAAGGGCAAAAATTGAATACTGGAGGTTCTCTCAGAACATCAGGAGACACTTCCTTTTACTGTGAAGATGACTGAACACTAGAATAGGTTTCTCAGGAGGGTTGTGGAGTGTCAGACCTTGGAGTTATTCAAAAGTCACCTGGACAAGAACCTGGGAAACTAACTCCAGGTGATCCTTCTTGAGCAAGTTGTTGGTCCAGACAGCCTCTAAAGGTCCCTTCCAACCACAGCCATTTTGTGATTCTGTGATTCTGTGATGTATGGAGCAGCTTTCTCTCTCAGTTTGGACAGAGGAACAAGACATCTATCACTACACTCATGAACCCTGACTTTTTTGTTCCATCCTTGTTCTAACATTTTTTTTTCTACAACACAAGAAATGAATGCATAGAGCAAAGAAATAAATCCCCTGTTCTCTGTCTTTCCCATTCTTTTATGCACCAATAGCTTATACAGAAAGAAAAACTTGAATTTTAATTTTAGATAAGACAAATTTGAATTTGAACTGCAATGTAAAATCAACAAGATATTATATATCTTTATTTCAATGAAAAAAAAAAATCTAGAGGTAAAGACTAGAGTTAGAAGTTCTGATCAGTCAAAATTATTAAACTACTCAGGTACTTTTTCTAATTATAGTTCCTTAGATACTCAAAAGGGCAGGGAGAAGTTGAAGCTTTCCCTCTTTCTTTCTTGCAATATGTTGCATGCAATTAGTACCTTTTGAGAAAATGTCACTTTGCATTCTGGGTTTCAGATGCTTAGATAGTCTGCATGCAGATGGCAGATTAAGACCTTCATAAAGTTAATCATATGAAAGTGGAAGAAAAAATTTCTCATAGAGAATGAGTTGAATATGCAAATATAGAAAAACATAATTTGCTTTGCATGAAATGGAAACCTTTTTGCTTTAAGTAAAATACCTAGAAAAACCTTAATATTTCAGTTTCTTACAAATTATCTACATTTTGTTTAAAATAAAAGAAAGCACTTGAGGGTTGTGATATTCACAGTGTTTCAACTTTAGCATCAATAATTTTTTGAATTCTTGCAAAATGTCACATAATGCACACATAATATCATGCTGGCAAATCAATAGTCCTAATATTTATGGCTCTCAGGAAATTTCACATATAGTTTCCATCTTCTTTTTAATTATATGTACAGTTTATTATAAAATCGAAGGTATGCATTATTAAAATAGTGAAATGGGATTGTGAAAAATACATAAAAATATAATATATTCCTAGATTGTGTATATTTAGCACTGGTTTTATATGGAGCCCAAATTTGATAGTAAGATATTGGTAATTATCAGAATAGAAATTTATTTCTGTTATATGAAAAGTGGGATATAAACAATTTTGTTAATTTATGGATGTAATGTGTAAATTTTAAGAATTTGCTAAGTTAAAATCAAACTTAGTACTGTCTGATGAGCCTAATTATTAAAACATCACAATTCCAGGAGGAATTAAGTAGTAACCCAAAGCAATGGTGTTCACTAAGCTATATTAATTTAACTTCATAACATTCATGAATATATAAAAATGTGCATTCAAAATTTTTTGCAGACTAGTTTTCACACCTAATCTAGTCAGAAAAAATATGTTAAAAAACAGTTGTAGAGTTACAAGAATTATCCATGTTTGTACTTCATTATCTTCTGTAGAGTTTGTCCATTGAAACTGTTTAGATACATCATGAACATTTAACTCTGAACAATCAAATATAGCGTAATATTTTCTCCTTTGACTAAATATCAAATATAGGAAAAAATGTAAACCCAATGTTTCTTTATGCTGAGCACTGTAATTTAACAGTAAGACAAATTACTATAAACAGCCACATAATCAGGCATTCTATATTGATGTACATTCCTTTTAATATCCTCTCACATGACAACCATGTAGCTTTTTTGCTTTCACCACCACTACTACTGCATCAACATGTCACCTAAATAACTGCAATTAAGAATTCTCTGTAGCTGCTGATTACAGGATGCTGATGAACATTCCCAGTGGATTTAGCAGACTATTTCATAACAACGACAATTATCTCATATTATAATGTCTGTGCTTCTGAAGACTTCTTAAATAATCTAAAATTTTAATTGTACAGGCTGTTGATTAATTCAGCCTAAAGTTCAACAGGAGCTTAATCAAAAAGGTTCAAGTATCACATCACTGACATCTATTAAGCAATATGGTAATATACATCCTAGGAAATAAATACTTTAGCTACTTGGTCTTTCAACCAAAGTAAACTTTTACAAAGGTCCACTGCCCTCTTGAAAAGAGCATTGGAAGTTCTTATGTCACTTTCTATTGCAAGGCAAGAAACAATTGTTTTCTTTCTTTTTAGTGAGGGCTTCTTCATTTTGTTGAGTTCCTTGTCACTTTACATTGCGCATACTGACATTCAAAAAGCCAAAATGCAGAATTTCAATGCCTCAAATAAAACTGATATTATCTTTATGGTTTTGAAAACTAATGGGTCATATTTTTTTAACTGAAACCAGGTGAATTCAATTGTGCAGTACTTACCCGGACCAGTTTATTGTCTGTGATGATCTCCAAACTCCTTAAAAACTGTATCCATTACATTATATTTTCTTCCTTTTATTCTTGAGTAGAAAAAGTATTCCATGCAAAGAGTGGGAATCCCTTTGGTTTATCCCATCATAGATGGCTTTAGAGGCTACATTCCTTTGAATACGTGTCCATCAGCAGAAAGAAATTTTTAAATTTGGTTCCTAATTGTGGTCCATGTTCAACACAGTCAAATTATTTGTTAAATCACACACAAAGATGCAATCTGTGACAGCTTTCTCTAAAATCAGTAAGGGACATACTGATATTATGTAATAATATGATATGATATAATATTAACATGAGGTTCATATGCTAGGAAAGACTGGTGTGGAACCTGTGCTACTAATTTCTAGCAATTTTTAGAAAGTAACTGATCATTTCCACCTTTCTCCTCAAATGCTGCAGGACATAATACATCAGAGCATAACTACTTCATACTCATTAGTTATTTTAGCTATATATACAGCATTAAGTTGTTAGGGTATTTTTTAAAAAAATACATTTTTATTCCTTTCATGTTTGGATCAAAAGCTTATTTCTCCATCTACCTCATCTGTTGCTCAGAATGCTCATCTTTTTAATAGAAGAAAGAAAAATATTCTTGAGGCAAAACATCTATGTAAGCATTCAAAAAAAGGTCTTGGATTAATAAAGTATAATTCCATTTGAATCAAAGAAAGAGCATGCTAAGCCTGTGAGTGTCTGTGTTAAGATATATTCTCCAAGTATTCATTTTGACTACATTGCTTCTTGGAGACTAAAGGACTATCAAAACCTAAATATGTAAAACCCATATTGACATGAAATACATGGCTTTGTTGGTTTGTATCTGCTATGCTGTGAAAGACAGAAATTTTCTTTATTGTGGTGTCTTGAAAAAACATTTATAGCTTCTTAAAAGCTTTCTCCAATAAAAATAGCTCTCAAACAGCACAATAAGCCACCTAAAATGTACATATAAAGATACATATGGATATGCATACAATATATATGCATACATGAATTTATATGTATTCTGTAAAAGACTGAAATCTTCAAGGTTCAAACAATCAGCCATTTTCAAAAGCAGCAGGTGCTTTTCTCAGGCCAGGTTCTCAGCCAGAGGAAGAGGGGTGAGAATGTGGTGGTGAAGCTTCTGATCTGTGTAAGAACAGGCCAGGTGCAGCAGGGGTGAGCACCTTTCACCGGAGGATGATCAAGACAAATTGACCTTTATTTAGCACCAAATTGTGTTCTGAGTTTGATAAGGGAAAAGGCTGATAAGTAGGAGATTATGTTTTTATCATGCCAATATCCTCCCTCCCCATGAGTCTCAGGTGTAAAACTCCACCTCCATCCCTGGGGGAGGAATGAGGACATTCGTATGTAGGTCTTAAGGTATTCATTCCTGGCTCAACTACACCAGCATAAGAAACAGGGCTCATGTTTTAGAAGGGGTCATAAACCATCAAAGACTTCTGAAGTGCCCCCCAGACTCATTTCTGGGGCCTTCTAACAGAGGTCCATGCATGATCCAAAGTGCTGCATGAGACAATGTGAAATTCCCCCCCAGGGAAGATACCTGGCCATTCCCACCTGAATCTGAGCATATATTGCCTACTAAACTTTTTTTTCATGAGTCTCCCCCATCTGCAATGGATCAAGACTGTGACCATCACTTTAAACAACAGACATCAAAACTGCAACCATCAAGTCTTGACTCTGCATCCAATGACAGACAATGATATCTTTTATCTCCATTATCTAATCTTATCCCTTCTTTTTCTTTCTTTTCCTTATATATTTTCTTAACAGGTATATATATTTATACTTTTGTATTGCTATATTGCTATAAATAATAACCAAAATGGCTACAGAGCTTCTTTCCATTGCAACCAAATTGCTATAAAATAAACATACCATACATATATATATATATGTACATAAACACCAGTCATTCAGTGTTACTTCTCTTTAATCCACCCCAAGTGGTCTATTAAGAACCTTAGTTAGCCCTCCTCTGTGATGGATCATAACATATGTGTGTTCATTTGTCAGGAGAACTAACAGCTCATGGTCAGGTATTTGAAAGTATAAGAGTAGAAATGAAGAAATTCCTAAGCTTGGGTCATTAATAGGATCTGGCTTTAAGGGTGTTTCCAAAGTGTCTTTATCATACCTTCCCATCCAATTCAAAATGCATTAGCAAAAGGAGAATATTATTTCAACAGGGGAACAAAACTCCGATTTATAAACACAATCTTTAAATCCTGTGACAAGAGTTTTTGAGAGGGATAGATGGAAGGAATTAAGACAATTAGTAGATTCTATCCTGAAGCAAGAAATAGTAATGATTCTTTAAATCAAGCTATTTTCAGATGCATTGTCCTGTTTCATCATTATTTTTGCTCTTCAGTCTTGGGATGCTCTGGCCTTCTCTAACAGTTACTGTTGAAAGCTTTTTTGAGAGATTCTGATGACCTTTAAGTTCCAAGCAGCAGTTAAGTTTACCAATGGTAGCATATCCATATGAATAGCATGGGAAAAAAACAAAAAAACAAAAACCAAAAAAAAGGTCATTTTTGCCCTTTAATTCCCTATAACACAAGAGAAAAGAGTAAGGGTGGGAGGAAATCAATCGTAACTTATCCCTTGACGAATATCAGCAAACACTGTGTCACAAAACCAATGTGAAGAAATGGAGTATGGATTTTCTGCTGACATTTGTAAAGTGTTTGTGTCAAAGTATTTTTCTAATATAGCAAAGGTTACAGTTTAACAAATTAAAGCACATGTTTCTTTTGAACTGACATGCTGGTCATTTGGGTTAATTTAAATGGCTAGTGTTTTTCTAATAAACTCTCAACCTAACCTACTGTGATTATGGCCAGTGTTTGCATTAATCTGCCGTAAGTAATTGCTTTTTCATCAAAATGAGCTGAATGACAACAGTGTAATAGTCCATGACTTTATCTAATACAATTTGAAGGAAATACTATATGCCATTTAAAAATGTGCCCAGAAGTGAATTTGCATTGAAAAAGCCTAGGCAATGATTTAGGTTTAATATTTCTAATTTCTTTGGACTAAAGTGCTCTTTGATATTACAGGAATTCTTGAATGAAATAACTATTTTCATTTGAGTTATAGCTTCTATTGCCAAATTTCCTATGAAAGACAAAGTCTGTCTTTGTTCTCCTAATCTCCATGACAGAATTTACTTTAAATTAGTTTATATATATAAATATATTTAGCCCTTTTGAATGATAGTGTGATAAACTATAAGGAAGACATCATAAATACTAAGGTGTAATTGGACTGTCATGTATTACGTCAGTAATCATCATCCTAGGAAATTAATTCTACTTTTACTAAGAGTTGAACACTAAATATAATTTTGCAAGTCTTTTCTGTGTGCTGCTCACTGAGATTTTTTATCTACATATGCATGTCTCTTGAGAAATTCCTTCATAAATGTAATATCATTATAAAGTTATATTCTATAATGCTTTATGTGTGATTCCTGAAATTTTGATTTCCTAGAAGACTGTTCAGTACTAGTGCTAATGCATTTCTTTGTATGAAAAAAACATTTTCTAAACCATCATTTTCCATATGGTTGAGATCATTGGGATGTCAAAGCCACAGAGTGAATTCTTCTTTTTTAAGTCTGAAGATTGCAGTGAGATGATAAAAGAAGGAAGTTTAGTATTAAGGTGTGGTCTAACTGGTCCCTAACAAGAATGGTTTCACTCACAGTATGCATTAACTGCAATGCTGACAACTTTTAAATGGCTATCTTTGAATGATTTACAGTGCCACACATGACCAGAATGTTTTTTTTTTTTAATTTTCCATTGCCTTTGGTGTCTGGAGAAAAATAACAAAATATGAGTTTCCCAAGATGTCAACATTTAACTAAAACCATCACAGATTTTGCCTAACTGCATGTACATGCACATAACCAGTACTGTGAATGCTGTAGGAAAGGCCTCTAAAGAAAATGAACAGTGAGCATAAAAAAAATCTATCTAGTTCTGAGATTGGACTCTCCTATAAGGTGAGGTGAGACCATTTGTTCTCAGGATTCCTTCATAGATGAAGAGCATAGCAGAAGCCTGCTTCATTCTGCGTGTAAATTACATAATTAACACTCGTGAAAAGTGTCTCTGCATAATATAAGAAATGGAATGCCTTTTAAAAGAATAGTTTCCATATTTTCTTCCTCTGAATATAATAGTAAGAACCAACCAATATAATAAATATAATAGACCTCACAATACCTCAAAATAACAAGAACATGAAAAGAATCAACATACTGCATAATAATAGTCAATTACTTGAAAGTGTGTGCTAATTCGAACATGTGGGTGTCCATGACACAATTCTTGTCTAAATTCTTAGACATGCCTGTGACACATCCTTGGGCTTATAACAAAAGGTAAAAACTCTGAGATTGGATTCACTTACATTTAATTTTATTTTTAATACAACAATTTTAATTTACCTTTAAAATATAACTTTCTTTTCAAATTAATGGATCTTTGTCACAGCACCAAGCCTGACAGAGTTCAAGTGCCTGGACAATCCTTAGAGGCACATGGTGGAATTTCTGGGGCAGTTCTGTCCAAGGCCTGGAGTTGGGCTTTGATGACCCTTGAAGGTGTGTTCCAACTCAGGATATTCTATGATTCCATACTGAAGGAAGAAATCTTATTAAGAAAGTAAAGTAAAAATGCAAGTAAGAACCACACAGTTCAAGTGCCAGCTAACACACAGGTACTTATAGATTTTCTTCATGTACACTGTTCAGATATAATGTCATTTACATTTTATTTACTTATAAAATGTGAATATTCAGCTTCTTTGAATATCAGACTTGGGTTCTCACAAACTGAATGTGACACTATGGACATAAATACTTTGTTTAATTCCTTCAATACAGAATTCTGTAGTGACAGGTTCAATTTATTTTTCCATGTAACTCTGAAGCAATGACTTTATGAGATAGAGAGAATTTTAACCAACCATTTTTCATTGCAGAAATACAGTTCTGCCAGAATTCTAATGCTTTTTACTCACAAACTTCAGTAGCAGCAGATTTTGTTCTTTAGACTCGTCTCGAGTTCAGGGGAGACTTCTGATTTATTCTTGAAATAAGGGACTAAGACAATAAGCAGGGCATGAATAAGACATGAAGGATAATAAGATGTAATCTTTTCATCAGGTAAAATGAGCAGAAATATAATCTCACACAGCTCCCTAGCCTGGCAACTATGAGTATTGGCCTTGCAGAAGCATAATTTTAGTGACAATGTTTTATCCACCATGAAAGCAAACCAGCAAAATGCTCCAGAAACTCTTAAACTTCGGTTTAGTTTTGAACAGGAATTCAGAAATTTTGCAAAAGTTACCTTTCTGCCTTTTTCCTGTCCTCTGAATTGCTAGGGTTATTTCCTTATTACCCTGTTTATTTCAGGCCAGTCCTTTCAAACCTGCCATGTTTCTGCAGTCTTTGCCATGTTCCCTTCTACAAACTATGAATTAATTTTAAAACAAACAACTGTGTTACTGCAGGGAGGTCCTGGATCAATGCACACATGGTGGATAACACACACTAATAAACCTGTACGTGATGGCAATGCTAACATGCAATACACTTCTAACTCATTTCATCAGCACAGTTCCCTGAAAGAAACTAATAAAGCATAAAGGACATTTGTTTGTGGGAACCTAAAAAAAGAAGCAGACTCAAAACTGCCTCTATTATAAACCAGTCAAAAAATTAGCATGAGAATTTTTCAAGTTATTTAGTATCAGTAAAGGCAGAGAGCTGACAAATGAATTTACATAACTGCTGCCTGTGGCCTGTCTGAGAAAACTGAGCTTCTAACTGTAGAAAAATATGGGAAATCGCTTCACCAGCATCTGAATTCATCCCACTCTGTTGTGTCTAGCAGTTTTAGTTCTTCTCAGACGGATGAATGACTGAATAGAAAAATGTCCCTAGGTCACTGTTTTTGAGGGAGGGAGTGGTAAGATGTGTTTCCTGAGCTGAGCTGAAAAAGAATAATTCCAAAAAGATCAGAAAAATGCCTTCAGTCATATGGGTTGATTCTGGACAATAATTGAAGAAAAGATACTATTCTACTGCATTTCTAGAACATACCAAGGTGTGCCCATACTTAAAAGGACGGATGCCTCTATTCATGGAGCATATATATGACTAAAATATAGTCATACTCCAGTGACAATTAAAATATTGAACATTGATATTCATCTGGCAATAGAAGAAGGAACAATCTAAGACCAAAAGAGAGTTTGTGCACATTTTTCTGCAGGTGTTCAAATGCAAGAAACCTTGTCTTTATCTATTAAAACATTATCCAAGAAATTTCCAAAAGCAAAATTTACTCTAGAATATAATCAAGTTACTAATCCAAAATCTGTCTTCAAAACAGGTGTTCAAAAAACACTATTTCTGTAAAAAAAGATGCACTGAGTCAGATACCTACAGAAATAGACAGTTCTTGCTCAGAGGACTTATGCATGTATACAGAATAAACAGATTAAAAGAAAATGTCCTTACCAATACAGAATTTGTAACTGGTTTCCTTGATTTACCAGTTTGATGCTGAACAAAGCTTGCTGCCAATTGACTTGAACTCCTCTCTTTCCATTTCATACATATAAATAAGATTTGAATTATTTATTTTGGATATAATTTACTTCTGGTTGTGAAGGGGAGCTATCACTTCTCATACTCCAGAATTTTGAAATATAAGAAGTCATATGGGACTGCTTTTTATGAAGGGCTTCTAGTGCAAGTGTTCTTATACAGCTGTGATGTTCTTCTATTAAAAAAAACATTAAATATTTGTTATGTATCTGGTTCACCTACATCAGATAAGACTGTCCTTTCTGCCCTGAAGAACTCCCTTTTCATGTCCTTACCTGATCTGTCACAACTTTCGACATAATCAGAATTTTAATGCACTTTAACCTAAATCACAGTCACTTGCTCCTATAAAAAGCATAAGACTGTAAAATTGGATTAGCACCATAGAGTGCAATATGTATTTTAAATCAGTATAAAATAGGGTTGCAGACCAGCATTTAGGAAGTTCTGACTCCAATAAGATTTGACAGTGAAATAAAAAGGAAGAAAAACAAAGCAGTGCTTGATTTCAGAGTAATGTTCTCATTACTACTTAAGCTTTGGACTATGATTATAAAGCATTTAAATTTTTTTCTGTGATAGATATTTGATGCTTAACTAAGAAAGTAGGTTTAGTAATAAAATAAACAAAAAATGGTTTGAAAAGGAGGAAGGAAGTTCATAACATTCATAGATGTAGAGCACTTAAAAAATAATATGGGAATAAAATAGAAGTATCAAAATTATTTCAAGGAATCCCTTGCAGATTCACATGTAAAGAAACAATGAATCTGGGGGAAAAAGTAGATGCAAAACCTTTTTAATGTGCATCTCTAAAAATTATAGGTTATAATAATCTATATTTTACAGATGGACTACATACCAGAGATGTGTATTTCAGCTAAATATCTTCAGATTTGATCTATTTTGATGCAATTTTCAGTATAGACAAATAACTTTAGATGTTTCTCTGGAATACCTTAATGGCTCATAGTATTTAAATGAATGGCTTCTCTAGTGTATGGCTTCTATAGTTAGTTACAGTAATTGCTTCCAAAAACTTTGTCCAACACAAACACAGGTCTGTGATCTTTGAGAAAGAAAATATATCCCTCCTTTTCAACCTTTGTAGATAATCCCAGTCCATATACTTGGGATCTAACACAGCTTTTCAAATCAAAGATGTTCATTACTATAATTCTAAACATCCTGCTACATATTTAAAAGCTACCATGTATGATGGCAAAAAGGTGGTCTATCTACTCATGGATGAATCTGTCATAAAAACATAATAGTCTTTTTGCTTTTTCTGTGAATAAACCAGAATTTATTCACAGAAAAATGTTCCCTGACAGACAGTCTAAAACAAACTAGAACAGATTTGTTCATTCTTATCTCAATAACCATTTCCTGGAATAACAATAGAGTCATTACTTCTGCCTTTATTTGGGACTGTTTGTGTATCTAGTAGTTGATCACAGAATTTCAAAGGTATCAAACCTAGTATTACACTTAACCTACTTTTCCCTTCATATGCAGAGGAAGCTTAAGTGAAAACATACCAATGGTCTTATCTCAAAAGACAAATAAATATGAGTCATTAATCACCCTAGGTTTCTTCTAAAGCCTGTGACTAGAAATTGCATCTTTGGAGACCATTTATTCTTAGCTACATGTTTTAGTAGGAGTTGAAACACTCCCTCCAGAGATCTGCTTTTCCCTAGATAAAGGTGATGAGTCCATATTTAATGTATGCAATGTTTAGACACTACTTCTAATGTTTAGAAGCAGACTGGAAAGAAAAGACTACTTGGAAAACTGTATATGTTTCTTTTGAGGAAAGCTCTTAAAGGTAAAAGCAGTAATAATAATGCAGGGCATGTGATGTAGGGAGTGAATCTCAGTAAACCCTGTCCCGTCCATTGTCTGCTTCAATTGCAATTTTCACAAAAAAATCTCTTCAGAGGCTCTGTCTTTGTCAAACAGTCAAATTCCAACAACTTTGTTGCCTTGAAATAAACTGAACCTCTTCACTTTAAGTAGCTGGGAATACTTGCCAAAAAAAAAAAAAATCTGTATTCTTATTTTTTTTCCATTTACTATTTTATGTTCTTTAGAATAAAATTGACATAAAAAAAAAAAAAAGGCTAAGAATGGCCAGTGAAGTGTTATTCCGTCAGATTCAATTTGCTTATTTTTTTGTCATTCACCAACCAACTATGAAGATGTTTCAAAGACAAGCCTTTTGGGCAAGATACATGTATAATTGTCCTCATTTGGGGGGTTAACAGCAGCAGCACTTACTTTCAAGCATCACTAATGTCAGATAGGTGTAATTCAATAGTAAATAATAAGTCACTGTATGTCCAGCCATTAAATATCCAGACATGGTTTAAACAGTCTTACCAGGAGTGCATGAAGGGCTGTAGTCTTACCATTAAACATAGTCTCCTTCAGCATTATCAAATGGTTATTGTCAAGGTAAAGCAGTACGATTTTTTTTATGCCTTTCATATATGACATACCTAGAATGTTTGGATCACAAATATTCTTCGAAATAGATTGGTTCAAAAGATTGAGCATGTCTCCTGCACCACAAAGGAAGTTGTGTTTTGTCTGACACAATACTGGATTGCAAAATGCAGTGCAACATAAATAATTTCTGGATTCCTATGCCACAATCATAGGGGCACTGCTTCTTGGCCATGCTGTACCCACTGCATCTGCCTCTCATCCACGTTGTACTTAGGATGGATTCAGCTGTAGATTCCAAGGACTGTTATCAACTTGTGCAAAATGCCCTGCTTTTATATTCACTTGTTCCAGCTGAAAGGCCTAGGTGATCCTTCTCTGCAGGCAAAGATTCACAGCAGTCTCCTGTCAGTCCAAGCATTGATCTGCCTCTCAGATGAATGACATTGTCCTCTGCTCCCACTTCTTTACTGCATAGGGCCCCCAGGAGTTAGGAGAATATCTAAGATTATAACCTCTGCAAAACAAGAGAGTGCCATTAAATTATTATTCTGAACCCAGAAGCACGTTAAGAACAATACTACTTTCTCTCTAGAAACAAAATTTTCCAGGCACTATATGTAATGTCTACCTTGGACTAACTATATTTGTATGTATGTCATCTCTGGGTCCAGAGTTATCTCTGAGCAGCCCAGGCTATGACCACCATTTTATGAACTCATATCTACATGTGATACTTCTGCAAACCAAGTACCATCCAGGCATGGAAGAATGAAAAAATTATTTACTGTGAGGGTGGTGAGGCACTGGAACAGGTTGCCAAGAGAATATGTGGATGCCCTGCCACTTCCCTGGAGGTGTTCAAGGTCAGGCTGGATGGAGCTCTGAGAAATCTGATCTAGTGAAAGGTATCCCTAACCACAACAGAGGGGTTGGAACTAGCTGATCTTTAATGTCCCTTCCAACCCAAACTATTCTATTGATTCCATGATTCTATGATCTCAGATTCACAAGAGAAAAAAGCAAACTTTCCAGCTGCACTCTGCCTAAGAAAAGCATTATGGTTCTCCAAGGACCAGCAGTAGGAAGCAGATCAGTTTGTACAACGGGAGGATTCCTAAACCACTCTTAAAATTGCTGTTTGATGTGTCTTCCACGGTTTCAGCCAAACATGCTCTTATTCTATCAGTATATCCGTATCAGTATCCGACATCCTTCCATGCCCTTAGTCGCAGTAGTACCTCACAGCTGCAAAAACTAAGGTTTTTCTTTTCATAAAAAAATGATAACAGAATTTTCTGATACTTATGTTGTATTGCACAGAAGAACCTCTTTGTTGGTTTGAAGACTGGTGAAATTTGCAAACAAATTCAATAACTCCAAATCCACTGTGCTTCAACAAGTGCTGCCTGTAGCCACTAATTTGTTTATGTGCAATTTTGCAATTTGCTTTCAGAGAGAACAACTATCTTCAGGGTCTAATCCAGATATAATCATTACTTTATTTTTATTATTATTTTTAATTTAGTGTAGAGAGCTATGGTATAAAGGTTGCCAACAATGACTAGATTTGAACATTTAGAAGTAAATTACTAAATATAATGAAATGTGGACTTAATTTGCATTTACCATTTAAAAAAAAAAAAAAAAAAAAAAAAAGAAGTGGACATCAGCCAATGCTTTTAAGCCAGACTTATTAACACTCAGAAATGCTGTCACAGCTCATGTGTACATGGGACATTAGTCATGCATTTTGTTAATCTAACATAGTATGGAACATAATTTATCAGGACATCAAAATAATGGCTTTTACTCCATTTTCCCATCTATGTGAGGATATGCACAATAGACTCTGAAGTTATACATGCACTCTATTAGAGCTAATTGAAACTAGATGATACAATTAACATGGTTCTAAGTAAAAAACATTAACACAATGTAAAATTCTAATCACAATAAAAGTGAGTTACATTGGAAGGAAATGTGGTGTATAACTGCAACACATATTTTTAATTTATTGAAAAATAAAGTTTCAAAAATAAAGACTTAAAAAGGAAAAAATCAAAAATATCAAAAATGTCAGCTAGACCAGCTCTTGCTTCCAGCTTTGATCACTTTCTTATTTTTCATGGGGATGTGACATTTCAGTTACTTCCAGAAATGATGAGTTCTCTAATTCTTGAAATTTAGATGCAACACAAGACAATGGAACAGGTGGTTGTGGTATGAATGAATATCATGGCAATGATAATCCATTCATACTGTACACTGCACTGTTATAAAAATTGAACTTTAAACATTATGTTTAGGAAAGTATCCAAATAACACAATGAAATTGTCCTAACTTTTCTGTAGATTATGACTAAATTTTAATGTAAGCAATAGTCAGAATTTCCAAGACTGCAATTTCTGGCTTTTCCCAGAAAATTGCAATAAATCACTTGTTAACATTTTGTTTGTAAGACGATTTACTTTTTTTAATATCTTATTACCTCAATTTTCTTTTCAGACATGCAAAGAAGAGCGACAGAAAAAATGTATTCATGCCATTTGGCAAATGACAGTATGCTATAAGGATGTTTGTGGATAAAGGTCTTCAAAAATGTAGTTCACCATAAAGATTGGGACTGTGTGGAGTCATGCAGATGAAATCAACATAACAAGCATAATAGCAAGATAGAGATAGCAAGATAGTATAAATATAGAGTGATAAATAAAAACTAACAGATTTGGGACTGATTAGCAGGCAATAATAAAAATATTTTAAACAAATGTTGCAGTTTGTGATGGCTGCTGGAGTGTAGCTGTGGAGAATGTAATCATCTGACTTACTGCAGGACAGGAAACCAATACACAGCAGAATCTATACTGAGAAATTTAAACAAAAAAAGAAAAAGCTTTCTCTTTATTTCTTTTCTGAAAATCTAAAAGTCTTCAGGGTATCTGAATGCATACCTTGATCTTGTCAGGTCTTACCACAAGCATGAGAATAGTAAAATTTACCCATTTTAAGAGTGTTGTGTCAAAGTTTACTATAGGAAAGTTAGGGAGAGCTGAGTTGAATAGCTGGATTGAATCATTGATAATGTGCGAGGGGGCAGGTGGGGAGGGAGGAGAAATGGGAGACAAAAGATCTAATTTGCTGATCCTTCTGGAGCTGTAGAGGGGAAGGAAGGGGAATTAGCAGATGCAGCTCAGTGAATGCCCTAAATATTTCCTTGCTCCTCTCAACAGAATGATCTGCTAAGCTTTTCAAAGGAAATGTAGGTATTAAAGCTATGACAGCTCCCGGCAACTACCTACTTAGTTGCATCTAGGTTATTAAAAAGTTTTGGGGAGGCGGGGTGGAAGCCATGAAGAAGTAAAATGGGGGAAAAAAGGAATATTGGCACTTTCAGGTGCTACTGTAAATTATTACTGAACTTTATTTCCATAGTTACTTGTACTGGAAGCTGGTATAGAATAATAAAACGAGCACTTAAATTGAGATTTTGTTTGTCTGGTGGGCTGTATTTTGCTTTTCTCTCAGGTTTATACTTTCAGGTTCCTAGAATCCTTTGAAAAGTCTGTGTGCACACACTACTGCATTCAGCTCACTGTCTTTTCATTTTCTGGCTTACTTATATGCTTTGGCATGGATATGAGCACCAAGAAAATTTGGAAGCATTTTCTGTGCAAAAGGGACAGAAACATGTCTTAGTCCTGTTTTTAACTCTGCCAAAGACCCCTCCCCCAGAGACACTGCAAGAGGGCAGATGGAGCAACCAAAAAGCTCCCATTTCACTTTCTAATTAAGCTGAAATACCTGCTGCCCTTGAATTTTCTTCATGAAATGTGAAATCGGCTGAAACAAGACCTGAAAGAGATTTCTGTGCCTTTTCTCTGTGCTATGCGAAAACAAGTCACAGTGCTGTTTGCTTTACACAAAAGTCTGCTTTCTGTTGTACTTCTTAACGCACGCGTGCAGAGACAAGCTCCTGAGTGGTACATTGGTTTCCCCACACCAGGTGAGGCCAAAGAAATTAGGATGTAACCCCATTCTTTACATCCTTCTGGTAAGAACAGACCTGCAGCTGTAGTGGCAGATCCCACTTGGGCTAAACGTTTCCTAAGGGAACATCTCTTCCCAAGTCATGAATGGCTATTGCACATTACTCTGAGATTTAAAGTCCATCATCTCAAGGAAAATGTTGAAATATATCAGATGGACAAGGGATTTAGCTTCTTGTTTCATAAGTCTGAAACAAAGACAAGGAAAAAGTATGGAAATAGCTTCAAACAATAGACAAGGAAAAAGTATGGAAATAGCTTCTTTCTTCAAAAAAAGAAGTTGCATATCACAAGTGCATTTTCTGGGAAAAATTCATAAGGATTTTATTGAAAGCAGATGTTTCAGCTTGGAACATTAAGTCTGTTTTAGAAAAAAGCAAGAGAAAAAGCATGTAAAATCAATTTACATTTTCAGAAGACAACCCAATCATTTATAATCTTTGCATCGTTCATAATTAAGTCAGATTAGTCTAAAAACAGAATGAAAGTGTCATATAAGTACTTCTAAGGAAGCATCAGTAGCATACTTAATGTTTACTAGAATTTACTAAAAAGGAAGTAGAAGAAAGATCACTCCAAAGAAAGGAAAGTATTCCATGCTTCATTTTAGAAAGGAGTTGAATTTAGTTTTAGCACATTAACATTGTATTATAAAATTGCACTAAATCGCAGTAAGTGTTTTTAAAATGCACATAATGTGAAATCACTACACGTGCATTTGAATGCAGTGAAAGTAACAAGTAGATGTCATTTGAAAAATACTTTAAAGCATGTAAGTATCAAGTAAAAGTGTGATAAAAAAACTCACCATAGTAAATGTATAGAATATAAAGAACATACAGAATTCAAAATTAAAATATAGAAAACAGAATTGTTCAATTTCCAGGCTGGAGGACACAACATTGAAATCCATTTCCTCATCACATTTATAGGTGAACTAAAAAGAGGTTGCATCAAGAGGATTAATACATGAGAGGTTCAGAAAGTTCTGCAAAAGAACTCTGATACAGATTGGGCAATAAAAACATAAATAGAATACAGTAAAATTTTTATATAAAATTAAAGACATGGGAAAACAAAGCTCTGATTTGACCTATACAGAGACAGACTTCTAAGCTATTTGCTTTTAAGAATGGGGAGAATATAATAGTGATATTATAAGGATAGATTTATAAAAATGTATGGTAATAAAAAGTAGATGGTAGTCAGAAAAACAAAAAGAACCTTCCAAATTATTAGAAATAAAAGAGGAAAAAACTGCAAAGCATCAGTAAATCATATCATATATCTACAGTTTTAAATACAGAGTGACTGTAGTAACACTGAAAAATATTCAGAAAGGAGTAAAAAGGGGTCATCCATCAAACAGCTAGAATAATTTCCATAAGGAGACTAAGAATCATCAGCTTGGCAAAAAAAATACCAAAATTAAATATGACAAAAGACTACAGAACCATGAGTGGCAGTGAGAAGATGAATAATGATGAACAATGTTCACTGTGGTTTCCAGTGAAAGACCAGAAGGACATTAAATGAAACTGGAATGTGGCTAATTCACATGAACAAAGCAAGATATCCTTTCTATCAGTTTATAATTATTGCATTTCACAAAAACTGTAAGATTGTCCATGTTAGATGGAGAAATCTATTGAAGGAGAAATCTTTTGCAACATATAAGAACAGTTTCAGAAACAATTATTCCATAAAACAAATATTTGGAAACTAGGAGAATGTTGGGGGGAAATATCGCAGCACAAATATCGAGTTTTTTTCATTTCCATATGCATTGTCCAAAATAAGTTCTATTTGGCATTCATAGCCACATTGGCACAGGTTTAAAATCCAAAACAGCAATAGAATGTTCACATCGGTGAGCTCTAGAAATTTGCTTTCTCTGACTTGTGCCATAATTTCTTTCCCTTGTAAAAGGGAAAGTATAATTTTGAATCCCCATTGGCTATTCTGGGAACTGAACCAAGTCTCTTGGTTCTGGTGAGTAATCCTTATGGATTGCTGTTTTAAATGAAATTACTCTGCTTTTGTTTCAGCAGCCACTGTCAGTACCTGAACTCTGAGAGCACATGTAGGTAATGCAACAGACAGGGACACTTGCTTTGTTTGTTAAATGTTAGCATTTCTAGGTGTTTTCTACCAACCCATGTATCAGCAAACAGCCAACTCTTATGAAAAAAAATACTGGACTCTCAGACTCTTGTTTTACCAGTGTAAACCCATAAAAGCAAAGGAAAAAAGTGTTCTGGATGAAAATCTGGGATTAGTGTCCCAAATACATGGGAGGAGTTCCCATGTTACAAGGGTGTCTAAAGCAGCCTCCTCATTTCTGAATTCAGAAGAGCAACGACAGACTACTGAGATTTCCAGTCAAAATTCAATAACCTCTTAGTAGATATTCACTGCTGTGACAATGCTATCCTTTTAGTGGAAGTAGTCTTCTTTCTCTTGTGTTTAGTCATCTGATGCCTGTGATCTGAACAACCATAACAACCTGAGCTTTGATTTTAAATTATATT
Source organism: Certhia americana (assembly GCA_018697195.1). NCBI lineage: Eukaryota > Metazoa > Chordata > Aves > Passeriformes > Certhiidae > Certhia > Certhia americana. The sequence goes on from CM031859.1 coordinate 41,006,493, forward strand.
CAACCGAATTCCCAGCTTCTGAGTGCATATGTCATTTTAAGCAATAAGGTTGTCATGGGAATTCTGCAGACACGTGGATTGCAAATTCAGCAGTAATTACATTTTTATTATTAGATTCTGTTCTCAATGCACAGTATTGCATTAATAGCATTTCGGTACAGATTTTAGAAGGGTGCATTTTTTTTCTGTAGATTAACTTTCAGGAGACAGTCTCTAGATTGTCTGTACTTACTGCAATATTTGTGTCATTTTTACAAATTTAGTCCTTCTAAGTACCAAAAAAAATAAATGAAAGAAAGAAATCTTTGTGGTTATAAACAGTGCAAACCTTCTCCCTTGTCATGTCAAATGCAGGTTTTATTTCTTTAAGGCTGTAGGTCTATTACTGCTACTACCAAAGAAACAGATAAATACTGCAATGTTTGCAGCAAAAAAAAAAAGTTGATGATATCTCATTTACTAAGTGGATATGCCTATTTAAAAGATATTAATATCTTGATAGAAGTTTTTGCAGAGAATGAATCAAACAAAAAGCTCTTATCTCTGCCTAATACGTACTGAAATGAAGTGACTGTGTAATAGACTTTCTGTATCTCTCTAGTATGCTACACATTCAGAGATGCTTGAAGCATCCTTTCCCTGTGAGACTATCATTCAGGAAAAATCACATGTGCTTGTTAAAAAGAATACTAAAAGTTTATTGAGCATAATAATAATAAAATCAATACTATAAAAATGTTCTGAGGTAGTAGAGAAACATTAGTCCTAACAGCCATAGAAAATGCTGCTTTAGAATCAGCTAGAACAATTAAAGGTTATGGACTATTGTTCTATTTCTCTGCTTAATAAGGCTTTACTTAAGTGGCATATGGGTGTGATTTCATTTTAAGACACGTCTTTTAGTTGTGAGACAAAATTCGCTGTACAATGGATCAATAAATACAAAGTTCAAAAAACACCAGGGAACAAAGTTAACAAGTTAAAATTAGAAGAATTAAGAAGCATGATTATTCACTTTTACATGGGTTTTATTCCACTGTCACCATTATGTGAACCAAAGTGAACTGGGTCTAATGCATGTCCACTATGAAAAAAACATAACCTAGGCAACCAAATTAAAAAATTAAGCATTGTTTTATGCATACAGTCTATTTCTTTTAAATCAGAAATAAATCACTTTTTTTCAGTTATGAATTCTTCTGATTCTTATGTACCATTTGGCAGTCAATTTCTTACAAAGAGAATGAGCATATCTCTCTAATCCATTACATGATTCTCCACCAGCAATCACTGTATTTTAGTTAGTACTTTCTAGTGAAGTTCACATTTTTAAGGATAAATGTTCATTGGAGGAGAAAATGGTATCATCTTCCTCTCAATGAAAGACTCCAGTTTGTGACAAGTACATGCATTTTGTCAGCAAGAGAAGCAGGTTCAATGCATCAATAAAGAGAGCCAAGAATTGAACCCAAGTATTTTACCTGCCGCATGAAAATTTTGTATTTGGCATAAGAAGAAAAGCACTCCAACATCTTATATTTTTATAGAGGACATGATTGTATCATCATAATGTTGGGAATCCACTTTTTTCATGCTGTAAATAAGGGCAAAACCTTCTTTTTCATAAAGACTTTGAGTATCAAAAGCACAAGTTTGTTATTTGACAAGATAGCACGAAATCACCATCTTCTGCAACAAGGAAAAAGAGGCACATGGAAGCAACTGAACAGATGGTGTCAAAGTTATAAGGGAAAGGGTAATTTCAGCTAACTCTGCTTTGTAAATGTCTGCACCTGAGGTAGCCTTTTTGGAGTCTCCACATATTCGTTGAAAAAGTCAGGTTAATCTCATCTCTAACAGTCACTCACATTGGGGTAGCTCAATTCAGAAGTGATAGGCCTCCAAGGACTAAGAAAGGAGCTTTGGAGCACTAGCTCAAACACAGATATCTCCAAACAGCCAGTTGGATATCAACATGATTGTGTTATTCCTGTAGCTTTTCCAAATGCAGAACAAAAAGCTCACAACACTTCTGAAATGCTATGGTGCTGCCCAGTTAAAAAGAACAAAACCAAACAACTACAGCTCAGATGAGCCTATTTCTCCAATGAGTACCACTATTGTTAATAGACACCACTCTTCTAATTTTTTTTCAGGCAAGTGCAGCATCTATTGATTTAGTTGATTCAGGAATATTTTCAGGAATCTGCCCCTAAAGTTTTCTAGGTCCTTTAGACTTTTATTGAAACTCAGAATTTGACATTTTCTTGGTTTAAAATATATTCCAAATGAAATAATCTTAAAGAAATAGGTTCTAGCCTAAATAGCAGACAGTGGTACTCTTAATTTCTGAATTTTGTTTTGCTATTAATTCTTTCTATCTTCAGGAAAAAGGAAAGAGTTAGTATTATAATGCCAAACTAACTGATCATTGCACTTACTTGACAGTGATGCTGTTTCTAATTTTCTTTCTTTTAATTTGCTAAGTGGGATGGTAGTGTTTAGGGATTGTTTTATTTTTAAATTTCAGTGCACCGTTTTTCCTTACTTTTTCTACACTGCCAGTTGTTCAGCTACATTTGGGAAGAAAAGACTTTACTAAAATACTGATAAACAAATAAGAATATTATGTGGGACATTTCCTTAAATAATAACCCTTCTCTTACTGTGCAGGGCACTCCAGACTATGATGAACTTTACCACTGTGGGTCTGTACAGGCTCATATGTAACTTTACTTCACCACAATATTAATCCAAGAGATTTGTGCATATCTCTTGCAGTGCATATGCAAAATAAAATTTAAGTCCTTACTTTTCCAGAATACAGCTAATAGCAGTAATAGTGATATGATAGTATGATAGTAATTTGGTTATTTGTAATCTGCCCTTCAGATTTGCTCTTGCTTATGGCAAAGAATGGATCTTAATTAATACACAGATTTTTTTTTCCTTTTAAAAGCAGGTGCCACTTACACTGTTTCATATAACCAAGGGAATTGCCTCGGTCCTAGCAAAAGGGCCCATGTAGAGTTGCTCTCACTAATGAAGTAACTGCTTATGTGGCAGGGAACAACAAGGCCCGAAGAACAGCATTTCCTGAAGGATACATGAAAGGGATTCTTCCAGGAAATAGAAGCACCAATTACCAAGGAAGTATCCAAGTCCTTTAGACACTGTTTTGACACAGCTTGTGTTCAGCAGTGCAGTGCTTATTGTGTAGTTCATTCCTGTAGGGGAGCATGTTTCTCACACTTTGTATTTGTCACTTCCACATATTCAATCTCATGTTGCACGTGATCACTCAAAATATCAGCCATTTTAGAATTCCCCCTGCACATTTTGGAATAAAATATTTGTGTCTCTACTGTATTTGAGACAGAGAGATTGATTTTTTCCCTGTCATTTAATTATGGGGTTTTTTTCTGTATTCTTAGTACAGTGACTTCTTCATCAAGGTTTACTGCCTCCATGCCAATTGGTTCTCTAAAAAAGCAGTTGTTCTTCATCATCATTGGACAATTTCAAATTTAATCTTTAATTTCTGAGTCTCTTGATGTGCTTACTTTTTAATATCATTGCTCATGCCTAGGATATTTAAAAAAAAATAATTAAAATAACAAGTAACTTCAGCTCTGGAATTGAAGATGAAACCAATATTTTTGAATATCTAAAGTTTTCTCTTGGACTAAAGACTATATTAAGAAGAGATCAGTCTTAAATCTATGTAATTTTGGAGTAGATTTCTTTGAATAAAAACCAATAACTTGCTTAACAAACTAGAAATATAAAAGAATTTTATAGCCAGAGAACACCCAGACCTTTTCTCTGTATAACTACATTTCTTCATATATTTCTTCATATAACTACGTTTTCATTTGTACAGGATTCTGATCTGAGTCTAAATGTGCCATAGTTAAAAAGAAAACAACTGTCCATTATGTTGTAGATGAAAGAGCCACCTCAAAATAGGTTCAAAAAATATATGGTTTTAAAATATTTCTCTACATTTCCTGATTTTAAGGAATTCAGTGTCTCACTATACTGTGAAAATTTTTTACAGTAATACATATTAATTCTATTGTTTAATTTTCTTCTTTCAAAGGGAACACAGTGATAAGCCAGTGACAAGAAATTTTACTGAAGTATTCTGATCTCTTTCATTTCAGCCTGAGATTTCTTAAGCAGTTATTCATGAGAAGAAAAGCTACTCAGTAATTGGTTTTTAACCTTAATTTAAGCTCATTAATTTAAGTCTAGAAAACTCATGTTAAAATAAAAATTGTTGTGTGAAGTTCTACATTTAATACATCAGAAGGATCTAGGATACTGAGATCCAAATACTTAACCACAATAGGTAAAGCTGCTGAAGCACATAGTCCTTCTTTACTCTGGAAATGGTACAAGCTGAACATGCTACAGACATACTTAAAAATAGGTAATTACCTTATTCTCTTTTTGAAGAAATGCTTCTGTGACTCTTCCACACTAGCGTTTTACTTTAATGTACAAATTGGATATTTTAAAGGATACCTGTGAGAAGAAAGGCAGGTTATGTTATTTAGCACAAGCTCCCTCTTTTCTAATAACTGCATTGTTAAAAGCAAAGGACAAGGACATTGTGGCTGATATTCTGTGTATGGGCAAACATTTTTAAGAGTAAATAAAGTCTCCACTGATGACAGATAGCACTTTTTCTGACTATGACAGATAGCCATTCAGTGAGCTTTCTATGTATCCACTGCACAAATTCTATTTTGTCAGCCTGATAAGGAAAAGCGATAGCAGATAGAAATCTGTGTCAACAGAAAGTAAATTAAAAACAGAGGTCTTCCATCTGATAGTATCTTTTTATATAATGTAATTTCTTTAGTTAATGTTCTGTGTTTTATTTCAAAAGATTATAGGAAAAGTGTGGCTGATGGATTATAAAAGAAATAGGCAAAGCTGCACAGAAGGGCATAACATCAAGATTAACAAAAAGTAGTTGTTATAATATATACTGTAAAGCTCTGTTGTTGTCACTTTATAAAAACCATGCTTTCCCTCTTGCTCTAGAAAAAAGATAGATATTAAGGAAACAAAATTTATTCAGATTTATGAGGACTGACTTTGCCTATTTCCTGTTAAGTACTATGACCAAATGTTTGCATACTTCATGCTCTTCAAACTTTCTTTCATGTTTGTTTTAGATGCTATTTGATTCACTCCATGCATCTTAGTATTCAAGGAGCTTAGTGGAGCAAAATGGAAAGTTTTAAAATGGAAGTAGAACATTCCATGTAAAATTCCTGTTAACAGTGGTGGGAGGTCTTTACTAATTCTCCATTGTTTGTATTGAAAATTCATTCAAAATTTCTAACAATGGAGCTTTAGTAACTTACTCATTCTTTTCAAAAGATTTTCAGAAACATCTGGTATTTCACACACACACACACACAAAAAAAGTGGCAATTGGGCTATTGAATATGTCAAAGGAGATAGAATCATACTGATTTGTAACAGAGTAGTCTCCATCACTGTTTGTCACCAATTGCTTTAGAAAGATGTTTAAAGAGAGCAATACACATTCAATTTGTAAAATCAAGCATTCTATGGTAATCAACATTGTCTTTAACCTTGAATCAACTGACAATATATAATTATAAATACATGGTCTATCTGAGAATAGAAGAAGCAACATAAGCAAAGAGCACACAAGAATACATTAAAATTACTTTTATAAATAGATTCCATTATAATAATTTGATGATCAACATCTTGTTCAGCCATAACTTGTATGCTACAATTTTTTACCAAATAAAACCATTCACTAATAGCTATACTGCACACTTGCAGAAGTCAGAACCTATAATTTTTTAAAAATGATAATAATGAATAGAGGATAAGTCAACAGTGCAACTCACTGTATTGTGCTGTTAATTTTTTGCACTGCTGAAGCATTTAATGTCTTTATTGTAATTGTATTTGGAAAATCCATTGTATTGGGAAAATATAGTATTTATAATTCTGAAAAGGCATTCTTTTAGCTAGTTAAGATTTATGCACAATACTTTGTTCTTATGATTTCCAGTTTTTCCATATAAGTCTAGCTTTGACATGATATTTTCATTCAACTCTTGACCCAAAAAATTAGTTTAAAACTTAAAAAACAGGAAAAGCTTTAACTTGTCAGTGCAAGACAGTGCTCAATCACATTTTTAAGTATAATTAAGTAATTGAGTCCTACTGAATTTACTACACTTAGATGAATTATAGTAGTTTCCTGCACTAATGAAATTTTGTGAGCCAAGTTTCTGATCCCCAGTCTGAGGAATGCAGACAGAATCTCTGTGTGAAGTAGAGGTAAAATGGTTTGCAGCCAAAGTTGTCAAAGTACCTTTATAGAAACGTGCAATGAACAAAAGGGCACTGAAAGTATTAAATTCACAAAATGACTGACAAAAAAATCCCTACAGAATATAAAATATCATCAAAGCCAGTAAAGTTTCTACAGGAAATTTATACAAGATTCTTTTATTTGGTGAGGTTTACAATGGTAATTTCTTAGGATAAAACTAAGTTCTAATCTTTAAAAATAATAATAAACAAATATATAAACTACTAAGACATGAACAGGCATACACTATTTGAAAATTTGGAAAGAGAAGGAATAAAGCAAGTGAAAAATAGAGCTCAGGTTTTGATTATTTATGGAAATATACAGCAAAACATCCATGTTTTGTTGTTTGTTTGTTTGTTTGTTTGTTTGTTTTGTCTGTGGTTTTGGTTTTTTTTTTTTTAATTTAGAACAAAATACAGAAACATAGGAGAAATCTAAAAGTAAAATTACATGCATGGGAATTTGGAGAGATAGGAGCATTCAGAGCTAAATGTTTAGCACCTTCAAAAGCCTATCTTGCCTTAGAAATTAAAAAGATTTCATATGTCTCACTATTATGCTAAAAATTATCCCTATCAGAATCTTTTAGAATGATATAAAAACTGTAGTCATTGTACAAATTTTTATTTAATTTGAACTTGGTGAAATGGGATCAATATTGTGTACTGAACTTTGCATGCAATAACTCTCAATGAACTACAATGAGATTATCATAAATGCTTATGTTAAGGATATTTTAAATTACTTGCCTAGATTCCAAAAGCTTCCTGATAGTGGAAAGGATACAAATGAGGCAGAGAATCTGCCTGCACAAAATTTTCTTGTACAGAAGGATTCATCTTTGATAAATTATTCCGTATACACACAAATAGTTAGTTTGAATTGAAGCACAGGATATGAAAAACATATCTATTTTGCTGACACAGTGACAATGCTATTTTTCCCTGGACTCTAAAGTGGTTTCTCACTGGTGTAATTTTTAAAGCCTAAATTCCATTAAATTGTTCATGCACTGAAGAAACCAAATAAAGTGATTAAGTGTTTTATAAACCAAAATCTTCTCGTTTGTTTTCTTTGGAAATTGCTTGATATAAAAATCTCTGTGGGTACTGTCCATTATTGGTATATAAAAGAGCACTACTGTAATTTCCTTGTATACTGCAAAGTATTGCAGGCTGATGAAAATGTAGTTTCACAGAAATGTTCACTTCCCCTTCATGTTGACCAGATGTTCATCCCTTTCACAGTGTTTGCAATGGTGATGATGCCATCCTTACTTAAAAGCAAGAAATTTTTCAGAAATTGAACTAGATATATTTACCTAGAATTGACCCCAAAATCCTTTTCGCATTTCTAAGCAGTATTTCAGAATTTAATAGAAATTTCAGATGGAGATTCTTTTTTTTTTTTTTTTTTATAGCTTATAGGTTATTTCATGGTTTTGTACAAGAAACATGTTATGGTTTTAGTCATTTATTCCCTATAACCATGTTTCTCCCATTTGTGGTTTCCATTCTGTCTTAACAGTCACAGCATTACAAGGACTGTGAGTTATAAGACAACAAAAGGAAATTTTAGGAAAGCATATATTACTAAAAATAGTTTTATGCTGCATTGATTTTTTGGTTTTTCTGTTGTTGTTGGTTGGTTGGTAGGGTTGGTTTTTTTTTTTCAATAATCCAAAGCCTATTGAAATATTTAACTCTTCTTAAAAAGAAAAGAGAAGGGAACTTCCAACTTAATTGCTAAATAATGTAGACCAGAAAAGGGCTGATCTTTTTCACTCTTCCCATTTTTCTTTCTGGAAAGCCTTTTTGCTCTATTGCTTTTTGTATTTGTGAATGCATGCAGGAAGGGATAACAGGAATGAGAAAAGCACAAGAAAAATGGTAATTTGATACTTTGCAGACACAATTTGGACCAAAGACCAAGCACCTATAATCAGTAATTTATTCTACATTGAAGAAAATTTCCTACTTTTGGGGTTTTTACTTTTCTATATTAGGAATGATACTGATTGTTACATACTACCAACAAAGAGATATTAATCAGGACACTCTGGAGACAAAGATACAATTACCTTGTGGTTGTAATAACTCTTATTCTTAGCAGGAAAGAACAAAATGTACATGATATAACAAAAAAACATTTCCAATGTGATTTTGTTATGTTAATTGACATTCATTCTTTGTCATTTCCAGGAATATTTATTTCTTTTGGTTGGCTGAGGTTCAAGCTCACAATGTCACCATGAAGAGCTAAAGAAAGGCTTAGACCCTGTCATATCAGTACCAGAGGAAACTTGGTCTCTCCTCCTTATTTTTGTTCCTTAGGTGACTGAAGCATTAGGCAGCAATATTTTGTGTCCAGGACTGTGTCTTTTGGGATACAAACTCTTAACACTGGTAGAGCACTGAAACTTCCTGCCTTGGTTTGTAGGCACTGATGGTGAAGGCAGGGAGCAAATGCAGCATCCAAGGCACTATGGATTAGAAAGGCAAAAGAGCAAAAGAGACTGTACACTGGCAGAGTAAATGAGATTAATACCTGTTACTGACTTTTTTTTTGTCTCCTTGATGATCTCCTTTTTTTTTTGATGTCTTCTTTTGCCTCCCTCTCCTTTTGGTGAAAGCCCACCATAAGGGCACATGGGAACTATATATATATTTATACTATTTTATTCTGCGTTACTACTCTAGGAGTTTCCTAATGTGCACTGAAACTAGGATGTCTTCACTCCATTTCAATACATTTTCTCAGTCCAGTATTTTACTTAATTTTAAGGAAATAAGTATATTTTCTGAATAATGAGAGATCCCATACCTAATACCATCATTCAAAGAAAATAGGACCACAAACACACAAGGTTATGAAGAATTAGGTGGTAATCACTTGTGCTGTTGTAGGACAAGCTTTTATTTTACACATCCTGCTTTCTATGCTACCTCACAATGATTCTGTCATAACTGCACACAGAAAGATCCCTCAACACTGAAGGAGAGCTTTCCCCAACAATGGTCTTCAGAGTATTCAGAGTATTACATGACTAGTTAGCTGAACAAGAAAAAATTAATGTCCCTCCAGGACGGAACAGAAAACAAGTACAGCTCTTACAGACTGGAGTTATAATAGCTTGCTAAAATGCTCCAAAATTTGTGGGTTAATTTTTATTTATTTATTTATTTATTTATTTATTTTTATTTTTAATAATTCACCATCTGGTCTTGCTTTTTAGAAAATGCTGGTGTTCTGCTATAGGTACCCTATTGGACCCTGCAATATTGGTTAATATAAAAATATCAATGAACATTTTTAAACATTTTTAAAACATTTGAACATTTTAAATTTTGGGTTTTTAAATTAAAAAGCCTTTATTTTTTGCAAATCTTTTCTGACTGCCATGGATATTGCACTACACAGAGATTTGAGGGAGGAAGGGAGAATAAAAAGAGTATGATGACCAAATCTCAGAAAATTAAAATTTTTAGTGTAATTTCAATGCTCTTGGACACACACTTAACATCTCTCTGATTTCCTGTCTCTGAAAAGGGTATGAAAGCAGTTTGAATTAATTTCATACCACACTGAAAAAAATCAAGTATTTATTTAAAAAGCTACTTCATGTTTTATATCTTTCTATACAAAACCAAACTAAACCACTGAGTTTTTTACCCAGAAATGTTCATTTAATTTGCTCACACAGAGGTCTTTTGAGTCTTGATATGAGAAGTATGGAAAAGAAAATGTCATAAAACTGAGTACACAGTTATATTTCTAATGAACATTGTTTTAATATTTTCACATTTGTTGAAAATTACAATCAATTAAACTTCTCACTAAAGTAAGAATAAAATTGATGCTTAAGAATACTTTAACTCATACACCTCATAGAAGATACCACAATGGTGACCTGGTAAACATACTGACAAAAAGGGATATATCTTTAACTGGAGTCCCAAGACATCTCTGATAATCTCTCCCAAAACCTCTGTGATGGGGAGTAGCCAGCAGAACAAAGAAACGTAGATGGGTCTAGGACAAGGAAACTATGATAATGAACAGATCTTCCAGGAAAACAGGAATCAGCAATAATTGTTCCAGTAATTGCTGATGTGCACCCACTTATGTATCTACTAAAAAGTGAAAAAGCAGCTTGCTGCCTATTCAAAGAGAGCTTCTCTGCACATTTTTCAGTGCTTGACCTACATGAGGTGTCCCGGACAGACCAAAGTCTTGTTGGAGTTGCCTGCTGGACTCTGCAGGAAACCAGGACAGCATAATCACTGAAGTGACAACTTTTTCCTCAAGGATTGGAACAACTTGGTAAGTGCTGTAGCAGTAACATCTTGTGTGGTACATTTATGAGGTGCACACACAGAGGCAAATGTTCATAAGTGTATATTTGCTTCCACAGTTGGAACTCAGTAATTGCTCTACTCTAGTTTTATATATATATATATATACACATATGCATATATAAATTTAATTGCTCTTCTAGTAGTAAGTTTGCAGATATATATATATATATAGAGAGAGGTATATATAGATATATATATATATTCTGTATTTGGTTTTAATGACAGTAGCTTTGTAGTAACTTGTAATAAAGAAATTTTCAGAAACTCAGACTTCTGTGACCTTATGTTCTGTGGAGCCCTGAGAATCTCAGTCTCCATCTTTATACATCTGCCTGTCAGGGAACCCTCACAGGTCATGATAGTGACCTCTACAGCACCATAGCAAAATGAAATGTTAAATGACTATAACAACTAGTGCAGAAGAGCCTCCCAGAATAATGGAAGAATGCTTAACATGTTTGATAAGGTCAATTTCCACACATTTGATAAGGTCATTCACTTCTGTGTCCTTCTAGACAGGGATTTCTTGTTGTTATGTAGTTTTACATTTCATCAGACTATGAAGGATCAAATAAACCAGATATTTCCTAGAACTACAGAATAGAATAGAATCACAGAATCATCAAGGCTAGAAAAGACCTCCAAGATCATTGAATCCAACCTTTGACCAAACACCAACTTCTCAACTAAACCATAGCACTATGCACAATGTCCGGTCATTTCTTGAACAATTCCAGGGACAGTAAATCCACTGCCTCCCTGGGCAGTCCATTCCAATGCCTAACCATCCTTTCAGTGGAGAAATTCCTCCTGACTACCAGCCTGAATCTCCCCTGGCAGAGCATGAGCTCCTCTTGTCCTACTGTAAGTTGACTAGGAGAAGAGACTGATCCTCACTCGGCTACACCTTCCTTTCAGGGAGTTGTAGAGAGCAACAAGTCCTTGCCTTAACCTCCTTTTCTTCAGGCTAAAGAACCTTCATGCTCAATATTCTAGCACAACGCTTAATATAATTTCTCTAATAAAATATTAAGAAAACAGTGCTTCTCAGGTTGTAAGGTTCTGCCATGTAGTTCTGATGGAGGAGTTAAATCACTCGTTGGAGTGGTGGCAATGTTAGGATTTACCATAGAGGAAGGACCTGTGTCCTTAGAGGAACAGTAACTGAGAGAATTATAAATAAAAGCCCCAAAAATATCTCAGTGTGTATTGAAGGATTTCAAAAAAACAGAACCTGCATTCTGATATGGGCAGATTCTGACATCTATGAATTGGTAGTTCTTCAGAATAAATTGCAAAAGTGATAAGAGGAGGAATAGCTTACATAGATCTCCATGAAGTACGAAATATATTGTGCTACTGTAAACATCCCAAATGTATTACAACAATAAATAAAGACAACAGTACAGATGAGAACATTGATTCATTCATAAATTCTGATCTGTTTTCACTTTTTCTATGACCCCATTTAATCACTGCATGTTTTTAAGGTTGTCATAACAATCTCCAAATTTTTTTTATTTAAAGATGTTTTATAGGACAGCTCAATAATCTTGTCAATAAACATTTCACCATATGTTTATATAAATGAGACTTATTAGTCTCAATTGTGACTACTCCCTCATAAGATAAATATTCTAAAAATTAAATAAACATAATAAATAAAAATCCTCTGCCAGAAGTGTCCCTCCCTATTTCCAGTGATTAATGACCAGCTCTGCCATTAACATTGCATTCATAATATAAGACATATTTGTCACTTGCTTGCCCCAGCCCACTCTGTATCTCCTCCTTGACTCTGCCCTACTTGTCCCTCTAAAGGCAAATAGTGTGTGTGAAGAAAAAAGTACCCTTATTCTTTCCAATCACTTTGCATTCTGTCACATTTCTGCACAACGTTGTGCTGCATCCCTACAAATAAAATAGCCAACCTAGATTATAAGCAATGACAGAAATGTAAATAAATTAGATGTTGAACTAGTTATATAAACTTATTATCATTCATTTAAAACAATTCTCCAGAAACTCTTATGATCCAGCATGGACTTAAGGGTTATATAAAATGATTTTTTGTATTGATAATATCTACTGTGTAATTACCATCTATTTTGATAGTGTGAAAAATGAATAGATTAAATCAGCAATATTTTTTCTGTTTTTTTAATTTACTTTCTGGATTTACCAAATTTATTCTAAAATTTGTACTATTTATTTTATTCTGTGAACCATATCCTCAACTGCCCATTGTCATGCCACAAGGTTTTTTGCTTTATTGCTCGTTCAGTGGCTGAACTAGCAGAAAGATATGTCACAGAGCAGTAGTCCATGTCCACAATTTGTGGCATGAAGCAGGAAACTGAACAGCAGCAGCAATCCCACTCCTTTCATGTCTCAAAACCACTAGTCTCCCCTCTCCTACTGAAACCTTCCACATATACAGCTTTCTTGTAAGAGAACTTGTGCAAGTATTTGACACCACATTACCCTGCCTTGTGTCAGCTAACTGCTAGGTGATAAAGTGGAACCCACGATCCTGGAACAGGGGTACTCAAGGGCAATATACCAGGAATGGAGAGAGTTGATCACTTCAACACTGCATTTGCAATAACAATGAGCCTGTTGTTATAAGGTCTCTCTGAGCTGGCTAATTACAAAAAAATGTAATGGAGAAAGCTTATCTTAAGCTTTTTCCTAATCCACAGTTAGAAGCACTTAATTTGCATCTGGGTGGAAGCAGCTGGTACCTCCAATCAGTGTTTATAGTCAGAAACTTTCCCAGAACTTGGAGAATAAGTTTTCTACCAGACAGCAAGGAGAGAACACTTGTCCTTTATGATATAGCTAAGAAAAGAAGGGACTGAGATGGGAAGTGCTTCCCTGTTGTCCTTCTCCTAGCGGTTGTAACACTTGCCCAGAAATTAGCCCTAGTAACTATTCATTTCTGTCTGTCCTTTTGCAAGAACTGAAATTACCTCCAGGTCTAACCCAAAGCTGCTTCCACCACAGAAACAAACACTCTTCTAAGCCCCAGTTTAATTTGGAGCATATGATATTTTCCAATAGTGTCCTAATGTTGTAATTCCTCTATTTCATTGCAAAAGCTTCTGATTCTCTTCTTCTTAAGCACCTTTTCTCATCTTTTCCCCACTACTTATTACCATAAGCCCTTTTCACCTTCTATCAGAGGCTGCATTCAATAATGTCCCATTCTTCCTGAATCTTGTTTTACCTTTAGCAATGTGAGTTGCTGCAGTGGCCCTGGATGAAGGTTGCCTTTCTCTACGTAATAAAGTACTCACAACCATCAGCATCAGATGAACAAATTAACTTTGATATTGGGTTTTCTCTCTTTTTGTGAGTTCTCAGTTTTAAGAAGGCAGGATAAGACATAACAAGAGGATCACCAACAGTTCCTGAGTATCTTAATTTTTTTCTCTCTTTTTCTTTCAAATGAGCAGTTTTTACAACTTATAATATTGTCTAAAATGTCACCATCCAGAGTTTTCCCCTCTGTTGGAGCTTTCTGAAGCTAAAGAAAAGCAATTGACAAAGCAATGTAAAGTCCTGCTGCAATCCCTTCATTTTGAGCATACTGTATTTCTTGGTGCAGATGAACCATCCACTAATAAGTTTTTCAAATTATCCAAACAAACTCTGAACTTCCTGCTGGTTCATTTCTCTGCATCCTTGTCTTTTCTCTTGTTGTCAGCGGCATGGTTCCTTCCATGCTGTTAGACCACCTGTTCAAAAGAATAATAATAACAATACCCCTTACTGTTAAAAATATAGCATTTCTCCCAAGTTAACAAATTTCCCATTACACCACTTTAAAATTATCTTGGTGCAATTAACATATCCTGATTGATCCCATTGGAAGTATCCAGGCACTGTAATGTAACTAGTTAATCTCCACAGGAAGAGTCAGCCAAATCACCTGCTCACACTCATGATGGGGTCTAAATTGAATTCCACAGGAACAAGCTCTGGCAGAAGTCACAGTTTTTTCAATATCTGCCAGGAGTAAGCTGTGCTGTTATGGAAATAGCTGCCACATTCCCTGTACCACAGTCAGTGCAAACACAAAAGCTCAGTTTATTTGGTATGCCACAATCCAGTATCAAACCTCTTTCCTGCAGCTGGGCTCCCTACAGCAACAGTTACCTCCAACAGAGAGCTGGTTCCAAAATTAAATTGCCTTCCCTCGAATACTGAATCTAATAGCTTACATTCCTCTAATAGCTCTCACTCCCATGGCATCCCTTCTTGGCTCTGGTAACAAGTTGAATGGGGATATGCCTCAGACATCCTCAGACACAGGGATAAGGTTATTGACATTACACTCCTCAAAATCTGCATAGTTTAATAATGCCCAAAGGCTTTCTTATTGGGAAAATTAAGATTTTTTCCTATTTTAGTGCATTTTTTCCCATGGGATAGCTTTGGATCTATGTCAGCATTTTTACAGCAGGGAGAACAATAACAATCTCCAGCTGTGAGGAGAAATGAGGTGCAGATTTTAGTTTAGTTATGAAAAATAAAATAAGCTGTGAACTATGAGAGTTTGCTGAGTCAAGATTTGGCCAATGATAAATGTGCAAGTGTGGAATACCACTGATACCATGTAAGTACTGTACTTTTTAAAAAAACCCCAAGCAACAAAAACAAAACAACCACACATAGATCCTATTGTGTTGGACTATAAATGAAAAAAAAAAAAAAAAGTAGCAATTATTGACCAAAATAATTGCAATGTAACTACACAGAATAATATCAGCTCTTTTAAAGAACAGAGGACTAAGCAACAGATCATATAGTCAAGTTTTTTGCAGGTTATGACAGAAATACCAGAAGTCACAGAGGGAGGAAATGAAGATAAAGTGTCTCAAATTCAATCTGCAATCTTAATCAAGCTCATCCTTTCCTTCCTCTGAGGGTCCTGATTAGCTCCACAAAATGACTGATTCCAAGCTACAGCTTATTTTGAATAAATTAACAATGTAGGCTGAGGCCACTTCTTTGAATTATGGTGAAGAAAAATGACACCCAAGGTCATAAACTCAACCTGTCAATCAGACAAACAAAAACATGGGATTGTTTAGCTATACTAACCACCTAGTCCCATGGAATGCTTATATTCCAGATATTCCTAGGACAATCAAATGGCTTCATAAATAATTCACTTGCATTGCTGAAAAAAGTTCCTCCAGACTTTATTTGGTATGCTCATGTTATAACTTCTAAAGGAGAGAAGCGTTTCATCCACATGTAGATATCTGAATTCATACTATAGCAACCATTAGGCATGGCAAGAAATTACCCAGGTTCATCTCATTAAAAACATACCTTTAGCATAATTTAAACTTATCTGCCATGTTTACAAAATCAGCATGCTGCACTTTAGAAGGTATTTATAGTGTCTGTATCTTAAACAACAAAAAATCCAGAGAACAAACACATCTATATCAGCATAGTCAGTTCTGTTATCTAAAGGTCAGTATTAAAAGTTATATATGTAAAACAAATCTTGATGGTTTTTTCCCTTTTTTGTGGGCTTTATAGAAATGTTAATTATAACAATAGAAATGTTAATTATAGCATTAAGCTTTGACAATATTATTCTGTTGGTTTGGAGGAGGGGTTGTTAAATAAAAAAGCAAGAAGAGGCTGTTTTTCACTGTTGTTTTGTTTCATTTTTAAGTCAGAGACATGTTTTCAAGTTTGGTTAGGAACAAATTCCCCCACATGTCATGGGTCTGAGAGGAACATGGAACAAAAGATCAAATTTCACTTGCTGCTGCAGATTTTTTTTTTTTGAAATCGCACACACAATTGAAGAAGGATGTAGCTGGAGAATGACTTGTGTGGGCATGGGAAAGCCTTAGCAAAAATACAATTTAAACACAGCTAGGAATTAAATGCCTACCTAAGACTGCTATATTTTTGTTGATGCATACTGTAGGTTTGGGGGGTTTTTTATGGGGCATATTTTTTGGTTTTTTTAGATTCCAGTGTTAATGATTGCCTGCAAGAGAAAACTTATCCAAGGCATTATATTTTTGCTGAACACCCTTAATTCCATCTGCTTGACAGATATTCAACTCCTATTGTTATACACAACTATCCAAAGTACATTTAATTTTTATTCTTTATATTTTATTTTAATTTTATTTCTTTTTATGAACTAATTTTCTCAGAACCATATATTTGCTTCAAATTTCCTATTTTCTAGATTACATCTGGATTTGTGCAGAATCTAACTTCAGAGAACTTTTCTATATTAATGTTATCATCTTGAGCCATGCTTCTGAAATTTTTCAGCTTGTTACCTATACCTTTTCCACATTCTAATGAGGATAACTAGAAACTCCTTATTTTTTAATGGAAACTTAGATTCTTGAGACTCAATAACACTTTTGCTGCATCTTCTGAAAGACAATAATATCCTCTCTATAAATCAGTGAGTAATTGTTCCCAAAGTTTTCTACCAGAGGACTCTCAAGTGCATGATATGATAACAGCATAATCATATTCAGCATAGGATGCTCTCTGCTAGTACTGGCTCAGATTCTATTTGTGCTTTTAAAGGATTCTCTGCATGGAGCAATCAGTTTCAGTGATTTATTTTCCCTCCTTACAGGGTAGCCTTTTTTGCTAATCACTGTGTTGAAAGTTTCCTGTATTTCAGATTAAAACATAAGCAATAGTTTTATGTGACTGACTCTTTTCGTTTTTGAGAGGCAGACAGAAAGTTTGCTCTTACAGGCAAGGAGTGTGTTTGTTTAGATACAGATCACTAAAAGATTAATCACTGAAATAAGCATTAAAATCAACACTTCATAAATATGCTAACAAAAAAATAAAGACATTCATCTACTCAATGATTTACAAGCAAGACTGGTAGGACTTGAATTTCAGGTTCATTAATAAAAAAAATTCTAGTTCTTTAGAAAGAAAATAGAAAACACAATAGGAAATGAGAGCATGATTAATACAGAAGAGAGAAGAGGAAAGATTAAACTCTGCTTTGTATAGCATGACCCATGTGACAAATAATAGTTTACAGCACCGTGCGTATGGATTTCCAAGCATATATACGTGTGTGTGTATAATATATATATATATATATACACACACATATATTTCGATATATATCAGCAATAGTAAACTGGTAATGCAATTAAGAAATAAAAATATTATCATAGACAAAAATTTCATTAACTTGTTGACAACAATTTTTCCAGTTTTCTTCTCACTTTAAAACTGATAAATGTTCTCTTCCTTCCTTCTCATGGTATTATTTCCTGTCATCTGATATTTGCTTCTACCAAAGCCAGCTATATATTCTTGCTTTAGATGAAATTGAAAGCTGAGAGCCCATTGAATCACAAGCAAGGCTTTTTTATATACATTCAGAGGGAAAATTTGTCCGGGATTTTAAAAGGACTGGTGTGTACAGAAATGAACCTTCAGGTCGGAATTTTATGTTGTTTTGAGTGTTAACCATAAATAAGGGAAGAGAGCTTTTATTAAAGTTGCAGAATAAATAATTTCTATCAATTTTCCAATAGTTAATGAAATAAACCCTTCTTCTTGGTTCTATTTAGTTGCAAAACTTGGCTCACGGTTGATCTTTTCAGTGGAAACATGACAAGAGCACCTGAAAATACCTCCAGCTAATCCACTAATTGGAGCTTCCAATTTCAGCTTCTTCAGCTTCATCTTCCCTTCAAAGAAGCAAGATCAATATACAATGGAAGAACTCTTCAGCCACAGAAGAATGGTAAGCTGAATACTAATATTTTCCATTCTTTATCCTGTCCTAATTTTTTTTTTAGGTTCTATACAAAATGTTCCAAAACCAAAAGTGAAGTGACTGCTGTTGTTTACTATGTTTCTTCACTGTGACACTTCAGCAGTAGAAATGTTTCACTGCAGAACAGAAATATTTGTAGCCAGATGTAGGACACAGCTGATTAAATAATTATATAATTAATTAATTTTAACTAGTTCTTATTTTTATCAATTTTTAAAAAATTTTTTATTTTAATTTTATTTTTGACAGTTTAAATTGCATAAAAATATCTTGACAATTCACAGGGATTGTGACCCTCAGAGTAAATGTACTGCTGAGCCTCCTCTGGATATGGCACTTTACAGATAAGTGATGTTTGCTTCACAGAACCACAGAAACATTTAAGTTGAAAAAATATTTAGGGTCATTAATTCCAGAGTTTGACTGATCACCGCTTTATGAACTAGTCCATAGCACTGAGTGCCATGTCCAGTCATGTCTTCAGCACCTCCAGGGATGGTGACTACATCACCTTCCTGGGTAGTCCATTCCAATGCCTAACCAACCTTTTCAGTGAAGAAATTCTTCCTCTTACCAAAATGAACCTCCCACAGAGACACTTGAGGCCATTTCCTTTTGTCCTATCACTGGTTGCCTTGGAGAAGAGACCAAAACCCACCCAGCTACACCCTCCTTTCAGAGAACTGTAGAGAGCAATAATGTCACCCCTGAAACTCCATTTCTCCAGGCTAAACAACCTACAGCTCCTTCAGCTTCTCCTCACAGGACTCACTCTCTAGGCACTTTACAAGCTTTGTTGCCCTTCACACAAAGAGGGATTCATCTGATTTAGAGCAGATGCTAGGACAAGTCAGTCCCTTTTCCATCTATGGAAACAATGGGCATTCACAGAGCACATTTCTTCTCATCCTCAAGGTGACATTAAAAACAGCTCAAATGATTCATGCCTTTAAATTCTTTAAATTCTTTATCTCTCCTAACTTAAAAAAAAAAAAAAAAAGAAAAAAAGAAAGAAATTTAGAAAAATAACTCAATGTACATATCTTTGCTGCAGACACCTGGACTTCGTTAAAATAAATTAACCTTCTCAAACAGGTCTGATATAAAATTGTCTTTATATGTGTATACCTCGAAAGATACCTCAAAAAACACTATAGTCACTATATTGCATACAGTAGCAGCATTTTTCTCTAATTCTTGTAATTCAAAGGAAAAGTGAATAGTGATGGATGCACTTCAATGGACAAGCAAAAGAAGTGAATGGAACTTAGTATTACTATTCAATATGCATTGCCTGCTACATGAAGGGATTCAACCAGTCTTTGATAGAGGGGCACAACCTAGAACACAATAAATGGCAAAATAGTATTTTTTCCTCTCTAATCAAGTTTTTGTTTTGCAGAGATCTCAAAGAGCACTATAAACAAAAGAACTCTCATGATTTGAATCAGACAGAGACATAAACTGAAGTGTAGAGAAAGGAAGATATTTAAGCTAATAATAAACTGGAATGAAATTTCCCTTACTCACATTTTAAGCCATACTGAGCACTTCAAGTGTCTCAGTCTATAAAGACTTTCACATAAAAAAGGAAAGGAAAACATTGGAGATCAGCAATGTATGCATAACCATTTTGAAGAAAAAGCAGCAACATATTTTGTTTCTCACAATGCCAATAAACTAGTTTCTAGGACATTATCAGAAAGGGATTTTATCCAAAATGCAGTTTTGTTTTACAGATGAAACAGAACAGATTCACAAAGTTACTAAATGTTAATTACTTTTATTTTTGTTGGGGGGAGAGGGGTGTCTTTATAAGGTAGAAAACACTTCAGGAATCTGTATTCAATCTGTAGCATCTCCATGGCTAAATACAATTTAGGACTAGACTTATTTGATGATGTATATGGAATATTTGTATGAAAGGATTTCTTACTTATTTACAACAAATGACTGTACTGGAAAAACTGTATATACCGACTCCTGTGCAATTGTCAGACGGATTCTGAAATATCCCTTTAAAACTCCCTTCTTCTGAGTAAAAGAAATCAAAATCGGGTAGGACAAGGACAGAATAATTCAACTAATTCAGTATTTCAGAGAAAAAAACAGCATCTCTGATGGAAAAAAGCACGCCATCATATCTGTAAATAAGCTTTTTAAAATACATCACTATAACATACAACTCTTTCTTCAAGATATTGAAACTTGGGGATTTTGTGAACAGTAACATGAGAGTGGATAAAAACTACAGAGATCAGGTGTGTATAAAAATTGAGATGTTATGTGGTATATACATTAATTGTAAGGTAGGAAAGAATTCTTCAAACAGTGTTATGTAAAGTCTTTCAGCACAGGCTGCCACTTGAAATACAACATTAGCTACGTTAGCAGGGGACTAATGAATTGAGTTATGCCTAGATGATCCTAGCAGGCAGCCCATACCCCATGTGGCAAAGAAGGAAAAATGTCTGCAGGTCCCTGCCATGCTAAAGGCGGAGGAAACACTTTCCAGAACCCACATAAAACCATACAGCAATAACAGCAGCAGCAGGAGCAGAAAAAAACCCAAAAAACAAAAAAACAACCCAGTGTTCCATCACAGAAAAAGTCTTACCTTGTCCTCTGAACCAAGTGACTGAAGATCTTTGTAATTTTAATCACTATCTCCCTACAGCTGCAATAGTTCTGAGCCTGCAGAAAGCATCCCAGAAATCTTGTCACCCCATTTATTCACTAAAGAAGCAGACAGGCAGACAGGCATTCATAAATTCCAACACCATAAGGTAACACTCGGGCTATTCAACTAAAAATTATACAGGGAGACTTCAGGAACGAAGAGGAAGGTGGTCATATTCACAGCAAAACTGAAGCTAAATTTTGTGAGTCACAGAAAATGCACGCACTGAGGACAAAAACCGGGAATATTTTTTCTGCTAAAGGACAGATGAAAGCAGATTTTTAAAAAATCCTGCAATGCAACCTAACTATGTATGCTGATCCATGTAAATTTCTTCTGACAATATATACAGTATCTGTACATTTATAAACCCCAGATTTTACTGTGATGGTGACTGAGCCCTAGCACAGATTGACCATGAAGGTTGCAAAGTCTTCATCCTTGGGAATATTAAAAAGCTATCTAACTAGAGTCCTGGACAGCCAGCTCCAGGTGGCCATGCTTGGGCAGAAGGTTGAAAAGATGACCTTCAGAGACCTCTTCCAACCTCAGCCATGCTGTGGTTCTGTAGCTCTGCAGCAGATGTCGCTTTTATTTCATAATTCAGAAAATGGAGGAAGAAAGGAAGAAAGGAAAGAAGAAATAGAGTGTTACTTCATGATGCTTTTTTTCCCAGATGTTTGTAAATACTTGTGAGGAATTTAAGGTCCAACATTTTAATGTAATTATTAAAATTTTATCACAATGAAATACTTAACATAAATAAAAGAGCTTTCAATCAAATGTAAAATACTTTGTTTATATCTATTCATGTTATTTTCATTTATTTAGTATATTAAAGAAATAATTTAAGTATTCATTGTTCATTTTACTATTAATTAAGCCGGTTTCTAAATAAATTTCATATGTGGGTAGCATAAAAGTGCAAGTATAATAGCTCAATATCTACAGATAGCATGAGCAAATTAATGCATTATAGCATTTCAGAACATCATTTATATATGTCAAAGTGTAATAGGATGGGTTGCATCACCATAAATCATCTCTCTCTTATTCAAAATGTTGGAAAGGTCACCTTCAGACTTAGGGCAATACTAGCCATATTGTTTCTATTAAGTGAGGGATCAAACTAATCATTGAAAAAGTGCTATTCAAACGTTGCAGATGCAGACTGTCCATTCCTTTTTATTTTTGTCAAGGATGACTTCCTCTCTGTAAAAACAAAACAAGAAGTTGAAAGAGAGAGAATCCTACTTAAATGAGTCTATTAAATAGGATGCTGATTACACTGTTTCTAGAGTGGTAGGTTGCTATAAATTGAACACAATCTATACCTGAAAGTGTGCCTAAAGAATTCCAATGTCTAGAGGGATTGATTTATCAATTGCATGAGTATGTTGGTTCATGCAAGACTGGCATACAAACAGAGAAACCAAAGCACACAAATTGTGCTGGAAACAAAGAATATATTCCTGTATACACTGTTGTCATGGTTTGACACTGACCCAACTCCAGACACCCACTAGAGTCTCTTGCTCACTTTCCCCTGCTGCAGCTGGGTAGAGGAGTGAAAAAAAAAAATTAAACAAAGGGTTCATGAGTTGAGATAAGGCTGAGAAGAAAATGCTCCAAGGGCGAAACCAGCTCAACTTAAGGTTGCAAAGTGAATTTATTGCTAACAGAGTCAGAGGAGGATAATGAGAAGTAAAATAAGCCCTTAAAACACCTTTTTCCCCCAGCTTCTCCCTCCTTCCTACCGCCAGTGCAGGGAGAGAGAGCATGGGAGTTTTGGTCAGTTCATCCCCAAGAATTTCTTCTGCTGCTCCAGGGGAGGAGTTTTTCTTCTGTGAGACCATGAGGTCCCTCCCACAGGAGAGAGTTCTCTGTGAACTTCTCCAGCGTGGTTCCAAGCAGCAGCCAAACTGCACCAGCTTCAACGTGAGTCCCTCCCACAGGCAGTCCTCCCAAAACTGCTGCAACGTGGGTCACTCTTCCATAGGGTACACTCCTCCAGTCTGCTCCAGCCTAGAAGCAAGGGCCTCCTCTCTCCATGGGTCTGTCACTGGATCACAGCCTTCCCCAGGCATCCACCCATTCTGACTTGAGCACCTCCCCCACAGGACACAGGTGGATCTCTGCATCCCCCATGGATCCCCATGAGTACACTGCTTCACCGTGGTCTCATCGTAGCCTAAAGAATAATCTTGGCTCCAACATCTAGCGCACCTCCTCTCCCTCCTTCCCGACTGACCTTGGTGTTACCATTCTGTTTTCCTCACATGTTCTCACCTCCTCCTCTTCCCTGTATTTTTTAGCACTCATCTAGTAACAGATAAAACTATTCTCCCTTTAGAATATTTGTACTGGCCTAAACTTGCAGTTTTGTGTAAGAATATTGTAAGAGTGACACAACAATTTATTTTTTTTCAGTGATAGTGTAAACAGTGCAACAATTTTTTTTCAGCATTCTGCAGGAAGCTGAGCTTCGACAGATAGGAATTGTTTCTCTAAGTGAGACTCAGCTGTTATTCACTCTCACAGTTGCACATATTGAGTATAAAGCTGCCCTCCAGGTCCAGAAAAGAAACAAATTCTGTTACAGAATATACTTTTTAAAGAGAGTTCGTTCTGTTTGTGACTCCAGGTTCTGCACCATGTTGGTCTGGGGTCTTTTTCTGAGAACACAGTAAATAAATCAATCTCACTTGCCTGGAGCACCTTCCATTTGAGTTTTTCCTTGATATTTCAAAACAGAGACATAGGTGACAATTATCCAAGCCTCAAGTGATCATCTATATGATGAATGGTAAGGGGATGCAATTTAAAACCCCCATAAGAATGAATCAATGAAATCAAGCTGTCTTCTGCAGCTGATTCTTTCTATTCACTGATTCAAAGATCAGTCTCAAAAATTAGCTTAGATTTAGATAATTATATCTTTAACTGTGTTTAATGGGGTATTTTGCTTTCTATCTTCAATCAAGATTCTGTTCTTTGTGCTCTTTGCACCAAGAGTTGTAACCAATTTGGAACCAGCACATTGTGCTCAATCTCTTGGTTTTGGGTTTCAAACAAGTGTTTTCTTTAATCTTGTCATCCTTTGTCTTCTGTAATTTCATTTTACCCTGGCTGCCCTCTAGTTCTCAGGGATACATCAGCTTCTCCTCCAGCTGATCCCCATCCTTTTTACAGTATTTTTATTGATCTCTTGTAAAAGTCTGGGATTTTTGTTTCCTTTCTAAGTTACCTTTGATAACCTCAGCTGTAAGCACAAACTCACCCATCATCTTTGTGATAAAGTCAGTCTGATGATTCTGTGAATCTCCTTCCTTTTCTTCTTCAGCTCTGTCCATTTGTTTTACTGCCTGATGTCAGGCCATCAACTTAGAGCTTGAAGGACAATTGTAGGGAAAAGCAGATGATCATTGGTTCAATTTGTGCTACTAGCATAATTTAGAGGAGCCTCTTCAGGCTCTGTAGGCTCTTCAGGCTCATGCAGCAATTTGGGTTCCAAAATCTTCTACTGTAAGTTCACCTAAGAATTGTCCCACTCCTCTTTAAAAAATCATATTCAAACTTGTCAAAGTTTGAATTTCTTGATATATGAGTTTATCTAAATGCCTGCCCCTGACACATTTAGCAAACAAAACAAAAGAGAAATTATGTTTGCTTGTCAGAAACACAGCAAAACAAGTAAAACACAAGAAATTTTTGCTGGAGGAATTTTCTCTTCATAATAGATGTATAATGAACAAACATTCTTGTTTTCAGTGAAAAAACAATCAAGGGAACAATTCCACTAATGTAGTCAGCAAAATGAAGAGATCTCTATCTTGATGGCAATTTATCTTACTCATTATCAAGTTGAGTTGTTCATGAGTCTATCATTTGATTCAGAAAAAAGCTCCATAATTTTTTTTTTTAATTTTAAACAGTGAAAATAAGTGAGAGCCTCCCCCAGTTTTTTGCAGCATAAAATATGAAAGCTACATATTTTTCATTATATTTTCATCTGGCACACAACAGTGTGAATTGTCTTGACAGAAGAAAACTAGGCTCACATAACTCTGTCAAGTGATTAAAATCCAAGAGGAAGTAATGTTCATCTGAAACACTTTTATTTGTATTTAGTAGGGAACAACGCTATGTATTTCCAATTAAATAAAGAATGCTCAAGAAATAACAAAAAAACAGAGTTTTAGATGGTAGAAGAAGTGGAAAATCAGAAGAGCTGGTAATCTTTGAACCAAGTGATATTCTTCAAGAAGCTCCTTTCATCAGATACCTGTCTTTGAGGGGTTTTTTTAACAACTTAAATTCAACAAATTTTTCTCATCATGGATAATTTCCACCATAACTGTCAAATGACATACAGTCCATCCAGTATACTTTAGCCTTTCCTTTATTCATTCTTCAGCCAGGGACACTCAAAACCAGCACAAAATGGGGCCTATTGAGTCCAACTTTCTCCTGGTCAGCCCAGCCCCTACATTTGGATTTATCCCAGCGATATTACTTTTTGGTAGTCTACACCTTCACAGCCTTCTAAATTTTCACTCACACTTCACCATAGGAATAACTTTTCCACCAAAAAAGGATTTCCCTTCAGGCTGCTATTTATATCATGTCCTATTTATATCATATCCTCTTTTCTATAAGAACAAGTTCTTATACTTTTTTTTCTCTGGGTTTTCTCAAGAAAGTTCACAAGAACTGTAGTTTGAATGATTGAAATTAGCAAATCTTTTCTAAGACTTCTCTGATTTACCAGTGTATCTAGTTACAGAGAAGAGCTGAAAGGAATTTTTCTGACATTTTGAACAGCCACATTTCAGCAGATGTGACTTTTGGGGAAAAGAAGTCAGTCTCACAGTCACAATGTGAAGCTGTTTCAGGCAGTGACTACTACACAAATCAAATACTTTCAAAAAAAATATGCTCATGGGGCAAAACTGTCAGTTGGAAGGAAAACTTCCGGCAGCAAGAATTTCCAAGGAACTGGGTAACTGTCTGCTGCCAAACATCTGCAAGGCCCAGCTGCCTTGCTAGTCTGTGGGACAGCTGATGGGATCTTGCCAGTCAGCCTTGAAACTGGTGAGTCAGAGTGGAGCCAGGAATGGCTCCAGGTTTTGCTTTTCATTAGGTATGACGAAAAGCACCTTAGGAAAGAATACAGAATGAAGTGAATATGTATCAAGTAGAAAAATCTGGTGAGATTCAAATTGTAGTATCTTAAATATATTCTCTCTTTTACCTGAAGTGTTAGAAAGAGTTGTCTTGTATCCTGGTGCAGTTTATCAAACCTCATTTTCCAAATGATAATCTTCAAATACATGAAGACCTACCATCAAAATTGATTCTTCCCACCATAAAATATTCAGTTTATATTAAATATTCAGGAGAATATATTAGATGCATATATAGTTTTCTTGCAGAGGTATATGATTATTATTTTCTATGGAAAAATTGACCTTATTCCCATTACATATTTTAAATAGTAATGTTTTAATATGTTTATTATACAGTGGTTTTGAAGAAATGGATGGTCAGTGAACTGCTGTGGGTTTTTTCTGTGCTTTTTAACTTTTTATCAGAATAGGACACTGAACCCTTTAACTTAATTATCAAGTTGTTGTAAAAGAAAGAGAATAAAAATGAGAAAGAAAATAGATTATGGATTGCTGAGTGAGGGTCCATACTTTAAAGTTTTGGCAAATTTAGATTTGAGTGATTAAGATTTGGTTACATCTTTGTGGTTAAGATTACAATTATTTTTGAAAAGGAAGGAAAGGGCAAGCTTTCTGAAGGCAAACTTTTTGAAAAGAAAAGGAAAAGGCAACCAGGCATTCAAATTGTGTCTGGCTTCTGTCCAGATGGTGGGAAGATATCCTAACAGGGTTTATTTCACCTAAAATACTTTGGTAACAATCATTGTCCATAGCACCACATTGGAAAGGCATCAATTATTGTTACTGATGCCTACAGTTACTAACTAAATGCTAAAATCAAGTCCTTTCATGGTGTCTAAAATCAAATTAAAAAATAAATAATTGCCCAGTTCATCCCATTTACACTCCAAAAAAATACCAGTATACAGTACTACTTGCTTCAGTAATTCTCACTATTAATGATGTTTTTAGTTATTTATACCAGTGACTCAGAAACCTTCTCAATATTTTTAAAAATCTGGAACCGAAGTATTCTTGTAGTTCATGTAGAAAATGTGGATTCATGTAGACTTGTGAGAATACTCATTACATTTCCAGCTAATTAGCACTGGCATAGAAAATTCTATACATTGCCATCTACTTTAGAAAAGAAGTGTTTACTAAACACTTCTTCCTACCCAAAAGAGAAGTGAGGATGGCCATAAAAGTTTGTCTGTCTCTGAAGTTTCCTTCAACTTATCTGAGAGGGCCTCCAGTCTGGTCATGTTTCTGCAATCTGGACCATGCACGGACATGTAAAACTTCTGGGCAGCACTCATGGGCTTCCACAAATAACTAAAGAGATTCTGGGGAAAAAAAGGTCATTAAGGGAGCTAATAAGAAATAATTTTTTTTAGCGGTGCATTTTAGAAGGTAAAATTGTAAGCATTTAATCTTATTCTTTTGGGCTTTAAAAAGGAAGGAATAAAAGTTTGGGACCTTTGTCTTAAGTTTACTAAAAGACATCATTTATCAAACCTAAAAAGGGCCAAGAGGGTAACCATTTCTATCATCTTCTTCTTGCTTCTCTTTCAAAATTAACAGATATTAACTCTGTTTTCAAAATGCACAAAATCACACTGTTTTCTTCTGATTAATGAAAAATATTTTGGTTTTTTTGAATGAGCATTTTTTTTTTTAATTAATACCTACTCAAGAAATAAATTAGATGATCCAGAACAGTCCCTTGACTTTTTGGTGATTTAAACAAGATCCTGTCTGCATAATCCATAAAGAACAGTCTGCTCCTGAATAATGTATTCTATAATTCTGTGATTCACTAAATAAATTATCATGTATTATACTAGATGACCACACTGTGACTCCATACCAATGTCCTTGCTTATAGAAATGTTAATCATAATTGTTATACCAACACTTATGTAATTTCGTGTTTTATCTGGACAGGATATACGTGGCAAGAAATGTGTCTCCCCTAAACCAAAAATGTCTGCTGTGTTTTGATAGATGTCTATTGCAAGGGTTTATTGCTAAAGTTTCCACATTAACTGTGGAAAGTTACCAAGGGGAAGTGAAAACTGAGAACAATTCAACATATCTCAAGATCAGATAAGGTAGATCAGATGGAGTCTAGAGCCCAAAGGAATAAAAGGGCTAGTGGGAGTCCGTGAATTCTCATCAGAAATAGTTTTACTAATGAATTATTAACTGAATTGCAAAAACAGATACTATCTTTAGGACCTGAGGACACTGGAAATTGATTGTGCTCATAGGACATACAGAGGAGTACCTATTCTAAATGAGTTTCTTCTTCACTTACCTCCATACTAGAGTTTATGGTTGATGAGGTGATCTGCAATGGAAATGATATGCAGTTGCCACAATCAGCTTTTAAACAGTAATTGCATTGTTTTAATTATTAGGCACTCTAGGACATGATCATTCTAGTTTGCTGAGTTTGCTTTTTTCATGTGAATGAGTAAGATGAAAAGAAGGTTGCTTGTGCGTCATCAATTGACAATGCCTCTATTTTACTTTGTAATAGTCATCTCCTACCAAAAAAAAGAAAAAATTTAACCAAAAACCAAAACCAACAAAACCAAAGCAAAATAAAAATTTCAAAAGCTCAAAAAGCAGAGACAGCCTATCATCTGAAAGTTCAGAGAATCATGAACCTTCACTGAGCATTAGTTTGCTCAGATGAAAAATATTTAAACATAAAATAATTTCTATTTTGGTTCATGTAAAATCTAACTTGAGACTATACAAAGTATGAAAGCTCTCACTATTAAAAAGTGCTGTCTGTCAATTACCAGCTGTATACCTGGTCTTGATTTGTGGTAGTCAGACATTTCTTATCATACATTTCTTACCCATTATTTGCACTGTAGGCATGACTTGTAAAGACTTGCAAAAGGCATTTTGCTCTATGCCTTTAAAATAGATTCCAGCATGCCTTTTTTTTTCCGTTCCTTTTATTGTCACTTCTCTGGAAATTAGGAATTATGAAAGAACTACCTAAATAAAAAGGGAAATGCAAGTAGATTAAAAGGCACAGAATGAAAAACAGAAAATCAGATGCTGAAAACGGACCATGGAAATACCATTTATACCATACTTAATCCTAAGAAAGGCAAATATTAGTCAAGATTATTAGTACTGATTCATAACTATCACAATAAAAATGACAGAAAAGGCCCCTACTGTGTTAGAGACTACACAGAAAAATTATTCTGTTCAAAATGCTTCAAACTTAAGATGAAGTGAGTACAAGAAAAAGAGAAAATTTTATGAAGTATCCTAAAACTGGTTCTGGCACAGTACCTGCTTCATAATTTATATCCACTCTTATTTGAACTTTCTGGTAGAGGTTACTGTCAGGAAGGCTTTTGCTTTTACAGGGAGATTCACAGTTATTGTCTTCTTGCAAGTGTTGACAGATGACTTGTTTTAGATTGCAAAGAATTCCCTTCCCCTTTTATGTTGTTGCAATAAAGTAGACTGTGGTTTGGGCTGGATTTGGGGTTTTCCTTCTTCAGTTTTGGGATTTGCATGAGACACATGGGCAGGTGGCCAGAGCAACCACCATTCCAAAATCCAGGCTGAAATGCAAAGAACAAATTTGGTTTGTTACCTGGAGGATCCCAGAGCAGCACCAGGATAGCATGGACACATGAGGGGACTTGCAGTCTATATGTTATCAGATACCCTAGCACGATAGATCATTTATTAAAGTGAGTTAAAAGACCTGTTATATTTCTAAACAATTTTCTCCAGTAGGGTTAAGAAGCCAAAAACATACTAAAGATAACTTCAAGACCTAGTGATTATCAAAAAAGCCAAAAAAGGTCAAGTAGACTTCAGACTTATGAAATTTATATGTATATTTTTTCTCATCTTAAATAATTACTAATTTACCTATTTCTACACTTTCATGGTTTGTATTCTTTCCATGCTTTATACCCATTTCCAAATAAAAATATATCAGTGGCCAGAAGTAATAAAGTACATGCCAGAGTAATGATTATAAAATTGAAAATGAAATGTGTTCAAGACTTCAGAAACAGTTTCTTATGTTTCCTGTTTTGAGATATGGTATTACATAACTTATTTGTGTAAACATAAATAATTGCTTTTCTAAATGTAAATCTAGTTTGCTTTCCTACTAGAATGTTCAGAATTAATCTAGTCAGCGCTTATAAAAATAAATGTATTTAGTCTGTCTGATACATTTTATCAAAGCCAAAACTCTATTAAAGTCAATCAGCTTTGCATTAAAGATTTCTGTTAATTTTTCAATATTTTTATATTGATTTTTCATCATTTAGAGGTGAAATGAGAAATTCAGCTATTTCTTTTCTGTATCAGAATGATTCTGATTCAATTCTGTAAAGTAAAAAGATCTACATGTAATTTATAAACAGATCTATAAATAGGGCATGGGGAAGGGGAAGGGGAAGCAGAAGGAGAGGGAGAAGGAGAAGGAGAAGGAGAAGGAGAAGGAGAAGGAGAAGGAGA
>CM031859.1:41037418-41089107 GCA_018697195.1 Certhia americana
GGAGAAGGAGAAGGAGAAGGAGAAGGAGAAGGAGAAGGAGAAGGAGATGGGTATGAGACTGTGGTCAAGAGTTTTTATTCCAGGGTAATTAACTAGCAACCACATATTCAAGAGAGAACAAGATCCTTCAAAACTGTTTAGAATAAGTTCTTCTTCTGAAAATAAACAAAAAATTCATATCCTATCTTCTCTTTAGGGCAAGGAAAAATTAGATCATAAGAGAATATTTTATGTTCACTTAATGGAAATTTAGTGTTAGAAATATACATTAATGCAAAAGTAACCACAAGAAAAGCGTGTGGAAAAAAATTCCACTTATTTTTCAGATGTAAAAACTCTCCATAAGAAATGGAATTTCATATAATTATCATGTCCTATATTTTCTGTGCTGGGTTTACAGTTTCTGTTTTGATTTTTATTTAGTGGGCATCAGTTGAAGAACCGCAACAGGATCAGACTCCTAAAATCACAGAAGGAATTTTGAAGCTCAACATTTAAATTCCAAATGTACTTCATGAACATTATCCTTAGAACTCTTGGAACACGTTTCTTTCTAGTCATCCTGCAACTCTATTCTATGTTATCTAGTCATTGTGAAATAATGTTGCTGTCACAGCAAGGTAACTAAATATTTTAAGCTGTTCATCTTTCTATTCAAAACTTGAGTTTGCTCTTTGCTTTTCCTAATCTTATTCTGGTATCAATTTTCTGCTGTTATTTTACTCTTTTTTTCATATATTTCTTACTCTAATTCCCACAACATATCTCTAAACCTTGGAATTTCATTGGACATTTGGACAGTACTCTATATTTTATCTGCTCACCTGGGTACGTTGTCTCTAAAAAGAAGAATCTGTGCAGTCTGAAAAGAGAGGACAATTATTTTCCAGAACATTAAATACTATGGTACGCACATACCTTTGGAGAGATCTACAATAAGAGTATTACTAGTTCCCTTACATACAATAAAAACTGAGTATTGTAAGCTTTTCTATTATGGTCTAACAGAAAATTCTGTAGCATCTCAAAAGGAGAATTTCCATGCTTAACCTGTGGGTAAAAAAGGAAAATCAGCAGGAACTAACATGTAGTAAATTCCCTTGTTGATGAAAGAGCTCCTTGCCTTCACATCTCCCCTTTTGCAAGCCAGAGACTATTTTTCAGCTCCAAATATTTAATTTAAAATTGATAACATGCACAAGAAATAGTGGTCACATTTGAACAAAACTTCTGGGCACTAAAGTCTGAAACTGAATTTTGTACATTGCAATTGGATTCCTTTTTAATGAAATTGGCATCAGATGTTAAGTAGACCATGAATGCCAGAGCTCCTGCTGAGAATAAGAGAGGAATGAAGACTATTAGTAAAAAGTTGGCTAGGATATCATATTTCTAACCACCATCATCAGTTTTGACTGGAGCTTTCATTACAAGAGAGGATTTTATCTAAAGGCACAGAAGCAGAATACTCCATACTTTTACGACTTGATGAGAAAGAAGGAGATTACTCAGTAACTTCAAAGTAATACTGAAATGAAATTTTTCATATAAGCCAATATATAAGCAAAATCAAATAAAAAAGAACCTTTGTTGACTGAAATAAATAAATAAATAAATAAATATATATATATATATCAATTCAAATAATTTGACTGAAGGAGGGCAAAGCAGGACCAGGCAGGGCAGGGCTAAAAAGATTTTTTGTAAATTAATGGTTTTCAATTTTTGCCTTCAAATTCAGGGGAAGTGTGATCCATGAGCTGGTTTTAAGTCTCAAGAATGAAACATAAACAAGCCTGTTGACAGCAAGTGTAAATTCACTGCACAAAGATTCGCCAAGTATGTTGAGGAGTTTGCAGTCAAGAAAGATCACTTTCCCTTAGCTTTGGTGTTGCAGAAATTATAACTGTGGACATCAAAACCATTTTAAATTGGACAAAGTAGTGTCCAATTATGGCTTGCAGCTAAGGATAAAAGTGTAGTATGAAAATTTCATTCAGATAATGAGACTGCTTTCAAGATCTTTCCTTTTTATTTAAGTTGTACTTTCATAAATCCTGCAGTCAAACTTTTTTTTGCTGTTTCCATTCTGAATGGTGGAATGGGAAAAAAAGTCAGTAAAGGGGGTCTGTAGAGTCTTACTGCATAACAAAAATTCACTGTGGTGCTGAGGTCTTGGGAAAGCTGGGCAGCAGTTGTCAGAAACTGACTATGGTCAGTTGATTTAGTCTATAGAGTGACAATTGATATTCAATATTTTGCACAATATTGACAGGGTTTGTTGGTTGTAACCATCAGATGGCTGTGAGCAGACAAAAGCAACATGCAGGTTTGAAGTTTGTCATAAGGAGGTGGTTTCACTAGGCAGAGGCCAATAGTGTCTATAGTTAATATGCTAATATTAAATGATCATGGGTTTTATAAAAATATATTTTTCTCTCTGTTTTTCACAGCTGCACCGAGAAACCTGAGAATGTACAAAAGTCTTTTTATCCTCAGCCAGAGATTGAAGAACTGGTCATGAGCCATCTCTTCTGGTCTTTCATGAGTGCTTATTCTTTCTTATATCTAAAATTCTTTTCCTGACCCATAGAGCTCTGCATTGCAGGTCAGTCCAAGGCACAATCCCAACCACACAGAGCGGTGTATACTTTTATATCAAAACCCATGTAAGCAATATATATACAAAATCTACAATAACTATTATTCATGTTAGAAAGTTAGTCTCTAAGTCAACCAGAAAGTGCCACCTTCACAGCAGAAAATGGGGCAGAGAAGAAGGAAGAAGCCCAGAAGCCACATGGTCTTCTCCATCTTGCCTTCACCTGCCTGCCATTCTAGAAACCCCATAAATCTAAAATTTTCACCCTGTGGTGAACTACACACTATGATACTATCTAATACACACTCTTGAAAATTCTGCTACATCACAAAGCTTAAGAAGCCTTTTTCCATGCACAAAGGGTAAAAAACATTGTTTGTGAGAGATTTTACATCCCTTAAACATGTAAAGAAATATTTCTCAGAATTCCTAATTCCCACAGAATGAGACAGACCCCTTCAGTATCATGCAATTACAGATCAACACAGCTACCTCAGAAGACAGACAATCAAGTTCTTCTTTATGGTTGCAGCTGCTACTTACAGTGAGGCATTAGGGATTGTTAAACCTGCTTCAGTGATTAGAAATCCTTAAAAATAAATCTTCTTACCCTTGATGACAAGCAAGAATATTTTGCCATTTTAGTCTTTCAGTCCATCTTTTTCCATCTCATAAAATCACTTCACTGCTCCCATCTGCTGTGACTGACAGAAGAGCCCTACTGTTTCCTACACATGCATCTTCCCTGTAGGAGTACATGTCACTGGTCAGCTCTATAGGACATGGGAGGTTTTAATCTTCTTTCTGACTAGAGTGGTGATTGTTTCAGCATAGCCCAGAATTGCTAACATTCAGTACACTATTCCAAAGATATTACCTCTTCACAAGAATTCTTTTGTGTCTCAAGGGCATATAGCTTTTGCAGTTCCTTTCTATTTCATTTCAGTGAACATAAATTAAAAAAAAAGTAATAATTAAAAAGCTAAACCAAAAGGGCTTTCATTTGATTGACTTGTCAGCATCAGGACCATTAAACTGCCTAACCGAACATGCACTGAGTTAAAAAGGACAGATTATATTCTTCTAGTTTAGGTAGATGTATGAGTACAAAATGCACCCTGAGTTATTCTAATAACCAGGTTCCAATTGCTGGGAGTTTGATTTTTTTATTTCTTTTGGACATGGTGCATTTTCAAAAGGTGCAGGGAAGTATCAGAAGTTTTCTTCAATCAGCAAATTCATGCTTGTTAGAACGTGGACTGAATCCAAGCATGTGCAAGCTCTATTTCAGGCATGAAAGGTTTGGTTTAAAGATTTAGATTAAAAGTTCTGATGGCTTGTATTCAAAATCTGTAAATCTCTTGGTCATATGAAAACTCTTACAGTAGTAAAAATTCTGATAAAGTATTGAAACTGGGAATCTAATTTTTAATTCAGTGGTTCACAGTAGAATTTATGAGGTCCTGTTTGAATACAGCTGGAATGTGAGTAATTTAAGCTGGATATAAGAGAAAAAAATATCAATATCAATATGTTCATCAGCTACTAGTTGTCTATAGTCATTGTGGGGGACAGTCCTCAGAGCTGGTAAAAACATCAATAGCCCTGAACAACCTGATCTGATTAGATCTGCTTTCAGCAGGGGATTGGACTAGGTGACCTCCTGAGATCCCTTTCAACCTAAACCATTCTATGACTATTTTATGTCTTTCCCCTTCAGTGAAGATAAAGCAGAAGATGATTGTCTTTTCTTGCAGCAAACTGTGTGCACGGCATCTTGAGCTCAGACATATGACTTGTCTCTAAGCATTCCACTGCAAATCAGTGTGAAAGCTTTAGAGCAGTTGTCTAAGTAAATGTATTTATATACAAACTCCTAGAGATGTATGCAACCAGAGGGGATGGTCTGTGCTAATTGCTTATGTTCCTGGGTTATTTAATACCAGAGATGACTAACACCATTAATTCACATTTTCTTATGCCTATTTGAACAACAGTTGTTTCCAGTCTCAACAGGTATTTATCTGGTGCTGCTAGTAATACCTACAGTTAAACAAGTATGATCACTGATGTAGCACAAGAACCATACCGAAATATTTTGAGAAATTTCTCTATATGGCATGATGCTTGTGCGTCTTCATACTTATAGTGATCAATCTCTGATAAACAGCTCAATAAAAGTGAGTTTTCAGCAGGTACTTAAATATATTAATGATAATGGTTTTGCATGGTTTGGAAGGTGAACACAGCATTGGACCAGACTGTGAAAAGATATAGATGCAGTGAGATGGGCATAGGTCATGGTCTCCCAGCTTGGAAGAGCTCTGCTCTGCTGTGAATGCACTGAACTGTGAAGCTGGATAGAAACAGTAGGTCACCCACATGATGCCTGAACTCAATAAGGACAGAAGACTGCTTGAGAAGATCTCACTAATTCTCTACCTCCACCTTGCTTCATTAGCAGGCCTGCTTTATGTAAGCAAAGTGTGTCAGCATCCTTATACTGGTTATTAATGATGAAAGCCAATAGCTCATCAGAGTCTGAAAAATGCTTCTGTAAGACATTTTTTAAGAATATGATTAAGTTTCCAGTAAATATTTCAAGGACTGGTTATTTTGAATGGCCAAATGGGATTTGCCTCTTTTATTGACCACACTTGTCAAATTTTCAACACTTTGGTTCTCTGACCTTCCAGAGTGCTTCAATCAATACTGATTTATTATTTGTTCCTAGCTGGCTTCTGATGCAGCATACACAAGAAATTTAGGCATTACGTGGATTTTCCTGGTATTAGAAGGAGCCATTTATTTCATAATATACAGATTTCTTATGGCCTCTAAAATACTATTCAGTGTATCTGCAGTACAGCATTGTGTACTAATCAGAAGCCATTTTTAGCAGTAAAAGGCGGTAGCTATTTTTGATAAGGACAATAAAGGTGCCTAATGATTCCACTATTGTTAAAGTGGAAGAACTCCTGTTCTAGGGTACTGACATTTACCAAGGAGAAACTCCAAATGCTTCGAAGCTTTTAACAGGAATTTCAAAGCTTCAATCCTATCCTAGCTGCACACTGACTTCACTGGTTACTCATTCTCACAGCTTTCCTTTACTTTGTAGTTGTACTCTTCTCCCAATAGACTAACTTTTTAAAAGGAATGGCCTTTGTGTTCCAGACAAAAGAGCAGCAGCATATGAAGATGTTTATCCTAAATCAGATACAATCCGACACTGCCTTACTGAGCTCACTTGCACAGCTATATGTTTTGTACAAAAGAACAAAATTAATTTGAGGATTGGTTAAGCATACAAAAAAAAATTATTAATATTGCGGTGACTACACCCAGATTTACAACAGTAAGTAAAATGGTATGAAAGAAATAGGTAACAGGAATTTTTGGGTGACGTTTAGAAAAGAAAGGAGCCAGTGGAGATCATGTTAGTTGCTACAAAATGAAATGAAATGAGCAACTTATAACTTTCTTGAATTCCACTTAGGCTTATGAAAGGAATGTAAATGAACATGATATGAAATTTTAACATTTTAAACTAGGAACTCAAGAAATGATCTGCACAATAGATATATTTCCAGTGCACTGAAAAAAAAATAAGCTCTTCTTTGGAATGTAAGTGACAGTATGGTCTCTGACTCAAAGTCCTTCTAACCTAATTTTAAAACACAATAACGGAGAGTGGCAGGAGGGAGGAATGGTGGAAAGAATTCTAAGGAGAGGATTACAAGGTCAGTTATATGTCAAGCACAAACTTCTGGTTCTGTTATCCATAATCAACTCTGTATTATTGAATTCAGTTTGCCTTGGAACCTCATTCATGAACAGATGCCGCAGTGGACATTAATGTATCCCCTTAAAGCTGCAAAGTTTCAATACATAAATGAAAAGAAAGGCATGAATTCAAATTTTATGCTTAAGAATGGAGAAAGTTTAATATGCTGAATCTCACAGTTCTGTATATTTAACTGCAACACCAAAAAAATTTTTAAAAAGTTAATTCCTGTAAGGATACAGATGCTAGTAGTATCTGATATTCTCTTTAATTCATTAATTTGGGGAGCTATGTTACTCTTTTGTTTATGTGTTCTGAGAATCATTACACTTTCATTATATGAAATGCATAAAATGTAGTTAAAGGTA
This sequence comes from Certhia americana, assembly GCA_018697195.1. Lineage (NCBI taxonomy): Eukaryota > Metazoa > Chordata > Aves > Passeriformes > Certhiidae > Certhia > Certhia americana. The sequence goes on from CM031859.1 coordinate 41,044,176, forward strand.
CTCAGGAGTCAATAGCAAGGTCATAATTTACTATCAGGATTCTGCTGACATTTACAGACCATTTGAACTTTCTTCCTCTGCTTTATAATATCAGCATCAGCACAATCCTTGAAGTGCATCACTGCCTGCAATGTGGCTGTAATGGAACTCATGAAAAACTACCAAAGAATTAGAATTCCTATTCATGATTTATCTATGCACCACTGTAAACATTAGAGCAAGAAACACTTTATTATAAAAAAGCAAAATTAAAACAACCACTGAGCTGAACCTTTTAAAAAGAAAACTTTCTGTTAACTATAAGGCTATAAAATCATAAGAATCTTTCATAAAAGAATCTGGTATTAAAGTTACTTATCTCCAGTGAGGACAAGGAAAGTTCTTTTTCTCATGACACTGTATAACTGAAATCATGCCTTTCAACAATTACTAGAGGAAGAAATAATATTTTAGAATGTTGTAGATCTGTTTATATATTCAAATTGTAATTATTGTGCTCAAATAAAAAACTAAGATTGCAATTATTAAAAAAAATTCTCAAAAATTGCCTTTCTTGGACAGAATTCGATACACACGAAATATCTGTTGGTGGAAAACAGCCCATAAAAAATATTGAGAATATCTATCTCGGAATTATATAAAATTTTTCTTTTGTGTTTTTCTGTGTCTGTGCAGGCTGTTTTTTCTTCTTCCGAGAATGTACACAGTTTTGTTTTCACCAGCCAGAGATCTTGAAGGAAAGGCGAGCGTGAGGCTTTTCTCTTCATAATTTATTTTTTCTTATCATTTCAAATACCAAAGCTAACTACAAAATGTACAAATGCCCAACTACTCACTACGAAATACTAAAGGCCTAATGTCCCAATGCTAAATGTCTAAATGCTCAATGTTCCCACCCTCAGGGTGGCGTGGATATTTATACTACATTCTACATAATCAGTATTTATAATTCTACTCCAATATCTATTATCTATGTTAGAAGGTTAGACTCTATTCTAAGCCAACTATAATGTGCCACCTCACTGCAGAACATGGAGGCAAGGAAGAAGAAGGAAGAAACCCAAAAGCCATGTGTTTCCTCCATCTTGTCATCACCTGCCTACCATCCTAGAAACCCCCATATATCTAAAATTCTCACCCTGTGATAAAACTATGCACTATTCTACTGTCTAATACACATTCTTAAATACCCTGCTTCATTTCAGAGCTTAAAAGCCCTTTTTCCATGAGCAAAGGTTAAAAACACTGTTTTCAAGAGATTCTAAAATCTCTCAAACATGCAAAGAGAAATTCCACATATTTCCAGACTCCGACAATCTATTGTCATAGAAAATATCTATTGAAATTTTAATATTAATATAAATACATAAATACTTTTTTTAACCTATATAGTTAAATAAATACATAAAATTTTCTTTAACCTATATAGTTAAATATAATTGTCGACAATTATAAATAAAATGTTGACATGTATACGTACCAAATGTACAAAGATTTTCACAGTTACACAGATTCCTCCAATTTTTTTTCCTTTTGATGCTGGACTAATGTATGTTCACCTTGTGAATTCTGTGAAAGCAATCTGAGCTAGAGGTTATATTTTAAAGTGAGGGAAGGAACTGCTAAGCCCAGAGGCAACAGAAGAGGAACAGGATCGGAAGCAGAAGAGAAAGCTGGAATAGAGACAAAACAGAAGAGTCAGAGTTACTCATGGTCTTAAAATAGAGTTAGAAGAGGGTGAACACTGAATAGAAAAATAATATTTTTAAAGAAATTCTAAATTATTGAGGAGATAAAGTTAGTCTGACAGCTGGAATATTCTCTCGTTTAATTGTTGTATACTAGTGGACTGATATAAAAAAGACTGAGGTGCCTTGCCATCAAAGTGGCACAACAAGCTGATGTACAGTACACTGGTCATTAGCCAAATGGTACGTTTAGTAATCTGATCTGGGATTATCACTTTGAATTGCACGTGACATAACTCTGGCAATATAACTATGGGTTTGGAGTTGGTTTGCAAACAGTTGGCTTGAGGTACAGCTAAAGTACATTCATATCTACCAATGAATAGAGTATTGCATAAAAGAGTCCTAGGCTGCTACACCTGAATATTCACTAGATGCTAGATTTATTTACTATATATTTGATCTTTATTACCACATGATATCTTTTTTATTGTTCCTAATAAACATTATATTAATCATTGATAGTAAAATCAACGATTTCTGGAAGGCAGGCAAGTAAGCTCATGCAATATCAGGTCCCAAAGACAATCAATCTCTAAAAGCCTAGCTGCAAAGTCAAAATCAGATCATGCCTGTACTAGACTTCCAGACTTTGACTGATTTGATTCTCTGTTGAAAGCAGACATCTTGTATAAGATGTTCAAACAAAGAAACACCTTTCTTTGCTAGGTCACATACTCATACTTTTTGGATCCCTTTGTATCTTAATGTAGAAATTTCAGGTTTCTTTTCAGTCTCTTTTTGTTGAATTGGAAGGAAAATAACTCTAGCCAAGAACTTTGACTCTATTCTATTTGAAGTGTGGCTCCCTCAATTTCCATACTTCCATGAGGATGCCAAAGAAAGATGTCAGTTCTGTCCAGTGAAAAGAGTACTTCAAACTAGTGTTTCTGTCTAGTGCTTCTTGCAGTTCCTTTTGTTTGGACCAGAAGTCTTTCTCTTCATGCCTCACCTTTGTGTAGCGACTTTTTATTATTGATCTTATTAGTTCATTTATTGAGCTCATTTGACCTGCAGTCTGGCTCCAAATTCTCCCTTTTTCCAACTCTCAATTGAAATGCAGAAAATCTTTTATTTTATGGTCCTGATCCTCCTCACTTCTAACCTCCAGACGTATAATGTAGTATGCAATAGACATGTCTAATTACGGCCTTACTACAAAGCACAGTTGAACCATTTTCATACATGAAAAACACACTCAATGGCATGTTTTGAAAGAAAAAGAAATGGCCATCTTTATCAGTAATGAAATAACCTACTGTGTTCTCTGATTATTACAATTCCAGATGTACTATCGATACTTATGCTAGCTCTTTCACTTTTCTTATTAGTCAATATTTTTTTAAGTTATCTATAATAATGGAATATAACCTGTTTAGTCAGTTTGTTTAAATGAGAACCTACAAGAAGGTCTCTTGCAGGCTGCAAGCTGAAGAAGAAGACTTCCAGAAAGGTGAAGAAACACATAGGAACTTCATACACATTACTCAGATGAATGAGTGGTACAGAATACGGAGAAGAATTATGTCAGGGAGATCCTATGCTCCCTAAGTATTCATATAGGTCTCTTCCTCATCCCACCATTTCTAAATGGCATATTAAGGCCTACAGTTTGATGATTTGGCTTTTCAGTCTCTAATATGCTGATAGATTGAGTTCAGCTTTCTAAGTAACCTTGTAACTGCAGCAGTGTAATAGCTGTAACTATAATAAGGCCTCTTTTGCTGGGAGTACTGACAGTCATTCAGATTAGTCCAACTGACTGGTTAATATCATACCCTCATTATGTCTGCTGAAATGCTTTGAGCTGTGGATAATTGCTTCTGGTTCTGAAAAAGAATGAAAGTTTCTTTTACAACTTAACTTGTATGGTGGTAGAGCCTGTAATCAATTTAAATTTTTGTGGGTGTGTCTAACAAATACATCAAAGAGTGTACAAAGAGTGTACACAGAATAGTGGTGTTGCTGTCTTAGCAATGTTTTTTAAGGATTTATTACAACTTCAGTAGGAACAACTGTCAGTTACGGTTATTTCCATTGTACCAACAAAACTGGAGGGCTTGGAAAGTAGTATGAAAGAAAACAGTGGGTTTTGTCCACAACCACTAAAGTAAAAATATCTTTCACTTTTGCCAGATCTCTCAGAGGAATGCCTTAGGGGAATTCCACTTAAGAGCTTCATTTTTTTTTTTTTTTTTGTTTTGTTTTGGTTTTTGTAAATCTTGGAGGTTCTATATATTCACTTGTTGTTGTTGCCAAAACCTCTGGCTGGGCAGAAATAAAGGGGGAATATAGGAAGGAAATCACAACATACACAATGCCTTCCACAAATTACTGTTTTTTCTTTTTTAATTTACTCAAAAATAATGCAAAATAATAACACATACACACACACACATTTATGCATGCACAATTAGTGCTTTACCCTTGCCTAAAATCTTACTCAGAGTAGCAGAAGCAATGTAGCACATATACAGGTAATAATAAAATCACTTGTAGACACCAATTTAGTAACCACTTTTGTCAGTGAGTAACCATGCTGCTCTGAATTTAAAAAATTGTAAGTTTTATAACTGTGCTATGACTTGCTATTAATGTATGTTAATCACAGAATCACAGCAGGGCTGAAGTTGGAAGAGACTTGTGGAGGGCATTTGATCTAAACCCCATGTGCAAGCAGAGTCATCTGTGGCAGATTGTCACACACCCAAAAGATAATTATAAACTCATTTTAATAGTAATTTACAAAAGTGCAAAAATCTAAAGCTGAAACCACTTTATGTCCTAATTGCTCTTGGTAGCTGTGCTTGAGGTAGAGCTGGATTTTCACAAGGCAAACAGTGTGATTAAGGTAGAGACATGATGCAGGCCTTTGACCTGGCTCATCTAAGTTGTGTGTCTAACCCTCTTTCAGACAAGAATACTCACCCTCTTCAGTATTCTCTGATAGTGTAATAAAAATGTATAGATATTTCAGTTAAAGAAGATAAAATCCAGTTCTCTGTACCAGTAAACCTCTTGGTTCTTCAACAGGAAATCACAAATTTCTCATTCTATTATTTATGAGATTGGCACTGCTTCTGGAGCCTCGTCATCCTTCTTCCAAGTGAACTATGATTTGCAGTCTGTAAACTGCTGCGTTGGCTGATCAAAACAGTAATGTGAGAAATGATTGATTAATCACTAATTATATACTTTGTCTTGCAAATCGAAGACATGAGAGGCACTAATGGAAAGAGTCTAAATATGTCATCTGAATGGAACTCTGTGTAGTTGAAAGGCTGTCCATATGATTCCATGGTACACTTAAAAAAGATTTTTCACAGCAGCCTGCGATTTTGTGCGCAGGAAGATCTGCTACAGTGGTATAATGCAGGCTTCTAGGATTAGTATATCACTTGGAGGCTGAGCCTGGTTGCAAAAAGAATAATTTTCAGACTTGGCCCAGACCATTGCTGACAAGCACAGTGCGGTCTACATCGCAATATATGCCACCACACATGAGTGTTTTATATTCCTGACCAGATGACACAGACATCTCCATATAAAAACAGTTGCAAGGCTTAAGCTCAAGATGGCAAACTCCCAAGGCTCATTAAAATATCTGCATACAGAACCATGCACTTTATCGTGATTCTCAGACTAGGAACAAGATCAGAAAGCACCATCTTCTAGACTGGATCTAGGCATTGGCTCATATCTCCCTATGTAATTAAATTCAACACAGGCAGTAAACCCACTCCTTATAAGGGCAATCCATGACACGGGACCTGTGTGTGTGTGGTTATGACAGCACACCACAGCAAGTACAAAGGCCATGTGGCCTGTGGGTCTGCGAGCCTGCAATATGCACGGGTATTGCTCATTCTAAGTCTCCTCAAGCATCTTTTCCATTCCTTATGGAAAGCATTTTCTCCTCTCTCTTTTCTTCTCCCACCCCATGAACAGGTTCTGCCCCAGTCTGTGCAAATGACTGTGCAAAAATAGGCTTCACTATACCTCCCCTGGAGTGGACTGCTCATGTGGAGGTACCCAGGCAAACCAACATCACAAAGAGAAAATACTTGTTAATTTCTAATACTATATCTTGCAGAGAACATCACTCTAGTGCACTTTTTTTTCCAAAAAGTGTGTATCTACTCAGATTTAAAAATCATTTTTATGAGTATTTCTTTTCAGTAAAGAGGAAAATGGTTGTCACATAAGTAAAATAAACAACCAAAGGGACAGTTTTTTTATTTTTTTCATACTAACCCTCAGATATAGAAAAAAACCCAGTCAGACTAGAACCATTCTAGTCTGTATAAAAGGCTTTAAGGTAAATCCTATGCAGCATCTAAAATAAGCCACACATCTTTTGTTATTGTTCCTAAACACCTGATGTGAATTTTCTGTGTTTTTTAAAAGAAGTATTTTTGACTGGACATTTAATGTCCCCTTATCATAGTCAGCCCCTGAGCAGCAAGCAACTCTTCAGCTCAGATGCCAGAAACAGGATGAGCAAAACATCAATCAAACCTTCATTCCACTTTTTGTCTTTCAGAAGTGTAAAAAAGGAGGGATTTAAGTGAGGATCAGGTTCACATAGTTTTCTATTCTTGAAAATCCTAACTGAAAAATACATGGAAGTATTTTAAGGTACACCTCTAATTAATTTTCATGTTATCTCTTACTTTTTTTCCTTTCACAATAGGTTTGTACTTTACCTACTAAATATTCATAGGAAAATTCATGGTAGGGTATCAGGCTAGCAGTATAATAGCTACTAATGCATTAATAAGGGCACGCAGTACCCTTGGGATGACCTGTAACCTTTCAGACATCTAGCTGTAATGGGTCATTATACCTGTCTGATTTAAACATGTCATTACAGAAGATCTGTGCAGTTGTTAAAAATTTGTTAACATATTCATGAAATATAATGAATTAATTATTAGTCCATTGAAACAGCAAAAAGAAAAGCTTAGTCTATTCCCACATGATGCCTCAATCCGTTTGATGTTGTATAAAATCTAGCTGCTTGTTTGCTCTTGATAGAAACAAATTCAACAGTTAAGGGACTATAAGGATTTTTTACTCAAGCCCAAATTTATTTTTAAAGCTTTCATTTCTCTTATGTGTTTTGAGGTCAGTTACCAGTCGTGAAGGTTTTTGACGTTGTAGAGTTTTCTGATAATCAACAGGCTCACAAAGAAACATGGATAAGGGGTCTCTTCATGGCAAGCAGCAGAGAATACAGACTCACAAAAATCTCTCAGTGCCCTACCACAACCAGATAAATTCATGGCCAATTATTACACTCGAGTGCACATGTCTGATTGACCGTAAAGATCAGCCTCAATGCTAAATGTGTAGTTTATGGTGACTTTATTTTTTCTTAGTAGGAAGGGAACAGAAGGCAAGGACTTTGCTAATTTCAAATACGAACAGTTACATAAAAGCTGTTTCCAACAACTTTTCATATAACTTTAGCATGTTATGTAAATATTTAAATAAACTTCTTTTGTAGAAACTATGCCATAGCCAAACTGCCTTGCAGTGGGAAACTCTATAAATAAATAGGATTAAGTAAAATGCCACGAACAATAAAGCATTAATGAATATTAAATAAAGATGACCTATATAACAAGCTGTTTACTTTACTCCTGTTTCAGAAAGGTTCATGTTCTTTGTCTCATCCCAGTCTGCAGAATGGGAAGGATACTAAAGGAATTAAGAATATCTTTACTGCTGTCAGACTAATAGACTCTTTTGTCTAGAATTTGTAATGAAATGTGACACAATCCACATGGAAAGCTTCTAAAATTAAGAAAATATTAAAAAGAAGTTTCATGAAAATATTCACAATGTTTTAAAATCACAAAACTCTGGCTCTTCAAAAAACTCTCAGGAGCTTTGTCTTCAGAATTAATGGATTAATGAATGGGGCTGTACAAAGACTAGAGAGGAGTAAAAAAAGGTCAGAAGCAACCAAAGCAATTTTACAACTAAAGTCTTTTGAGATTAATATCTTCTTTGGAATGATTATTATGCACAGCAGAAGAGAATATATCTGGTGGATATGGATAATATCCATATGGATAATGGATGTGTTTATTTCTGTTTTCTAAATCCAGGTTTCACGTAAAATACTTCCAACATTTGAAATTACATAATCAGCAAAGGTAATCAAAAAAGGTGGGAGTGAGAAAGAGGAAGAAGAACTGTTTAAATTTCACCTAGAGACAAATACAGATGAATCTGGACAATTTATAACATATGAAGACGTCCCCTAAGTATGTAAGATTTCTTCTCTCAGAGACAGATTTTGATGCCTTACATGGTGACAGCTGACTTTAGGATCCTAGAGCAGGAGACAAAACAATGAGCAGTACATGCCCAACATGCAAACTGAACCAAGTATAAGAGCTGACATTTGTGATGCTAAACCTCCTTCCTGAAGGGAGTAGACTCTTCTCACTGTCTCTGGTAGACACTCAACCACTATGAAACTAAGAATGCAAGAATTAAGAGATTTCAATGAGGTCTAGAAAAATGCAGAATAATTATCTGGTGGAAAAAAAGTTGCAGGTCATGAAAGAACATTCAAAGAGAATCACCTTCTTGTTGCTGGACAGATCCCAGCATTTATTTTCCCCCATTCACTCAGGCTGTCCAAGGTCCCTGTCTCACCAGTTCCAAGACTCATGTGTTCTTTTGCCTTTTTCGTGGCCTGACAGGAAGAGAGCATGGAATGAAATTTCTCTCTCCACTGTGATTCCTATTCTCAGACACCATAAGAAGCATGTAGTCTTCACCTTAGGGGATAAGGACCTGATGAGGAGGGGGCTGAAGGAACCAGATATAAATCCCTGCACACACAAAGAAGTGAGAGCTAGGACTTTTTATGACATCAACAGAAGGGCTCATATTAGCTGATATATATATATATATATATATATATATGCCATATGGATATTTCCACCTCCACACAGAGATTGTCAGCTAGCTGCCCCCAAGTCCACATCTCAGGCAACTAAACTTCTCATTATACCTGGGTTGATGTTTTCATCCCTTATGTGGAGGTCCCTGGTATGTGCCGCAAGCACCAGATTTGTCCTAATGACTAAACTGATTTACTGCAAACAGCAATTTTCTGCTCTGTAAGCCTGAAAATAACTTGTTAACTTTCAGAACTCCTGAAAAATTCATATTTTGCCTCAGTTCCTCTTTATTTTTTTTAGTATTCACGTCTCACAACCGAGGCAGAACTTTTTCATTCTAGAAAAACTAATTATCCAAATAGGATGGAATTAGACTTTTTTCCCTAGATTCTGTCACATTTTATCTTGACATTTAGTTCAGAAATATGTCATAACAGCGAAAATAGGACATTGAGGTGAGAATATGTGAACTCTTTCAAAGTTCTTCAGATCTCCAATTATAACTGCATTGTTGATTTGGGTAACTCTCTTAATGTGTGTACCTCCACTTTCCTTTACTGTAGATATAAGTTTTAAGCTTATCTGTACTGTGAAACTGCTGTGTGTGAAGACTTCCAATGCTGGATTATAAATTGCTTTCTGAGAGCCTCATAAAAAGGTGAAACTTACAGCCAGGGCCAGGAATGATTATTATCATTAATAAAAATGAGATGTGCTATGCTGTTAAAGCAGTCATTCTTTTCCCCTTGTTGGATTAAGAAACATTTTTGTAGTCTTTGTGTAATCAGAGATATGAAAAGCATTTTGGGATCTTTTAGATGAAAAGGACAAATAAAAAATGTGACACGGATCATCATGCTGTTAATCATGACGTTAAATATTCAGTAACCAAGCATTTATAATTGAGTGGGGTAAAAAATTACTTTGTGCTACATTCCAAGCTCAGGTTTGCTGCGTGTTGTGAACAGAGCAGAACAAGCTAGGCAGGCAAAGCCAGCAGAGGTATTCTAAGCGCTCTGATTTTCTCTGTATTGATTTCTGTCCCTGACTAAATATCATCAGCTGCTTGGTGATTTACAACATACTGGTAATAAAACAGAGGGATATGAGTAGCAAGCTTTTTTTTTATCCCTGTTCAACCCTACAGTTCATTCCTTGGTTAAGGGAACACCGTGGTGACAATCAGCATGCAGCAGAATGCAATGAAAGTGTAGAACCATGGGCAGATTACGCTGACAGAAAGATGCCTTACTTTGTTGCACTGTAAGTGATAGTCTGTCAAATAAACACAAGCCAGTGTCTTTGAGCTCTATCTCACAACACAAACAATCCAGTCCAAAAGCCTGAAAAGTTTTGATGTTCCACTGAGGGAAAGTTGCAATGGAATTGTAATGAGAGATGATATCTTCTTCCAGCTCTGCTGAAAATAAGGGACATATCTATGCCATAAAGTTATTCAATAAGCTGGGAATCCCAATGGCCAGTATGCAACATTATTGAAGCAAAAGTTCACAGTTGTTGTTCTTCTTGCTAGTTTATTTACTGGCTGTGGATGATGGAAATTTAGTAGGGTTTTGGAAAAAACCCTAAAAGCTTTCACAGTGGTAAAAAAATTCACAATACATTTTCAATTAATTTTCTTCATCAAATCAGGACTTTTACTAAAGACCCTAGTAACAATATACTTGTGCAAAATGTGCATACGTATAATTAAAACCTAAAAGGGCATTCAGGCAGAAAATTTGTTTTTAATTACAGGAGAGTAACCTTCAGAAAGTATACAAAAGGGACCAAACAGATTATGGTGGTATGCACAGTTAAAATTCTCCAAAATTAAAGTACACTTTTTAACTATGTCATGCAGTCAATAAATCATAAAAGAAAGAAAATTAAAAACTTTGTGATGATACACACAATAACACACATTAGTGATGTGAAAATGTGAAACAACAGGAACAAGCAGCCTAGCGCCTAGACCTATTGAACCATTTTAGTAATGTGAAGACTGAGATCCTCTTTTAATATATATTATTAAAGATACTGCTATGATGTCTCCACTATTGATCATGTTAGAATCTGTGAAGTTTAAGTGTTAGTATAACATTTACCAAATGTAGCCAAAGTAGTCTTAAATTTTAATAAGAAATACTAGAAGAGAAATACAAAAAAGAGGAGTTTATTCAAGTATGGCAGAACTTTTATTAGCAATTTTGATTGTTGTCCTTGTTTTATTCTTTCTTTTTTGGGTTGTTTGTTAGGGGGGGTGTTCGGTTTTGGAGTTTTTTTAAATTTATATTAAGAAACTGAAAATATTTACTTCTTATAAAATCAAATAAATCAAAGGTTCTTACCCCAATGATTTCTTTTCCAATTCTACCTGAACAGTCAAGACAAAGTGAGGCAAAGAGAAAAAAAAAATTTAAAAAAAGTGTTTTAAGGATTTTTCAGATGCAGACATAGTCTTGAATTCATCACATTTTTAGCTCAGTCTGAGAGTCCTGAGGTTTGCTAGTAAAGAAGTTACATTTTTTTTGCATTTAGCAGTAGGATTCATTGTTATAAACTCAAATGAAAAATAAAACCTTCCAAAACAATAGTTCAAACTGATGAAGTATGGATTACATCCCCAAAATTTTGTTGAGAAAAAAAATCCAAAACAGATTCATAAACTCAGCTTTTAAAAGATCTTGAAATAATTAATTGTGGAGTTCAATGGGTTTCTTCATTCATTAAAAATACAATTCATTTATATTCTTTTGATTAAGTTTGAACTTCTTTTTACTTGGTAAGAATAATGTTTATATTTGTAGACAGCATAAGATGGATGACATCCTTAACTACTCAAAACTTTGTTTTTAACTGCTGTTGTAAATGCTATTATAGGTATACATCAGCAAGCTACATTTTTGCAAACAGATGCGAGAGAGAACTGCCTGCCCACCAGCACAGCTGAATCAAAGCTGTAAAATCAAATCCTTAAGCTGGATTCTGCACAGCTGTGGCAAGTGTTATACTGATTGTGCACTATTAAAGCCTTTCTGAAAAATTAAGTTTATTAACTTTGTCTACTTTTCTTGCTTATCACACTTTTAAAATTTTCTTATACAAGTTAGTTCATTGTAGATGGCGAATATCCTAAATCAGAGAAAGTCCCCATGTGGTTTCTCTACTTGGCATTTAGCTTCATTACCTCTGCTAAATGATAGGATTTTGGTTTTTTGCTCAGTTCTACCAGATGACATGATTTCACATTTATTGTTAGAGGATGAACTCTAAAGTTACGTATCTGTTAATACATTAAATCGTCAAGGGGCCATTCTCTATCATAGCAGACACCTGGCACAGCATAGCTTACCCCATAATATCAAACTTCCTTGGCTCTAGACCCCTGCTGGCCCATTCTGTTCACCAGAACTGGTCCATGGCCCATGCCAACACCTCTGCCCTGCTTGGCATCACTGCAAGAGACCAGATTACGCATTTGACACTGCACATGACAAGCTACTAATGCTTACACACGTCACGGCCTCAGGCTTCTTAGCTAGCAAACAGTGCTCTTTAAAAGTGCTGCCTTTGTTTGAGTTCAGAATTCTTACATGCAACTCTGCTGAAACTGTCTTTCATGTCGACTGCAGAATGTCTCCTGATAAGTTTGCTATCTATCAGTTTCTGCAGCCATTGTCTGCAGATTTCATTGTTATTGTCACAATGCTTATGTGATTGCAAAGTAAACGGAAGGAAACTAAGTAATCAGTGTCTCTATCAAAATAATGACCAGTCACTTGGTATTCTAAAGGGACTGTGTTATAAATACATGAAAATGAACACCAATCTATTGTGTTGCCAGTTTTTATAATATTTATGTACTATTGTTCTTGTTTTCCACAAAAATAATCTTTTTTGCCCGTGCTCGATCCCCATCTGCTCTAACCTGCAGTGAAAAATAATCATAGATATTGTTTACTGAATGCAAGATTTCACTTTAATCCTATTTGGTTTGTGAATATTTGTAACTGAAAATGACAAAGTGATAAAACTGATAAAATTATGCCTGTAAATGCCAATGGAATCTATCTGAAAGCAATTTATATTACCTTCACCAAAGCTTGAAGTTCTCAAACTATTTAGGAATCATAATCCATTTTAAAAGACATATGGCTGACTATAGGTTTGATTGTTAAATTGCAGCCTAGGTTCTTCTTCCCAGGAGTAGCTGTTCCTTTATCTATGCATTCCAAATTTATTGGAATTTAACAAGGGGGATTTAACAAGGAATGTATGAAAGCCAAAATATATCAATTGAAAACTTTATTTAAAAAAAACACTAAAGAATAACCACATCATAATTCAGAATATTTTTCATAAAATCTCAATATACTTAATATATTTTTTTCAGAAGTATTATGAGTGACCAGCTACACAGACTATTATATTCCTCACAGAGAATCTATTGTTTGAAATCCATCTTTATCTAAAACAAGATAACATTGATATTAACACATTCTTTGCCTCATGAATACTAACATCAAAGAAATGAAAATGAAATGTGTTTTTTAACAAACAATAGAACATCTGAGATACACAAGTAGTAAGAAAAATAGGGCAAGAAGAAATAAGCTGAAAGCTTTTGTCTATGAAGTGATCAAAACAAAATGGTTTTTTTTACATAGTAATAGGGAAGCTTGCATTAATCAATACTCTAGTCCAATTATTTTCCACTCTCATCTCCTGTCTGATTCTAACATTTTTAATCACTGGACATCTTCTTTTTAATGATGTACGTAGGGGAAGTAATAGCTAAATTTTCTTTATCAGACATCCAGCTGAGGACAGACAGAAAAAAAGAGATAGAAAACCCTGCAAAAGGGCATTAGGAATTGCATTATTTCACTGTTTCCTCCAGCAGAGATTTAAAGTAAGCTACCCACTGTCAAATAGCCATGATTTTTGCTCTTTCTCACACTTCACTTTTTAATGAAGAAATCTTTCAGCTCCCTTGATTTTATTATTAGAATGAGTAAAAATATATAATTGAATATGGATTTAGGAAATTACCCCACCTCACAAGGCATCACATTATTTGCAGTAACACTGAACTTTTGAAATACACAATTTATTTGTTCTCTGTACTGGGAATGCAAAGAGAAATGCAATATTTGTGCACATAATTTGCCTGTTTGTTTTCTAAATTTACTAAAATATAGACTGTTTTTTCTCACTTAGGTGAATTCTTTCACTGTCCTACACTGAAATCTACAATGAAGTTGAAACCCTTAGTCATGTTAGGTCTGCAAATTAGCCAACAGAATTGTATTATTCCCATAATGACTTGCATCTTCCTGCAAAATTTTGTGCCTGTGATTAAGTCCCCAGGAACTTGTAGAGCTCCTCTTGTTGTGGGAATTGTCAGGTGTTGTGATTTAGTTCTGACTGGACAATTTTGTAATACTGACACCTGATTAAGCCAATGAAAAGGGTGGATATGCCTGTAGTGAACACACATTTTGAGGTTCATTTTGAGATTCTGTAAATATTTCTCTTCTGGTTTCCAGTGGGCTGAGTTGAGAACCTCTGCTCGGCTGTTCTCTATGGCTGGGCCAGGCTGAGGTTCCCCCTGCCCTCCCCCGGCACCCCTGGCAGGCAAAGGGGAAGGAGAGGCAGTGATGGGGGGAGGAAGGCTCAGTCCAGTCCTGGATGCTGAGATTTGCTAATCCAGGATGGCCCCACACAGCAAACCAGGGGCTGAGCCAGGCCTGGTGTCTCCTGAGCAGGGAAAGAGAGGTGATCAGCCCTGGTGTGAGACATCTGAAGCCTGACCAGGCTGGAAAAAAGATCCTAGCCTCCCTCTCTCAGCACAGCTGGAACTGGAAGCAGCAGCAGGCCTTGAGATTCTGGCCCAGCTCCAGCACAACTGCAATGCATCACCTGACTGCCCTAACCTGGCTGCTGCCCTCTTTCAGTGCAGAAGATACCTCCAGAGTTCATTTTCCCCCTGAAGGAGAGACAAGTACAAAAGAGAAGACGTGTAGAGAGAATAACATGAACATATCAGAGTCAGAAAAGAAAGGGTGATTATCCTAGATGGAAGGAGTACAGGGAGATGCTTTCAGGCTGAAAATCTCTTGTAAGCTATGGTGATTGACTGTATACATTGAGGTATTTCCTTTAAACCGCAGAGAAGTATGGGGAGATGGGAAGTTCAAATTGTAGACCTGAGCAAAGAAAGGAATGCAGTGTTGAAGTGGCTGTGATTCCATGAGAAGTTTGAACACAGAAATGATGTGATAGAGACTTTTTCTGCCCTGAGAGAAGAAGAGAATCTCTGTTCCTGAGATGAAGATGACCATAAAGATAAATAAAGAGAACCTTTGCTTTGAACAGAGGATCTTTAAAAAAATTAAACACCCCATACGTCAATATGGCCCAGGTGGCTGCTTTGTGAAGAATGGAACCATTATAGAACTGTTTTCTTGTGGGAAATTTTCCATAGCAAATGAGAGGTTTTTCCCCTCGCTAAGTGAACTGCAGAAAGACTATTTTAGAGGTGGAAAACTGACTGAGATTTCTGATGGTTGTTTTCTGTACATTGTCAGTTGGAAAGAAAAGAAAATGTGGGGAGGGAGGAGGAGTGTTCTGAAGGTTTAATTCTGATTCTTGGGGGGGTTTCTTTCTTTCTCCTTTAAGTGTTAGTTAATAAAGTTTTATCACTTTTAAGCTTAAGCCTGCTTTGCTCTTGATTGAGAAATTTCAAATTGGCTAACCAAAACTATGACACAAAATTAGTGTTTCTGCCCAGTTTCGAACTGAAACCGTGTCATCAGGAACAGGAGCAATGCTCAGGCTGTAACTTCACACTGCTGCAATTTCACTCTACCTGATTACCATTCCCATATATATTCACCCATAAAAGATAAGAACAACTGATTTTTGGTCAAGAGATTTAAGAAGCAGAATAATATGAATACTTCAGACATTCAATTACTCAGAGGTGTAATAAAAACCTTAAACCTTAGCATTTTCTGTTTTCAGTACCAATTGACAGTTATCTTGGCCACATACAGTTATTTTACAGACAGCATATTTTTAAAATGCATTACCACATTACTGTAAATAAAACTTCATTGTATACATGTTATTTTGCAGGCTGACATAACAGACAAACTGCAGATAAATCAAGTCTGACAAATTGACAGCACATGGAGATCTATATATATATAAGGGAAGACTGACATGTAGAATACTCTTAAAATAAGCAAGAATGGGTTAGATTTGAAAACAATCTTAGGAATACAGGACATATTATCATATCAGGCAGACCTCAGTCAATCCAAGGTACTAATTATATCATAGGGGTTTTTTTGGTTTTGGTTTTTTTTTTTTAATTTTTTTCTTTTTTTTTTTTTTTTTTCCTCTTTTTGGAGGGGAAGTGGAAAAAGAATTTATTAAAATTATTAGTTTAATAAACAGATATAACTGAAGAATGGTAGGGGTAACATGGAAATCAGGATGGTTTGTGGATACATGTTTGCAGGCAGAGGCAATAAAATCTTTAGTACAGCTGACAGTGTAAGAAACATTGAGAATGGGGAAACTGAGCCATATGTGGACATGACCCTTTTGAAAGATTTTAGAGAATTGGTCATAAAAATGCCATGAAAACAGTTTCATAAATTTCCACTCTACAAATGCCTTTTCAGGCAAGAAAAAAACAAATTATTCCAGTGACTAGGATATTCACAAGTAAATACCTACTGCAGTCAACAGGATTTAACATTTAGTAGATGCAGACTTACTGGATAAGAAATGCTGCATGACACTCTTGTACCCAAATGGTGGTTAAAATTAACACCTTCTTTAACAGTATGTGTGACAGAAGAGCAGAACAACATATATAACACAGGGACTAGTTTTTCAAAGGCCACTCACAAAATCTTTTCCCCCTTCTTTCCATTTTTCCACATGATTCTGCACTATGAATCACTAGGCTCAAATCTGTGTTCCTCACGGTCTTTGGAGAAATAAGCTGAGAAAAATTTTTATACACATACTATTCCATAACATATTTATAGAAAGTCACCTTTAGCTGTAAGTAATGTTAAAAGCACTTGCTTATGTGAAAGTCCTTTACAGATCAAAAGACAAGAGTTACCTAAAAATGTTAATTACTTATTTCGTTCCAGCCGGTAAGCAATGTGTGGAAAAAAATTTATGGCAATGTCCCATAAGGATTGCCTCCCCTTCAAAAGCATCTTCATGAAAGCAGCAGCAGTTCTTATTGGTACTAATAACAACTTTTTAGCTGGTAGGAAGTAATTTATATGAAGACCATTAGAAGCTTGTTTTATCACGTTGCTTCCTTACAGGAACATGTGATTAATTTCCATGAAGTTCAGAAACTTCTCTGTGTCTCCAACAAGAAGGTATTAAAAGACATGTAAATAGAAACACATGCTACTTGCCATCTAAATGGCTGAATGAAGTTCCTACATATAGAATGTTCTCATAGAGTGGCTCTCTCCCATATTAGAATACTCTATATTGCATATCTAGTATTTCTGTTTGTCAGATTTCAGTTGATTTTTCCTATTTCCTTGGAAATTAAATACAAGGCTTCTACTTACTGCATTGGGACTGGGTATTGACGGGGTATAACTATATGCAGAGGGTTCCTTCCATTTAAATGCTATTATTTAGCAGATCTACCAGCATGAGAACAAGTATTTATAATTGATTTCTTTCTTGTTTCCTTTCTTCATACATCATGTCCTCAGTCAACTTTTAATTTCTTTCAGACCCCAACCAGGGAGACATATCATTAACCTCAAATATGGAACTTTGTCAGAAATGCTTTTTAAAGGAAAGATAGCTTTGTTATTTCATTAGAAAATTTAGATTAGAGTTCAGAAACAGTTTTATCTGAATCCTCTCTTAGTCATAAAGCTTGCACCGTCTCCCTTCATAACCTCAGATTTCTGGGTTGAGGTTAAAACAATTTCCTTTGCAGGAAATACTGATACCTGAAGCCCTTGTTATAACATTAATTTAGATACTAAACTCATGACAAATTTATAGGAGAATGATTTTCTTTAAAAAAAAGTGTATGTGTTATGGTTTTGTTTTTTTTAAGGATATCCAGAATATATTTACACATTTTTAATGAAATATATTATGTTTTACCTTATTCTTTAAAAGCTGTAAATAATTTCTCCTGCTTAATATTTTTATGTATATATTTATTTCAGCTCCTCCTGATTGGTATCTAAATCTCCCAGGGCAGCAAGGTCATTCAAATAATGAAACATCTCTCTGTTTTTTTGTTTCCAAGGTTCTACCTTTCCCTTAATGAGCCACTTCTTCCCTAGGACTGTTTCTTGGAGAATATGTCTCTGTGTCTTAAGAATCTTTAAGTGTTAGGCATGACAACTAGATGTAACCGTATAGATCTGTTCTCTACATATGATTAACTTAGATAATCTATAAATATGCCTTTACACTCACAGTGTTTATGAGACCAGAACTATTGTGAAAATGAAGTAGTATAGATAGAGTGAGAGCTGAGTCCAAATACCAATGAAGCCTTTTGAATTATGATCCTGGTCCACCCATGCTTCAAGACTGCTGTATGAAAACCAGCTTCTCCCTACAGGTTTTGCACCTTCAGTTATCATGGCATTTTGCATCAGGTAGTTAGATCTTCTCACATGTGCCTACAAAACACCATACAAATGTACTGGCAGAAGCTAAAGGACAGAGGCATCTTCCTCCCGGAGCAGTATAAGTGCTGCTCAGCTCTTGGGTGTTGGGTGAGCAATTCTGAGTGCCCTCCTGGGGACAGGGATGTGCCTGACCACGGAGATAGGCTACTGTCAGTGCTGGTGATGGTTGTGAAGCTTGCTGACCCCATTGCAGGTTGAGTTCCTCCTACATTTTCACACCCCAAAAAGACAAAGACATCTCATGTCACAACACAGACCAGCATTGCAAAGGTGTCCAGGATGAACACAGAACAGAAAGGAAGGCTGCTGCACTTGCACTGCTGTCCGCAAGATAATAAGCCCAGCAAACAGGGAGTTTAGTTTCAAAATCTATGCATTTATGACTAAAAATAATTTCTGTGACTGCTTTTTAGTTTGGAAAAAATTGTTTTCTTCCCTTCCTACATATCACCCAATAAAACACACTTAATTTTTTAAATAAACAAAAAAAAAAATTTCTCCAAACTGAAATATTTCCCATTTGGAGTCACTATTCTGGTACTTAATTGGAAGGGTTATTCAGTCCTCTGGCACTCCGTTTTTCTTAGTATGAGAATTTCCTTCTGTATTTTTGTAATATATCATAGCTACTGCCTGTTACTGCTGAATATCTTTTCTCCTACCTGATGGTAACAGTAGTGGATATGTAACACAGGGAAATGCTAATAAGAGAATTGTATTTACTTCCTGATTCCCTCCTAGTGTTTAGATTAGTATTATGCATAGTGACAAGTGAAGATTTAACGAGGAATTCATATGGTAGAGATCATTTCCCCCAACAACCATAATGTTTGGTTGTTTTGGGGGTTTTTTAAGTAATTTTTAGGATTATAAATATTAATATGTAGAAAATGCTTAAAAATTTTAAATTATCTATGTAAGGAAATTTTTTTTACAACTCAAATATTAACAAACTATTAAATGTAGATATAGATAATCATCACTAAAACATTGTCTTCAAAAACTGGAATTGTTGACTTTTGTAATTGTAGTTGTTAACCCAGGCATGATAAAGAGAAGACCTCACAAACCAACAGATCCAGAGAAGACATCACAAATCAATAACAAAAACAACAACAAAATGGAAAAATAAACAGAAAACTGTAAAGGTCACTCTTTTCATTTTTGTTTCTTGACATTTCCCCCAATGAATCTCTTTCTTAGCACTGAGAAATGAGTTTAGAGGAAAAGCAAACACATTTTATGATATGCAGATAAAGGCCAGTATGAGTGTGTCTGTCTGTGTATGTGTGCATTAAATGAAAAACAACAGAAGTTTAGAGATTATCCTCAAACCAGATTAGAATATTTTGTTTGCGGCAAATTAAATAAAACCAATAAATATGTAAATCATACTATTATTATGTAAATTGAACAGTTTCAATATTCTCTTTGGTGAAGAGCTGTTTCAGTATCTACAGTTAAAAATTGCAGTTGTCTAAGTATCACGGATTTTAAAGAAATAATTTCTTGACAGATGATGAAATGTTGGGAAAATATTTCTCAATCACATTCCATCCTACAATCACCTTAATAACAGATTCAATCAAAACCTAAATGTTATTACAAGAAATTAGTGAAAAAACTGAACAAGACTTATATTTTATTTAGCTTCATTCATTATGGAAAAGTGTCCTATGAAATGAATCTGTGATATCAGGCAAACTTTCATTTTCTTTCTAAGAAATCTTCACTCAACCAAATCTTTCTCTCTGTCACACGCATAGACGATGATAAATAAATAAGATCTCATTTTCATTCTTTTTTTTATCTAATCATCTTGTCTCTTCAAACACTTTCATAATAAAATTATCAGATTAACCTGATAAAACATAACCCCGTTGAGAGGATTTCATTATTGCCATTAAATTTTTCATATGAAAGAATTTAGTATTGCTGACTTGTGCCAAGGTAATGAAGGACAGTCTTCATACACTGCAAGAACAGCTATAAACAACATTTCTGTAGAGTTGCAATATCAGTGTTATTTAAGATGAGAACTAAACAGTCGCCCTTTGAGTGTGACAGCCCATCCACATTAAATTATTGCACAGGTGAAGATGGCCTTTCTGTTTTTCAGTGATGTTTCAGGCAAATCCTATTAGCAAATTTCATGTTGCTAATCACTTTGGGAGATCAACAGATCAATGCTTACTGGCCTTTTTGATGACAGTTACCATGTTAATTAGTAACATGAAACAGGAACACAAAGGGAATGTTGTGGTTTTATATCCAAAAGCAAAGCTTAGAAGAGTCCTGACTGGAAATCAAACACTATGTACACAAATTCTCTGGTTCTATAGGAACAAGCCAAAGATTGCATCACATCAAAATTCTCTGCTTCTAACTCACTCTTGTCTAGAAATGGTAAGAAGCACATATCTTTCTCCTATTTCATGTTGGATAATGTCAACAGAAGTAATGTAATATCAAGATGTGATAAACTTAAAAAGGGAAACAAAATATTTCTCAGTAAAAAAGTGCATATTACACTCTTCATCTCTGCAGTGTGTCCTTATATGCTGCCTTGCTTAGCACAATCTCACCTTGCTCACAGCTGATGGGCTCACATTGAAGAAGCAATTGTGCAGTTGATGGCAGATGGAAACAAGTCTTGTTAGAGAAAAAAAAGAGCAGCAATAAGAAGCCATTCATGCTTCTCTTTCTCTAGTCTTATATACGTTACATGGAATTTGCCTGGACTCTGCAGCCTGGAATAGTATGTGGAAATCACAAAAGTTCAGCCCTGAAGCTGCACCTTCTCCTGACTGTCCTTACATAATAGTCACTAGTGTATGGGTCTGGGAGAAAGAACAGTTACTTCTAACACCAGGAACCTATATCATATAACTTCTTATTTTTAATTTAGTTAATACCAAAAATAACACACATACTTTATGCTGCATCGCTCACTACTTAACCTTAAATCAGATGTGTAACGGGAAATTTGAAATGTGATCTGGATTATTTCATTCACCTTTTCCCTGTGGGAACAGGAAAAATAACTTATTCTCTACCAGAGAGGAGAATATATGAACTGTGTCAGTAGATAACTTGGTTTAAAAATGCTCTCAACTTTGGGACTGGAATGCCTTGTGCAGTTTTTACTGCCTGCAGTTTCATTTGCAAGGAAAACCAACAATATTGCAGTAAGGATGACAATAAACAGTGTGATTTTACTGTGTAAAGTCACACTTCTCAAACTACCTGCAGAGTAGTTTGCTGTAGGCATTTGCTGTAGAACATGAGATCACCAAGGACATTATGAGCTTTGGATGATGGACAAATGTGGTTATTAAAGGTGGATTCGCATCGGCATAACTAAACAACAAAAGCAAAAAAATAAGTAAGCAAAAGGGATTTGAAGGAAATTTGAAATTGATAAATCACTCTTTTAATTACCTAGTCTGAATAATAAAAGTATTGATTGTTCACCACAGTCCTCTGAGATGTAAAATAGAGATTTTATTAGCAAGTGGATGAAGACTGCTATCAGTAGCTTTGAAAGAAAATCAGACATTGCTTTTCCAGAAGCAGATAACCCTGAGTAGAAGAAGTCTGCCCACCTTACTTATGTAAAGGTTCTGACACTTACTAGAAAGAACAATGAATGCCAAGATCTAGATAACTACTGTTGCCACTAACTCTTTTAACTAGAAGAGGAGGCCCGAGAGTCATTTTGGTTTTCAGGGAGAAACTCAGCATGGATCAAGGCAATCAGAGAGGTAAGTGTGTAATCAGTATATGATTGAGATTATTGTGGGAAAGATAATCAGCAATTTCAGTCTCTCAGGAAAACTGTTGACCTGCACAGCAGGCATTGGATTTTACTCAAGAAGCAGAAAGGCAAACAGTTAAAAGTAATGACTACTTAGAGATGGAATAGGGAGATAATCACAAACCAATTATTCTAAAAGAATTGTAACTCTAGAAGAGCAAATTACGGACCATAAAATGAGAGTTAAAAAGTCAACCTGAATTCTAATGTAAAATACAAAATATATAAAAGGAAATTACGTGAAAAAAATGTGTCAATTAGTCTTTCATTTCTGCAGAAACGGAAGGCAGTAAGACTGAGCAAATGTATGTGACATATAAATAATGAGGAAACCAAGGGATAATGTCAGACTTCCACATTAAATATTCAGCCAAAACTTCTCCTTTGAGTTTAAAACACTTAAAGGAGGTAGGGATGATTACAGTTCTCCACATCCACTTGCTCCATATCTTCTTGGGTCACTGTAAGTAAGACTTTCAAAGGTTCCTTGAGGCATCTAGAGTAGCTCTGAGAAACAGTGTACTCAGGGTTACAGTAAGAAACAAGAAAAAAGGTACCAAATTGGAAATAATATGCCTGAGTTTTGGCTAGTGTTGCCACTCAAAACAATATTAAATTGCAATGAAACATAAATCTCTTTAACATTGCTGTTTCTGCCACCCAGATAAGGTAAAAAAGAGAACTTTTGAAAAGGACTGCCATAGTGACATATAATTATCAGCTACAGCTCTGCCTAAATATAAGACAATGGAAGGTCAGGAAGAAATGTTGAGACATTTCAAGGGTTGGATTTTGCAATTTATTAAGTGCCTTAAGATCAATATGAGACTTCACAGGTGCCTGTGACAAAACTACAGGACATATGATGAGAATATTAAAAAACCCCCACAACTTCATCTGCCAGAAAAATGTGGACAATATTCAATTTCAACAGTGGAAAACATTACAAATGTTAGTATGCCATAGCTAACCTAGAGATGCAAACCGTATTAACTTCATTAAGATATGTGGCATGCAAAATTGTATATAATAGAGGTCATTACAAAGGATAAAATACTGCAGTATGAGATCTAAAGGAAGTATAAAATAGATTTCACTCTCATTTGCCTACACAAAAAAATTATAGCACACTGGTGAGAAATCAGTCCTAGGGGTAGAATCTAAATATTAAAAATATAGAAAACCTACAGAAGCTCTTTGAGATGTGTCAGAACTTAAACTGTATTAATGGACATACTTACTCCAGATAAGAACAAATCAGTCAAACCCAGATTATTGAGTATACCAGCAAGTCCTGCTGTGACTTGAGGTATGGAAAATGCTAGTATCAAGTACTGCCCAACGAGGCAATAATAGCTAAACACTGTCAGATGTTTGAAAAAACATGCAAATTGCTGATTTTATTTTTCTCTTAAAGTAATACAGTCTCTGAGGTGATAATATTAAAAAAAACAAAACCAAAACAAAAAAAACAAAAACAAAAAAAAAAAAAAAAAACCCAAAAAAAACAGCTTTGCCATGACACCACAGGTCCTTCAGAAGGAATACAAACACACAAATACACTAGACACTCCTACTCCCTATCATTTGCCAGTTCTTTCTTTACTGGTGCTTTCAGTCTTAGAATTGCAATTTTCATTATAACGTACAAATGGGAATATTGAGGCATATATATATAAATGCATACATAATATTCATACATAATATTTATTTTTTATATATATATATATATATATATATATGTAGAAGATGTGGCCCACCTTACATAACTGGCAATACACCACACAATTATTTTTATCAGTTAGGGTGGGAAGCATACTATTAAAATTGGTGAAATCATAGAATAGCTTAGGTTGGAAGGGGCATTGGTACGTTACCTAGTCCAACTCATAGATCTAATTGTCTAGATTTCTAAATGCCTTCTAGGAGTAATTCTAAAAGAAGTGTTTCAGCTCACCATTAGGTGGAGGCCTGTTTGTAACCTTGCCTTTCTGTGCAATGACTGCTAGAGGAGTTAACTAATTGAGATGCGCACACCTGAAGGCAGGCGAAGTGAATCCACTCTGTACTGCTGCCTACACTGGTACCTGCGATGCAGAGTGTTAAGATAAAGAGCCTGGCTTTTGGAGAGCTGTATTTTCGGCATTGCAGGAGAGTGTGGGAAAAAGGACAACATCAAAACAGGAACAAAAAATCGTAAGTGTTGTCAGCTGCTACTGACACACAATCGAGAGAAACAGCAGTAGGAAAAATGCCTGAAGAACTAGAATTTCAGTGAGGGGAGGACAGAAGGAAGGCGGTGCAAGTCCCCTTATCACCGAACATCTTCCTACTGCTCTGAGTACAGAGGAAGAAGTACATTAACATAGTTCTGCCCAGACTAATATACTGTGCTTCCTATCGTGAGTCACAGCAGTTTTAACTTGTATAAAGGGGTTACCTTGGTACACAGAGATTTAATCTTTTCACAGTGAGCATTCCCAGTAATAAGCAACCCTGGATCACTTTGACAAATGTGTTTCAGATAAGGCTATGAGTCATTCTGAGGGAACAAAAGTAGCTCATTTAAGTCTCACTGCTGCTGAGAACATACAGAGTAGCTTTTAGAGCCTTCCTTTACAAAATTCTCTTACTGCCTGCATTCAGACAGACCTGTTGTTATTATTTTGCATTTAAAAGAATTTATATAACCAGGTAAACCACACCTCTTTATCTGTAGTAGTCTCAAATAACACTTAAGCAATGCTCCAAGTATTAAGATTTCAAGAAGTGTCCCAGATTTTGAGCTGCTACCTCATCTTTTAAGCTAACAATTTTGAAGTATTTTGTAATATTAATTATTTAAGCCTCACAACACATTTGTGAGAATAATCAAGTTAATTTCAATTGCAATCACAGTTTTAGAGCTGTGATGAAAAACAGCTCTAGGTTCTAGACATTAGATGCCCCAGCTGAAAATGCAAGTACATTTGTGTAGGAAGCCAAAAAGTACAGAAATTACTCCAGAAGTCAGCATATTTGCTTTCTATCAACATGTAAACTGAATGCCTTTATACTAGTTTCTCCCCTGAAAATAAACAAGACAAATTTGTAGTGAAGGTCCTTTCATAAAAAGGTAATTTTTCAATTTAGAAGAAAAGATGAAAAAGGGACTAGAAACCATAGGAACCAACTATAGAAAGATCTATAGTGTTTTTTTGGTTGGTTGGTTGGTTGATTGGTTGGTTTGGGGTTGTTTTTTTATTTTGTGGCAACTGATATGGATTGAACATAAGGATTTCAAATCCCCAGCTTTCTGTGCCTCTCTCTGCTTATGGTTATTATAGGTGTGAGTAACGTAGAGTATATGATATGGATGGTTTGCCATTTAAGTGTGAGGAAAGGTGTATACACATGAGGAAAAGCTCATAAATCAGCCATAAAGTACCTTTGGTCCTCAGCATGTTCTATACTTACACACTTGTGTGCTGTACTTATACCTGATTTACTTACTTCTAATGAGGATGAAATAAGGTAAAACCAGCACTATCCCACCATAAGAAAAATCTGGCTGGAAACTGTCAACTACAGGTTTTCTCCTCCTTGTTGATATAGTTAAAAAAAATTATATTCTGCTTGTAATCAAAGATAATAAAGAGGACAAAGCTTTACTCCTTGAGAAGTCACAGAGAATATTTCACAGAAAAAAGACAAGGTGAGGATAAGATGGCTTATAAGTTACCAGCATGATCATCATCACACAGAATTATTTTTCCATTACTTCAGTCCTAATAGGATAACTAAGGAAGATATCACACATTATCTATTTTCTCAGACAAGTTGTTAAAATAAAGCGTAGACAAATCTCTGCAGCTGAATCACAGAATACAAGTTACTTTTGAAGTAACTTGAAGGCACTTTTGCATCTGTCACTTCTACACTCTTTAACCAAGACAACTGGATCATGCCTTGTGAGCTTTCATTTAGAAACATTTGAACACCAACAAGCGAGAGTTCTACTCCTCAAAATTTAGCTTTGTTTAGGAGACATAATTATCAAGGAAAGCAAGTTAGATTTGATTGTAGGAGGGCATAGTATTTCTTCATCAAGTTTATTTATTTATTGTATTTATTATATTTATTGTATTTATTGCTACAGTATTCATTGCAACCATTGCTCATGGATTGTAAGAAAATAGTGGGTTTATTTCACAAGGAAACTGCAGACTTCTGTGAGACGTTATTAACTCCTGTTCACTTAACTGAAACATTCTTGGAACCACCAGCAACACAGTCAAAATTTTTTGCCTGTAATAGAGTGTAATGACAAATGGCAGTGATCATATTGTTATTCAGTATCAAAAACAAATAATTAAACAGTGAATGAACCTGACAGAAGACCTTTAAGATGTTGCCAAACTCTATATGGATAAACTGAATGTTTGCAGCTCATCTAATGATTTCATCAGTCTTAACTGTAAGTGTGACTGGGTGAAAGGTTCACATGCTCTAAAAGTAATGAAGAATGTGTCAAATGATTGAACAGAAGCAATTAACTTCTGTCCAAATACTTATTGTTTTGTTATAATCAGAAACTGGGAAAAAGAATGGCAGTTGCAAGAGAAAGTGTATTATCTTCACAAAAGAAATTTCCTTACACAGCAACTTTGAGTAGTAAATTCCAACTATACTTAATATAGAGAGTTTAATTCCCTCCATTGTAGGAATATTAAGAAATACTTTGCAATTTAAATATACAAGATAATTCTTCAAAATTAAAGGATTCACATAATATTCTATTATTATTGACACGTAATAAACAATATATTCAGTGTTCAAGACCAAGTTGGATCAGACCTTGAGCAAACTGGTCTAGTGGAAGGTGACCCTGCCCATGACAGGAGGTGGACTAGATTACCTTTGATCCAAGGTCCCTTCTGATCCAAAAGGTTGCCTGATTGTGTGATTCTATTAGTTGTACTCTTGACTCATCTATATAAAATAGGATTATTCCCCGTGGTTTAAAAGGAAGCAACAGAGTGGAATAAAAATATAATAACATAGCTGTTGACTCAAAAACATAATTTAACA
Source organism: Certhia americana (assembly GCA_018697195.1). Taxonomy (NCBI): domain Eukaryota; kingdom Metazoa; phylum Chordata; class Aves; order Passeriformes; family Certhiidae; genus Certhia; species Certhia americana. The sequence continues at coordinate 41,071,450 of CM031859.1, forward strand.
AAAAAAATGTATCTTCAGAAACTGTGTAAACAAATCTGTACTTATGAAGATTTCTGCATTCTTATTCAGGAAGACAGAGTAAATGGGGTAAAAAAAGGGTATGTAAATGATGGACAGTATACACACACACACACAAAGGTGAAAACATATAGAAACATTAAGATTTGATATGGTACTATGAATATAAAAAATTTGCACCAGGTTGAATTTCTGGGCCTCTGTGTCTATATTATTCATATTCACTAAATCTAATGTTAACATTTCAGACAGGACATCTGAGCAGAAGAAAGCATTAAGCATAGGTTCATTGTGTATGCTAAAATACGGACTGAAATTCATTACAGAGTAGAGAATCAACTGGAAGATGTCCATGGAAGAAAAAGTGTTTCAGGAATGAAGAGGAGTTTGTATTAGCAATGATGGAAAACTGAAAGTCTCTGATTCAAAACACAGTTGAGAAATCCAGACTGGAGAACAAGATTAACAGGAAGTATTTTCGACTTCATGAAAATACCAAGTCATTATGAAAACCTTACAGAAATATTCTGAACTATTCTTTACAATTGTGAAGAAAACAGTTCCAATGTAATCAAATTATCCTACTCTTTTCTGGGAGATTCATGACTTCACAGATCAGAAAAAGAACTAGCTTTGATTTTAATGTTTCATGTTTTAAGAAAGATGGACCTTTTTGAAAAATTTTTTTTGAAAGCCTTTAACATATTAAAATATTCATCTTGCGGCATAGATATTATAAATAGATCTTGTAAGAGATTATAGGTTGGACTCTGATTTCAGAGGTCTTTTCCAACCTAATTGAAAGGTATATTTCAAACAGGAAAAAAATTACATCATTCAGTGGCTTTCAAAATTTTAATCAAAATCTCTCAAGAATCCATCAAGTTTGCAAGATCAAATCAATCAGACAATTGTCTTCAAATCTTTAATCAGAAAAAACTTGTATTCTTTCACAATGTTTTAAGTTAAAATAATGACAATTATGGCTATTAAATGCATGTGTCATATGGATCCCAAGGTTATTCTGGCTGATATGAGGTTCATGGATTTTTATTTTTTTTTTAACTAGGGACAGTGAAGAAAGGAGTTGGATAGCCCCAGTCAAGTGAAGAAGGGGCAGGTTAGTTTCACTGGAAAGTGAAGAGTGCCGGAGGATATCGACAAGACAGATTTTATAATCAACAACAGAACTAAAGGGAGTCCTATCCTTATCCTTTGGCTTTGAAAGCCAAATCCATTTGGAGTTTAGTCTGGTGAAGGATGCAAACAGAAACAAGAACGGTTTGTATAGGTATATTAATAGTAAAAGGAAGATGAAGGAAAATTTGAGTCCATTGTTGAATGGGGCAGGAGTTTTGGCAACAAAGACCATGAGGAAGACAGAGAGAACTCAGTACATTCTCCACTTTGGTCTTTACTGGTAAGATTTTCCCTAAGTAATGCCAGGTCCCTGAAACCAGTGGGAAATTATAAAGCAAGAAATATTTCTCAGATGACGCTGATCAGATTAGGAGCAGGTAAGCAAACTGGATATACACAAGCCTATGGCATCTGATGGGATGCTGTCTTAGTTTGGAAGAAAGAGTTGCCTTCTAGGGAAACAAAAAAAATAATGGAAGCCTCCCTTGGACTTGTTATAATTCTAAAATTAAAGGGGTCTCAGGCAAAGATGTGAGGGTAGGAATAACAGTTCGTTACTGGTGCGTATAACAAGGTAAGCTAATAACAATAATTATAGTGTTGACAACAAACAGAACTAGAGAGAAAAAAACCCCAACAACCCAGTTACAGTTTTCCTCTGGCACCTTCTCCCCTCAGTACCATCACAAGCTACCAGAGCCAGCAGCAGTCCCAGCGACGAGATGTATCCGAGGTTCAGCGGCGGTAGCTGGAGCTGTAGAAATGTCCCGGCTGGGCACAGGGTATAGAACACAGCATGGGAAAACCTCAAACAAAACTGAAGAGGCAGCGGGTGCAGGGCAACGGGGCAGCAGGTCCCGGCAGGGCAGGGAGAGAACAGGTTCCAAAATCCCGGGGGACACACGAAGACATAGTGGTGGGTCACTCCGAGCTGAGCTCCAGATGAGGGATGGTGAGATCTCCCTGCAGCCCAGAGACGAGCAGTCCTGGCAGTTCCCTCCGAGAGCAAAAACTGCCCAGAGCAAAGTGAAGTCCAGGTGCCACCCTGTCTCTGCCTTAGCTGTCTCCTTTGTCTTTTCCTAAGCACCCATGAGTACCCACAAGCACCCAGCAATCAGCTTCCTAGCTGATTTTTCTGGGAAAAACAATCTATAAGAAAGCAACCCAACCCCCAACAGATGCATCCACAAGTGTTGAGGGAGCTGACCAGTGTCACTGTGAGGTCTCTATTGCTTTTGAAAGGTCATGGTGATCAAGGGAGACTGTTGAGGTCTGGAAGAAAGCAAATGCCACTTCTGCCTACAAGAAGGACAAGATAGGAGCCAGGGAACACATTGATTTGCCTAATCCTAAACCCTGAGAATGTGAAAGAGAGAATTCTGGAAATAATTCCCAAGCATGTTAAGGATAAAAGAAAGTGTAGTCCTAGAGGCCAATATAGGGACTAACACTATTTAATTTCTTCATTAGTGGCCTGAATTATGGGACAAGAATACACTCTCAACAAGTTTGCAGATGATTCAGGACTGGAAGGAATGTTTGATACATCAATTACTTGTGGTAGACTTCAGAGATCCAGGCAGACTGTGGAAGGGGGTTGATATGAACCTCAGGATCCTTTAAAATGATAATTGTAATATTCTGCACCTGGAAGGAAAGACCCTTATGCACCTATATATGCTGGAGTTGAAGGTTCTAGAGTAGCTTGGCAGAGAAGTATCTAGGGTCCTGCTGGACACCAAGTTGAACATGATCTATCAAAATACCTTGGCAGCTAAGCCCAACAGTTGCCTGGTCTGTATTAGGAAGATCATAATCATAAAGTCAAAGAAAGTGATCTTTTTCCCTTTGTTCATCCTGGTAAAATACACCTGCAGTTCTGTCCCCAATACTGGGCTCCCCAGTCCAAAAGAAGCAGGGCTGTCCAGGGGCACATTCAGCAAAGAGCCATGATGAGCATTAAGGGACTAAAGAATCTGACATACAAAGGGAGGCTCAGAGATTGGGTTGATTGAGTTTAAGCAGAATAGTTTCAGGAGAATTTGATCAATGTTAATATTCATACATAAAGCAAGTGTATTTGCTTTAGCAGCAAGGTTTGACAGTGGCAGAGCTACAGGGTTGGTATCTGTGGAGAAGACCATGAGGAGGCAGCTGCCACCCTGCAGCCCATGGAGGTCCAAGGGGAAGTAGGTATCCACCTGCAGCCCATGGAGGACCCCACACCAAGCAGGTGGATATATCTTGAAAGAATCATTAATGCCTTGTTGCAGCAGACTCCTGGCAGGATATGTGGCCTGCAGAGAGAAACCCTCCCAGAGGAGGTTTTCTAACAGAACCTGTGACTCTGAACGAAATCCATATTGGAAAAGTCCATTCCTGGATAAAAAGCATGCCATGAAAAGGATACACACTGGAACAGTTTGTTAAGAACTGCAGCCCAGGGGAAAGACTCAATGTTGAAATTCATGTGAGAGGGATCCCACAGTGGAACAAGGGAAGAGAGTGAAAAGAGAGGGACAAAGTGTTATGGACTTACTGCAACAGCTATTTCCTTGCCCCTTGAGTTTCTTGGAGAAGGTACAAAAGTTGGCAGCAAAGATGAGTACAGGAAGAAGAGAAGGATTGGGGGAAGTTGTTTTTAGATTTTTTTCTAATTTCTTATTTTCATACTCAAATTTGATTGATAACAGGTTACATTCATTTCCATGACTGTTCTGCCTGTGATGGTAATTGTTGAAAGGCCTCCTTGTCCTTAACTTAACCCATGAGGTTTTTTATCTTTTTTTCTCCTCCTGTCCCATTGAGGAGGGAGACAGATAGAGCGGCTTGGTGGGCACTTGGCAGCCAGACAAGGTCAACCCACTGCTGCGAGAAATAAAGGAGAGGAAGCTATACCCTTCTCAGTGGTATCCAGTGCAAGAACAAGTACTAACGAGCACAAACAGAAATAAAGGAAATTCTTTTAAAACATAAGAAAAAGCCTAACTATTGTGAGGGTGGCTGAGCACTGAAACAGATTGCACAGGAAGGTTGTGGAGTCAACATCCTTGGAGATATTCAAAGCACAGCTTAACATGACCTGAAGCAACTTGCTTTAGTTAACCCCATTTTTGTAGAAGGGGATTGAATTAGATAGTCTCTAGAGGTTCCTTTCAGCTCAACTATTCTGTGATTCTGAGAAATGTTAAGCTTTCTGAGGTCGAGTTTAAGTAGAACTTGTGTTGCATAAGAATCACACTGGTTCCCTGCAGAAAGACAAATCTCACTCCTTTGTGTTCAGCTGTACATGAGCCTGCAGTTTGAAAGTACCATTTTAAGATCTTTAAACTCAAATTAGGGGTGAAAAACTTAGAAAAAAAAAAGTAACAGATTTTCTGAGAATGGTGCATTGTAAATATCTATATAGTACACATATTTACTTTACTAAAATGTAGAAAACACAGTTAAAATCTTGCAGAAAAGTGTCTCTAATGCTGTTAACATTCAGCAGTTCTTATTATGTTCATGTCCTGGCCTAATTAATTTATCTTAAAATAGAGAATATTTTCTCTAGACCTGACAGAATTGTTTCAAAGAATGAAATATTTCTACAGGCAAATATGAGGATAATTAAACTCTGGCTTGTATATACAAAGCAAAAAAAATATTAATGCTTTAAAATAATGAGAGCATATGGTGAAGATCAATATGGAGAACAAATTGTAAAATAATAAGACTGTAGAATTAATTCCCATAGCCCGCAAATCTCTCCAGTGTACTCTTAAATATCTGATCACAATGAATTATGGATATTTCCTGGTTTTGTTCTTTTCCCTGTGGAAGACTGATCACTGACCTGCCTAGCACGCATTGGATGCACTTGCCCAAGGACAATCTAATCAGAGAAAATACGGAGGCAGCATGTGTTAAATCCCAACCCTAATCAAGGCTAAAGGTGAAAGGCCACAATTTCTACCATATTTGAAAAATTTAAAGCACTTATCAGCCCTTTGCAGGGGAGGACCCTAGTGGCTCTGCATTTTAAAGAGAAGAGTCATGTGTTTTTCAGCTCCCTTAGTTTAGGCTGTGATCATTTTAAAATGTGAAAGTAAAAGGCTACAAGCAAACACAAGAGTGCATACTAGAAGGAAATCACATTAAGCAAACTGCTCAAGATATACTCTGGTGTAAAGGCTTGTAGCATATATTGATTTAATTCACAAAACAGCATACCAAATGCAGACATTGAAGATGTCTTAGAAGATGAAGGTGATGAGTTAGCTGTGTAAAGCAGACAGATAGATATCTGAAAAACTAAATAGATGCTGAGAAGGCTTTTACCACTAACCATAATGCCCAGAATTTTCCCATGTGTGTCCTGTGAGACTCTTTGTTTCCCATTTCAAGAAGTAGTTGTAATGACTTCTGATCACAAAACCTTTAAAAAGTTGAAAGGACACCGTTGAAACATCTTTTTCCTCTTTAGATTCTTACCTCATGTGAGACCATAGTAATTTTTCAGGGTGCCAGGAAAGTCACATGAGGCTGCAAAGCTCTTTCAGAATTTATCTAGAACTGATGATTCCAGTGGAGGCGTAGCTGTCAGCTCCATTAGCAATAGGCTGCTTCTTGCAGTTACTTCAAAATTTTCATTGCTTCTTTGGACAAGAAGCCCCTCGGACTGGGCTTCTGCAGCAACAAGTGAGTGGTAACTTCTGGTAGTGGCTGCAGCAGGAGGCACATTCTCTCTCACATATATGAATCTGCTTTAATATCAGGGCAGTTAGCAAGCTTGTAGGTTTGGGGAGGGGGTTTTGATATAAAAATTAGTGCAGTCAAACAGTGTTTAATGGAAAAAGTCATGTGAGTTGATATATATACATTCCTTTTTAAAAAAATGCTCAACAACAAAATCCTGTCTGTTTACAAATAAAAAGATATCTTTTGTCAATAATTCAAACAGTCCATGCTATTTTCAGACTGTTTGGCATCAGGACTATGCTATAATTAAAACAGAGATCAACAGAAATATGAATAATAAGAAATAAGAATAAGGAGATATTTTTCTTCAATGCACTTCTGAATATATAAGTGCTATCATGACCCACTATACACTTGGAAGTCACCACATATGAAAGGGTGAAGAAGGACTGGAAGAAGCAGGGCCACATACAGGCACTCCCAAAGACAATATGGGTATTATGCACAGGCTAGAACCTTAATCATTCCTGAGATATTCAGATGAAAAAATTTTCTGCTTTCTTATGTTTTATTGACATTTACATTTGGGGGATAAATACAGGTGATTTTCCTAGTGGTATAGAATCAAATATATCTTGTCTTTATTATCATTGTCATACTCTTGCCAACATCACAAACTCTAGCTGTTCAAATAATTTCAGTACCTAGACTGAAGTCTTCTAAGGTGTTGAAGTAAAAAAAAAAAAAGACTCAGCATACTGGGTTTGGATGACAGAGAGTAAAGTATGGGTACCTATCTTTTTTGTTTTCTAGAATAATACTTTAGCTTTCAACTTGAAGTTGTATGCTATTTTGAAACAGGATTCTATTTTTACCAAGTAAATTAACACTGCATAGCAACAAATCCTATATTCCCTAATCCTTAAGGAGAGCAAACAAGCAGCATACATATATCTCATGGATACTGACCCAGCAGTCAGGAGATCAGCATACTCATCCTGCTCTAAATACTTGACTGTAGTAGGAACATATGTCACTTTGGAAGGGGGACCAGAGCTAACATTGCTCTCTCCTGAGTCAGTACTCTGAACATCATGCTCAAGAAAAAGACACCACTCTGTATTTTGAGGAGTCCCCAGCATAGTGGGAAACAAAGAAAATCTGGTCAGGAATAGCACGAACAAAGTGAGGAACAGCTGTATCATGGAGGGGGACATTCTTGGCATGTACAAGTCTGTGTGTTACATACTAATCTAAATCACAAAATAAAACAAGTGAGTGAACAATCCATGCTGTGGAACCAAGCACCTCAAACTCCTGCTCACAAAGTCCAAAAGCCCTCTCAGTACTTTGGAAAGTCTGAAATGTCAGCAGCATTCACTGCATGAAAAACAAATCACTTGTATGACTTTAAAAGGTCTTTAAAAGAACAAGAGCTTTTTTTAGCTCAGTAAGATTGCTTAATCTTCCAACCCCTGTTGAAACACAGGTCGAAATTTAATATTTGGTTTTAATATTTCTCAGAAGTCTTATATATTTTAAGGGACAGAGAAACTTTATTCTGAAAACAGCTGTTATGAAATGAAAGCAAGTTCAAGTCTTTTGTTCCCTAGTGTTTCATAGCACTAGATCTGAATATGTACATAACCTCCATCCCTCTCTCACAACTTTGTCAGCTTTAAAAAAAATTATACAGTTTCATTTCCTAATTGTATTTAGAGGTTTATTTTCTTTTACAGATTTCAGTCTCAAAATACAAAGTTACCTTTTCACTTTGCTTTAAAGATTAATAATTCTGAAAATGTTAATGAATCTAATAAAAATTGAACAATATAATAAAGTACTGCAGTTATTGAGAATGGTGGTTAACTATAACCATGGCAACAAAGAAAAAGAAAAATAGAAGGTATTTTCAAATCATGTGTGTCATGATGGAATTATAATGGACATTTTAAAGGTTTATTTAATTGGATGCTTAAAATTTCAGTAATTGTTCTACCTATCTTTGCTTCAATAAAAATAAATATATATATACATATGGAATAGCTTGGATAGCAGAATCTAACAAAAGGGTGACTGAGAAAGGATGTGAGTGTCCTCCTCCATACATTAAAGGTTATATCTCAGGGAAGGAGAAGACCTCTGCGAGCTGTTTTACATTTAAAAAGGGGAAATTAACTGATCATGACAGCATCCCATCCTAAGACTGGGAGAAGTAAATTTTCTAACAAACAGAGTAGAAATATTCTGGAAGTAGCAAAAAATAATTCAGGAAAAATTAAAGCTATAGAACTTTGATGATGACATAGAACTGACTCATGAAAGGAATACATGATGCCCATGAGTAAACTGACAGAAATTAGAGGTAGGAGTAGATACATGAATCAAGGGAGTTGATGTGCAATTAATATCCACAATGCCTGCATTTCAGTGAGGTGTTTCTGAATCTCCTTATCACAGGGCCAAGGACTGAATGCTCATTAACCATTGCATGAAATGCAATCTGGGCATGTATTTTCCAGATTAATTTAATCTAAAAGCATTCCAATTTGTGTTCTCTGATGCTTCTCTCCCCCCAAATGTGGGAATGGAAACATTTGGGAGAATTTTTTGAAAAACACTTTCCTAGCAAAGTAGCAATCCACTAAATTTTGAGAGTGAAAGTTGCATATAGATGTTTCAATTCAATTTTTAAAAAAATATTTTATGGAACCACAGACACTTTAAAATGTGTGTCCATATATACTAAAAGTGATTTTATAAATTTAATAGCAGCTAAGTGCTCCCACTAACATTAAAAAATGATCCCCAACAGATTGCTTTTTTGTTCCTCTTTGGAACATATTGACTCGTGTTCCAAAGCACCATGCAGTGGGACTGACAGGTGTAAAGTGATTCCATGCACTGCTCTCAGCTTTGTAATTCACCTGATGGAAAGGAGTGTCTTGGTTGAAGCACTCTTTCAGGTCTGCATTATGCTTTTCAGAGTGAAAGGCAATATGGCAACCAGATCTGTGTTCACAAGAACACGAGTGTTGTAAAGCCTGCCTTTTTTTTTTTTTTTTTTTTTTTTTTTTTTTTTTTTTTTTTTTTTTTCTGTTTTGTGCCACAAAGTCTCTTTATTTGAACAAAATTTCTCTGGCAGAAGTCAGAAAACTGTCATAGCAGATATCTCTTAGCTTTTTTTGGACAAAACCAAAGAAGTAACTAACAAAGAAGAGCATGCACCCACACCACTTTACCCCTCTCCAGTGTCTTCTCTTCACCACAAAACAGAAATCTACCTGTGGAGTAATGCATCCATATAAAGGCTTGCAAAATCGTTTATTATGAAATACTGGTGGTATTTCCACATATAGGTGTCTGATTGGCTCCTTTCCTGATCAACTTTATGGCAAAATATATGCTGTTATTACCTATGTGGGACATTTCAAAAATTTCAATTTTCTCTCTTTTCAGTTGGATAATATATGGAGTTACATATTAAGATGTTGGTACACAGAGTTAGTTCTAAAGTTGAAAGACAATTTTGGAAACATTCCTTTCCAGAAATAGACTCAAATGCACTTTGAACTTCAGAAATGTTCTTTTTGTGTTGCCCAATCTTCCATTTCCATCTGTTAATTAAAAACTTAAAAGGGTAGAGATACTATGAGTATACCATTAGATTTGCTTATGCTAACACCAGTCCCATGAGATAAACCTTCCAAAAATTCTGTCTTTAGTGCCACTTGAATTCATTAAGGGCTAAGAGCACTCATATTTCTGCTTCTGCCTGAGATGTTAACGAATGCATTGGCATTGATCACAGCTACTCAGCATTGTTCACTTTCACAGGCATGCATCCCAGGCACTGCACATCTATTTCATATTCTGAGCTGTACAGATGTAAAACATATAGGTTTTGTCTTGCTGATTTTGTACTCTGTTGTTCTGCTAGCCTGCAGTTTATTTTAACTGCTTCATAATTTATTAATACCATTTTTCTCTAATCCTCCTTCAGCAAACACAGCAGGGTAGCCTTCATTCAAGCAAAAGTCACAGGATTCCTGTTAAACTCTGCACCTACATGGAAATAAGCTTTTAAAAACTCATGGTAGAATTAGATTTAGACTTGGGGGTTTGGGGCTCATTATTCAATACTTATTGAGGCAGAAGTAAGATTTTAAACCAAAATGAACTCTGGGAATCTAATAATTACCTTACTTCTGGTGTGACTGTGGAAAGCTATTACACACAAGCCTACTATACTTCTTTGTTACACCACTCCACACTTACAGAAAGTTGTACTTTTTTGTGCAGAGAAAAACTCTTAAGCAAATGCATTGAAAGAGAGCAGATGTGTTCACAGAACAAATTTTCCATGCTCTATTTTCTACTTCATGTGCTTTTGTGTTTATGGAAGTAAGAAGCATAAAATAGGCAACGGATGGAAAAAGACTTGACTATCTATGTCTGTTTAATCATATCTGTTTAAACATTTACTGGAAAGGACAACTCATTTGAAGATATTTTCTTGGATCTACTTTTGCACCTATAATTTATATAACCTTCTTGATAAATTAATATCCTTTAGACCCTTCCAGTCACCTTTGTGAATTGAAACTCGAAATGGTTAGGAAGCTCATTCCTGTACACCTGCAACTACCAAAAGGCAAGAGAAAGCCTTCCCTATAGGCACTGCCTAGGGAATGCTTTCATATAGTAATATGAACCTAGGTGAACATATCTTACTATTTATTAAGGCTTTTCTTATACTAAAAATGATGTCTTGAAATACTTTTTTTTTTCTTTTAAAGTATGCATGAGAAGTCAAAAATCAAATTCTAAAGCTTTTGAGAGAAACTTCTGAATGTTAGCTTTTTTCAAAATTGTTTCACCAGACACTGGAATTAGTTCACAGAAAAAATAAAGATACATTATGGGCTTTTTTAGTGCGCATGTCTTTTATACAGAAAATGTGCAAAATCTATCAGAAACTCCAAAGAAAGGATTCCACTCTGCCGTTTATTGAGAAATTCCATCTTCTGCATTCATTTTAGAATGTCGTTAGTTAAAAAGATTAAGTTTAGTTTAATATCCCTTATGGTTTCCTGCAGTCACATAGTAATTCATTACCCACTGCAATGTTTTGTGATTGATGCTATAAGGCACAATAGGCTGGATTAATCAAAGAGATAACAAGTAGATTTTCACTTCTTGAATATTAATGAATAACTGAAACTCCTATTCATTGACATTCAAAAACAGATAAAGAACCAGCAGGAAATCTGTAGCAAAGGACAACTGGAACCCAATTTCTCCCTTTAAATTAAAACTGGCAAAAAACATTTCTAGATAAGAACTGTGTTTAATATTTATGAAGTCTAGTTTTTTAAATAATAATCTATGTAAGAATACATTAAAAAAGCTTTTAGAGCTATAATGATGGACTTGGTTTTGTATTTTAATAGCTAGAATCATGACTTATACCATAGTGGCCAGTCTGCAACTTAAAAGCACTGCATCAGTACAATGTTTCCTACAACTTCTCTGTTGGTGGAGAAGACATCACAGCTTTCTCCATTTTTCAAGCAACACTTTAGAAGGTACTCAAAAGCCTTTCATCTCTTGGGTAAGTCAGGAAATGGACAAGTACAATATACACAAATTAAATATGGTGTTTAAATTCCTAATTTGAGTATGCACATTTTGAAACCAGAAGAAGATCACAACCTATCTTTAGGATATTTTTTCCACTGTCATCTTTACTGATGCCAGCTTGTCGTCTTTTTAGCCCTGTAAATATCTGCATTTCTGCTAGCAGCTATACTCCAAATATACAAAGCTCTCAGTACTCAGATTATTTCTCTTGTCTGCTTAACTTCATTCAAAGAATACTCCAGCTGTACAGCAGACTGCTGCAGAAAGGGCTATTCTGGCTGGATTGAGCAAGTGCATCCCACCAATCAGAAACTAGTCTGGCTTCATCTATAGCTCTAAATGAGTTCCAGAAAACCTCTCTTAGAACTTCAAGTCATTTTTCAATGCTTGCATTTTTAAAGATGATCTTTAGATAATTTAGGTAATTTTTTTTTTTTTTTTTGGTCAGCATAGCCCAGATTGTAATCCTGACATGTGAGAACTACCCACAGAGAACAGTTATTAACACATTGAGTTTCTTAAGAGGAACACAGTCATGGGCCAGGAACTTGCACCACGTTTTCTTAATTCTAGGAGAAAACCTTAAGCATCTAGATATTACTAATATCAGGCACATGAAATTGTTTTTTGATCTCTATTTAACCTTATTAATATTTAATTATGTAGCTAGCATAGAAACTCAACAGGAGTGAAATGTGCTCTGCGAATCCACTGATCTGATGGTTTAGGAAAAGAAAAGGGTTTATATACACAGCCAGGAAGGTTAGGGGGTCCAAAAATATCCTTTTGAAGTACCAAACCAAATAGGTTATCATTAGGCTATTAGTTATTCCTGTCCTAGGAATTACATAGTGGAATATTTTGATTATGTTTACTCAGAGGAGTAGAAACAAAAGTATATCAGGCTCAGTGTGCCAGGCTCACAGAGACTCCTATTCACTTGCATCCATCACTGTTTGTGTCAACTATGTTGTATCTGCCATTTTGAGGTTGTCACTGCCTCTGTACCCCTGTTCTTGGGTACTACCTTCTGTTGTGAACCACACTAGGGTAAATGCATCTGACTGAGAAGTTTATGTAACACAAGTCCACAATTTAGGTTTTAAAGCAAAGGAAGTTCTCCACAGATGTTTTAATTATGTGATTAGACTTTCAAAGATTCTGCCTATACACAGATCCCAGTACAAGTAGATTAAAATTAAAATCAAACCCAGGAATTTGTGAGCCCTTCTGTAAAACTGCAACTTTATTCCATACAATTGAAACACATAGATGCTGATGTGAAACATTAAACACCTTAAATTCAAAATTTTAGTCATAAGAAGCAGTGATCTATGAAAAAAGACTACAGAAGTGAAAATAGTTATTTTTGTATTAGCTACATGAAAGTTACAAAAATACCTGTGAAATAGTTTGTCAACGGTAACATAACAAAATTATAAACAAATACTTTCAGTAAAAAAAAGTTGTGTTAGAGAAGAAATGCATCCATCTCTTCAAAATGACCAGTTATATTCTAGCCATTTTCTGGTTTTCCTGAAGGATCCCATCTTAGCCTGCATTGGAAAAGAGCCTAAAAAAAATCACTGTAATAAATATGAGAGCTCTTCACCAATCGCTTCACATGCTCTTTTTCAAAAAATATTCATATATTTTTTGTGTGTTAATGTATTTTATTCAGTTTTGTTAAATCTGCCTGTTTGTTGCTTTGCAATCCATAAAAGATTTACAAATATTCCATGCAGTACATGCTTGGCAGTTCTTTTACTGCCAAAAAAATCCCTTTTTTTGTTTTATTTTGTAGCATTGGAGAGTTAGAACATAACATAAAATGCATTATTTTTTTAGACTGAGATTGTCTGGAACGTCTTGGAATAAACTGTTCATAGAGTGTATTCTCATCTAACTAGCATGTTGAGTGACAAAATACAAGAAGCATGCTCTGAAACTTACATTGCTGCGAGGCATTCCTGAAGGAATAAATAGTCAGTAGGATTAGGATCTGAGAAAACAAATCTCTGTTAGTTTGGGAAAGGAGCAGTAAATTACTAACTGTTATTTAGTGTTAAAGATATGCATCAATGTGATTTGGGAAGAGAATACCTTGATGATCAAGAAGTAAATAAAAAAACTTTTCCAAATTTTGCAGTCCGATAAAGGTCTTTCAAATGGATAACCCCATAGCAAATATTTTTTAATTTTTAAATGAATTTTTTAGGAATCCAAGTATCCATTCTATGCCAATTTTCCAAAGATCACATAAAATATGAAAATTTCTTTCGCTCTCCAATGAGTTCTGACTGGTCCAAGGAATCATCTCCCTTTCAACTTATAGATGCTTAGTGTTAAAATGTTTTAGAACCTGAAGAAATTCTACTGGAAATTTTTGAAAAGAAACCTTTCACTTTTGCCTGAATCAAAATTTCAACTTCATTTCAAACTGAAATTAATTGCTTTTCATTGCATTTTACTTTTTCATTGAAGAATTTTTGAGGAAGATTTTTTTGTGTTGTTTTCTAGTGTTACTTTGTTTTGACTTTTGCCTTAAATCTGGGTGAAAATATAAAGGGAAACACCATGATTTAATTCCATACAGAAATCTGATTTGTTTGAGTGACTAACGCTTTTTATCTGTGCTTATATGACCATGTTAGTTTACTAATCTGGAGGTGACACATATTATCTGTTTCTCTTTTATTGAATTTCATTTTTCTGCACATTTTCTTCTTTGTTCAGAAAAACTTCTGCAACTAATTTTATATTTTTTTTTTACCTCTCCTTTCCTCCATCTTTTCAAAATTCCTATTTTGGTGCATTGTCTGGTAACTGATTTCATACTTCCTTTTCTGCTACTGTGTCACTCCCTACAGTTCCAGTATTCTTTGCTGGCTACAGGTGCTGATGTCATTTTTCCAGCTTGGTTCAAGTTGAACTGCTGATTGTTGACAATCATAATTTGGGATAAATGTACTACAATATGCCAGTATATTTGTGGATAGGAGGAGATACTAAAACATTGAGCATTTGAATATCTAGATTCTTCCTAAGAGGTGGCTTGATTCTTTGAATTGTATTTTAACAATCTGCAGAATTAATCATTAATCTGTGAAATGTATTCTTGCAACCTTCAGGTTTAATGAGAGTTGATTTTATAAACAGTTAGAAAACTAGGAAGAGAAGGAAGAGATATGGAACACAATTATTTGAGTTCATATATTTGCAATTTTGAACGTGATTATCATAAGAATGTTAATGATAACTAATGGCTCTTAGTTACTTCACAGTAACAAGAGATACCTTCAGCAGAATTCAATGTGAGACTTTTAATTTTAAAATAGTTTTTTCAGATTTTTTACAGTTGTTTAAAAAGTTACTCTTTGTTTAGATTTGAAAGATGATTATTATCAAGATCATTTTCTTTAAGAAATCTGCAAGTTTTTATAGTATTACACTATTAAATAAAATGTGTCAAGTACTTAAAGAATCCAAATAATAAAATCCTGACAGTACTCTCACTAAATGGCAACTTCTCAAAGATAATAAGCTACTTGTCATATTTTTCAATGAAAGACTATGAAAAATGTGCCGATCAAGAAATGAATCTCTCAAGTCCCTTCACTTTTTTAATTTTAAAAAGTGCTGCTGGCAGAATCCATAAATCTACAGGATCATATGGGGCAGCTACCATACACAGTGGTCTGAAAAAAAATTAGTACTGATATAAATGGCCATGTCTCTATTGGCATATAGGGAACATATTTATTCTTATAAGTTCAGAATTTTATCTCATGTCTTCATAACACCACAGGATACCCTTAAGAAATGACATATTAATTTTTCACCTGTCATGAATATTTACTGATTTCCTGGAAGCCACAATGACAAGATATGGCTCCATAAATCATTATTTCCAACAGCTCCGTTTTCAGTTGCACCACTGATAAAGAAACAAAAGCAACAAGACAGGGTGAGAGACTGAAATGACTTTTCACATTCAACACATTTACTCACACCCAGTCTAGGATCTGAACATTCTGGAAGTTTATTAACTCTAGCGAGCACTGAAATATTGTCTCTGGATTTGATCCTTCATGTGCCTTCCCACACTGACACTCAGCAAGAATCTGTCATGGCTTATAACACAATTACATTATGTAACAGAAATTCTTGATTTCAAAAGAGATAAAAAGATTTCAGGAGCAGGAGGTCTCAATTTTCAAGGCTGATGACCCAGGAATTGCAGAATAAAATATCTAAAAGAAATAAAATTTAGGGGGGAAAAAGGTACACAGCAGAGCAAATAAATAACCTCAAAGTTATGAGATACATAAAGGGAACCATCAAGAAAATAAATCATAATACAAACTGGTCATCAAAGATATTCCTACACTCCATTTTTTCTAGAAATTTACAAATTAATGGAGTGTGTAAATAAGACTGAGGCAGAAATAAAAACAGAAATCTAACCAAATGGCAAGAGTTTGTTAGTTTGTTCTCTTGCATTGATAAAGGGATTTCAAGGAAAAAAAAAAAAAAAAAAAGGAAGAATGTAGGGACAGAGGGGGGAACATCTAGATATTATTCAAAATTTTTATTTTCTTCCCACTCACATCTGTTGTGTTTCAACTTATAGCAGTCACCAAAACATCAAATCTTTTTTTCCAGGAAGACAATTCTTCTTGAACAATGAGGTATTTCATTCGCTTTCTATTAATGATCAGTTCAAAATTCCTGTTCAGAAATGAGGGATTTCTGCAATGAAGCAATGAAATACAGCAGTATGAGATACAAACATAGTTCAGCATTCATTCAGCAAATCAAAACTCAAAAAATTTATACAGGCAGGTCTCTGCCAAATACCAAAAGCTTAATTGGAATGCCCAGCAAACATGACTCTGCTATGAGCAATTTTACTGGTGATAGATGATCAAATAGAAGAAAGAAACTAAACCCAAGGAAAAGTGACTATGGACAAAGGAATAAGGAATATATAGTCTCAGTAAAGAAGGGTATTTTGTGCTGCTCTAACTTCAGAGTTAACTGCTCTTCTAAGTGATGAATACAAAAAGAGGAACTCTGAGATTAAGCACCATACAGATAGACTTTGGAAACATTCATATTCACAAGTGGAATGGACAAAGATTGGAGCAACATTTCACTTCTCTCTGAATAGGAAAGAAGGGGCAAAAATATTTTTTTGCTTGATCACTGAGAGCAAAATACTTCATTTCTCTGACATGCTTAGTACTAGACCATTCTTATTATGGATTTCTGAGTTTTAAAGTTCTATTTCTGGTACAAGAAGAAATTCAGGTAGTAAAATTTTTCCTCAGGAAAAAAAAATTATATTTAAAGGGTTATTCTAACTTACATTTTTGTATTTATATTGTATTTCTTATTAAAATTATTTTATTGCTGGTGCTGGACCACTACAAGCGCCCCCCCCGACTTCAGTAGTGATGCAAATAAGAATAGCTATCTCTTCGAGGGGTTTAGGTCACTTGATAGTTATGAGAAACTCCTGGCCTTATGAACAGCGTTGTTAGTGTTACTTGAATAAAAGAAACACAAGACTTAAACCAGACTGCAGTGAATCAACTTGAACAACTGAAAAAACCAGAAGTTACAAATTTTCCCTAAATATGGTCCAAGTGTAAATCTTTGTATGAAAAAAAAAAAAATTAAAAAATCATTTATTTGCTCTTTTTAACACAGAAGACTTTGGGGCATGCTGTCTAGACCTGTTAAAGAAAATGTGCATCCTTTAGGCCAGAAATGATGCCTCATGACTTTTATGACATGTTGGGAAGACATTGTGGGTGAAGTAGTAAAGAAACCTCTGAGGGGGAAGGAGTGTGTTCTACATAATTTCAAGGAGTACAAGGTTGAGTGACCAATAATCACAGGAATCAATGGCTCTGCATCTCTTCCCTGAAACTACCCCATGGCATATGCTACAGGATTGCAATGTGCCATTATAGTGTGAAATTTATGGGATGCTAAATCTGTTCTGACTTAGAGGAACGCACAAGGGAAACTGCCACTATCACTTGGACAATGCTGTGAATGGTACCTCTTTCAGTAAAACACAGTTTATGAGGCTTCTCTCTCTCTCTCTCTCTCTCTCTCTGTGTGTGTGTGTGTGTGTGTGTGTGTGTGTGTGTGTGTGTGTGT
>CM031859.1:41096981-41203266 GCA_018697195.1 Certhia americana
GATAGATAGATAGATAGATAGATAGATAGATAGATAGATAGATAGATAGATAGATAGATAGATAGATAGATAGATAGATAGATAATGAACCTAAGCCTGCAGCAAGAGAGATGCACTTTAGATGCTGGGAAAAACTCTTCAAGAGTTATGATGCAGTACTAAAATGTGATGCCCAGAGAACTTGTAGACTCATTAAAAGGATTTCAGTCAATTCAACAGACAACTGTAAGATAAGATATAGCTGACCTTGCCTAAACTCGATAACTTCTTCAAGCCCTTTTCATCACACTTTCTTGTGTTTTTTGATAATACCACATGCAAGTTTAATACTGTTTCACAAGTTGGGTTCTTGCAATATTTTTATTTCAGGGAAAACATTGTAGAGAAATGGTAAAATTTCTAAACTGTAACTCACCTGATTTCTGTCTGATTTTCTAGCTGTCTCTGTACTAGCAAATAAAATTAGACACATAATTTGCAGATGGTGAGGAGAAATGACATATGTGATCAGCAGGTATTTGTACAGCTAAATTCTCTGATTTTCTCAAAAAAGATCTCTGTACACATGAAAACTGGCCCTTGGGACCCCCTAACCAGGTTCCTAGAGACAACTCCATCAAGCACTGGTCAGCACTGGTGAGCTGTGCATCAAGGACATGCCAACAGTCAGTATATAAAATAGGGCAGTGCTCAAGACACAGCATGGCTTTATTGCATATTTGAAAAGGCCTAAGCCCACCTGGCTTAAAATTTGAAACCTGAGAACTGTTCCAAAACACTGGAGATGCCTTCTATCAGGAGGAAATCTCAAGTGCTATCTCAATGTGTCAAGTCCAGAACTACAAAAAGTCTTCAGGCCAGGGGTTAACATAACATCTTTGACCATATTACATTAGAGTATGATATGATAAGAAATGTGCTGCTTTTCAGCAGTTTAGGAGACTTAAAAAAATGCAGAAAGATTGTTTAAAGTATTATGTCCTTGCCCATCAACCAGACTTTACTGATTGCAGTTTCACCTTGGAGGGGCTGAACTAACATAGAGAGTTTCTGCTTTTCTTCATTCTATTTGTGCATCAAGCACACAACATACGGTCTTACAGTAAGAAAGGATGCAGTAATTTCTGAAGCTTGTTTCAAATTACTCCAAGGAACCTGTCCTGATTTTTCCAAAGCTCATACAAACTTTAAAAGGAAATAAAGATTATATATTTTTACCTCAAAGCTACAACTCTACACATGAATGACAAAAAACTTTCTTTATACATTCAAATTACCCAGTTAGATGTTCACTGCTACATTCACTTTTGTATTTTAAAAACTCCAAGGTGTCAGTGACTCAATATATTTTTATTAATTTAAAGTAGTTTTCCTTCCTGTCCAAAAGAAACACAAACTTAGTAATAAAGAACAAATCCAATGTTAAAAATTGTATGTTTAAAGTGTATACAAATCTGCTTAAAGAAGACAGAAATTAAACCCTATTACTGTAAAATTTATAATCAACTGCATTTTCGTGAAGTTAAACTCTTGCAGATTACATATTTTTTTCTCTAAACATACTCCCTTCTGTTTTCATCAGTGAAATATTTTTGGTATTGTCTGTCATTGAAATTCCTCTTCTGACAAGATATAATAAGAAGATAAGCTATATAGAATTCTATTAGCATTTGGGAAAAAGTTTGTGTCTGAGAAACACTGAGTTTATCAATTACAGTACTAATGTCATAATCATAGCTTAGGTGACTTTATTCCATTATGTATGTTTTAATTGTAGTGTGATTTATTAGTGGCTGAAACAGCATGTTGACCTGATTAAGAAAAATCGATTAAAAATGTAATTATTCTTCTCCTGTGTAAGTAAAATCCTTTAATTTCTAAACAATATCATGCTGTTGGTATTCAGATTCTTTCATTTTTGCTAAGGAATACACCTTCATGTAAAGTCTGCTAAAGCCTTTTGTGATGAAACTAGGCCACCAAGCACAACTGCAATAGAAGTGGTTTATTTTTTAAATAAATAGATCTGAGCTAAGACTGCAAGTTTCAGGTATCATTGAACCAGCAATTGTTATTTGCTTCTCTGAACAGGAATACATGCCCTAGAAAAATGATATCAACAAAGAAGCAGTAAAATATCTTGCTACAAGCCTCAAAAACAATTTTAAAGTTAGCTTTAGCTTGAAAAGTCAAAGTAAGGCAAATTTTGAGAGATTAATGGAATTATATTTGTTTAAAAATCAACATTTTTAAGCAGCTGCTAACTGTATTCATGCACTGGTTTAACTCTCACAAAATATATAATAAATTACTTTTCTCCATATTCACAGAAATATATAGCAAATTAACTTCTAGAATTTGTGTAATTCAAATAGTTAACAAAAAAGAAAGTAATTTCAAATTAAGTCTGTGAATAAACAGATGAGAAGATTAATACAAACACCCCAAATCATGGAAGTTATGATAAACTGTAAAGCAAAAGATTTTACAGGAAAAAAAAAAGTTGAATTTCCTGGCGTTTTTGGAACTTAAAGTAGAGAAATTCTTTTATATTGGAATGGTCTTCGAACTCAGGATTTCTGCTTCTGCTGAGTTGTGTACAAATAAAGAAGTGCCCAGCTATCCTTGGAAAATTTTTGAGTTATGGGCATCAAGTAATAAGTTGATAAGCATCTTCCAGCCTTCCAAAAATATTTTTTCTTTTCAGCAGCACATTAGCAAAATATATGCAAAACACTCAGCTAAGGAAGGTTAGCAGGAAGCACAAGTAGAAACTCAGTACCTTGTAGAAACAAACCTTAGAGGTTTTTTGCCATTGCCCTGTTTTTAGGACCACAGTAAAATGTTTGGTTTGTTTTTCAACAGGGAGCTTTAAACAGAAATAAATAGATGCATAAAAGTTCTTTAAATCAATTTAATGTTATAATTGGGTATTTGAATGTTGGAAGATAAATGCTTAATAGTTCAGGGAAAAAGAATCAGTGGAAGAATGAGTGTATAGCAAATCATAGTATGTGCAAATAAGAAACAATTTATTGGTTTTAAGAGACAAGTTAATTAATGCTCCAATTATTATGTTTGCAGGATTCCTTGGTGAGTAGTTCTTCTCATTGTTAGACAACCCAAAATAATTCAGTTTTGCAGAGTAAGTTTTCTAAGTCACTTGTGGGAATTTAACCATAACACTGAATAAGGCTAATGGGAGCCTTACAACCCATCTCTCTTCAATAGTGTGTTAAAGGTATTTACCTCTGAGAGAGGTTTTAAAGGTGTTTAGGCCATGTCTTCAGAGTGAGTAGACTGTAAATACAAGAATGCCAATCTACCCTTGGTCACATATTCCCACGTTGACAGAGAATGGTGATTTATTTGTCCAACTGTTGTCTCTCAGCATCACTCAAAAAGGGAAAGTTCACCCTAACTTATCTGGAAATAAACATGCCTTTTTCCATTATTTTTCCAGCTTTACCTAAAATTTTAAAAACTGAACAATCTTTTTTATAAACACATCTCATGTAACTTAGGCAAAAACTTTAGGAGCTTCCAAAAGATTCCCCAGCATGTCAGCAGTGATAACAAAACTGTTATGAGGAGTGTTCTTAATGCACACCCAGAATATTTCTTCTATACACACAAAGTTCAGATTGATTTATTCTTCAGTATAAAAACACTTTTATCTGCCATGATAAAAACCCCACACAGAAGTAGTCAAATTCATTTTAGAGAAAACAGCAGAAGTCCTCAAGATCAGAAGAAATAAAATTATAAGATTCCACTACATTTTCAATATTTACTGCACAGAAATATATATAACAAGCAGATTCATAAAGCCCTCAATATTGAGCAGCATGTGCAGTCCTGAAAATAAAAGGGATGCCATCACTTTCTATTGTTGCACATTAGGGCCATCCCTCTTAACCTCTTTCATTAAGTTTTTCACACAAATCAACCACATCGTTCCAATAAGAAAGCAAGAATGTGGCCATATTTTTCTTAAATCAGTTCAGAAGTAAACAGCCAAGAAACCCCCAAAGCAACTCAAAACCTAAAAAGTGAAATGGTAAAGCCAACAAGCAAAATACTAACATTCATATCATTGGCTGCCTGATTTTTTCTTATGACTTTGCTTATAACTGCACTGAATATTTGTGCTAGCCAAAACAAGCCTCAGAACAAACTACACTTTAGACTCTGTATGTCCATCTGGAATGCATCCCCCAAGTAACAGGCTTTGCCATCTTTCTTCACTTTTTCCAAGTGGGCCTATGCTGTTCTCCATGAGGGGTACCTGTACATCTGCTTTCTCTAAGAGAACATGTTCAAAATCAGCCCATTTTAAACAGGCTTGTCAAAAACTTGTATATCATAGAGCTCAAAGAAGCGGCAAGGCAGGCCCAACATGTTCATTTCCCTTCCTTTCACCTTGGTCTTTGACAGCCTTTGACATTTACACCCAGCACAGCTAAACCTGGCTTTTCTGGAGGACACATGCCGTGCTGTGTTCATTTCTAATAGAGAGCTCATAATCCATTCACCCCTGACCATTCCCACATAGCTAGCATTTGTTTGAAACACATACTGGCATACAGCTGTTCTTTTGTTTCTCCCTTTTACATCTACCTTGGAAATTAAAGATTTGTTAGGGTATAGTTAGGAAACTATACAAGGATTATACCCCTATACAACGTGGGCTTTTTTTTCTCTTCTTCCCATAAAACCCTTGACAATTTGTTGACACCACCCTTATGGTCCATTCATCCCTTCTCCGTCTCTTGCACAAATGCACACACACTCAGTGTCTGGTTCAAAGTACCTCAACGCATTGAGAAAAACAAATGGTGAATGAAGGAGAGCTCATAGTACCTGTAACTAAGCAGAATGCATGTAACTTGCCCATTACCTTCAGTAATTGATTTTTACAACAACCCAGGGATGACAGCTTTACCAACAATATGAATGCTTGGAATGTAAGCTACTGTTTCATCTTCTAATGAGACATATTTAATGTATAAAATTGCTGAAGTGTTCCCAGGAATGATTTTCGGAGAGACTGAGATTCCTGTCTATAACCAGCATTAAGTGTTACATGGAACTCCTGACTGAGTGGAATAAGGCAGTTGCGAGTGTCTTCTAGCCACCAAACCATATATCTTTCACTGTACTTATGTTTTTCTAACTAAAAAGTAATGGACTAAGTGAGAGGCACAAATATTCCTATCATAAAGAAACACAGAAAAAAAATGAGGGGTCAAGTGGTCACAAATCAATACTCTCAGAGACAAACAATTGGTGTGGATGTGCACATTGTATTAATGAGGAGTGAATATTGATTTAGTTAATAACACTGTTCCAGCAAACTTTCATAAGCACCAGTGATCCTGGTTTGTCAACTCTTCCATGAAGGCAGATCCCATTGTATCTATGGATTCCTGTTCATTTATAGAGGGCTTGTTCCATAAAAAGTATTTTACAGGAGTAAGGATAACCTAAAACCAGAAAAGCTTTGAATAGTTACAATGTGAACTTTTATCAGACCATTAAGCTTTACTTCTCCCCCCAGCATCTAGGAATCTACAAATCTCAACCTATTCAAAGTCTAATCCTGAATTTGCAAGGAAAACAGACTGATATTTCAGATATTACCCTGAGAATTCTTTGGAAGCTGGTTGCTTTTTCTGCTTGCAAAGTCATAGTTCATAACTTTACCTTTTCAAGACAGTCTGTATTCCATTTCACACATAATTTGAATTCATAAAAAAATAAATTAGACAAGAAATAGTAAAGATTTCGACTTTATTGTGATGGGTTTTTTCTCCTCTTGTATGAAACTGAGTAGTCCCTTACAATCCCTTCAAGTTTACTGAGAAAGAAAAGGAAAGCTCTAGTAACAATGTCTTTATAAATATTGCTAAAATACAGTACATTTTTGATCATTAGTATTAAAATAATGTTGTCCATGAAATTTTTTAAATAAAGCCAACTGACCGAAGATATCTCAAATATAGATCTAAGATCACAGTCCAACTATTCTGTTAAGAATACCTACTGCAATAGTAATTATGAAAAATTAGAATAAAAAAAAAGAAAAAGATTATGCTGACTTTTGATAATATAGAATTTTTTAGACTATAAATTCATATACAATGTTCTGGATCTTTTAAAAATCTTGCTATATTATTAATCCCACCCTTTCTTTCCAAGTGTCCACTTCTAATCAGAAAAAGGGATGTCTTTGCTTTTATTCAAGCAGGCCAGGTGTATGGAAAATTCAGTTTGCCCAAACTGTCTGTCAACAGGCTGTTTACCAACACGCTTATGGTGCTCCTAATTAGCTCACAGAGAATTATTTATCTTCTATTCAGTACAACAAATTGGATTCAGCTTTCAGCTAGAAATATAATTATCTACAGGTGAGGTAGGTGCTTAAGATTCAATTAAAGTCAAAGGCAATTATAGTCAGTACATTCAGCAGACCAGACACTTGGGCAAAATTGTATTACTTAAATATGAGCAGTAGTGTGTCATCACATCTGACATCTGACACAGGACCAAGGTGTGACCTGGGCCCCCAGGTCTGGACTAGCAGCAACCAGGATAGATACTGCAAATTGCCTGTCTTCAGTGTCACCAGCCATCTCCAAATAGGCAAAGGAATCAATGCCCCTTGCATCTTCAGTACAGAGGGGCAGATTTGTTCAAGATATTATTTTTTAAGTTGATATGTATTGAGTCAACTGTGCAATAATTCAGAACTACAATTCTCTCCAGTGAATCTTAAAATCTGTTGAATTTGCATGATCTAGACCTGTTTTCTGTATAGTCACTGGTGGATAATCAAAAGGCCAAACCACAACTACTACTCAACATCTCAGCTGAGAGCAGCACAGGTTGTACCCAAGTTCACACTCTGAGACACAGAGAAACTCCCCTGAACAGAGTGCTATTAGGAGGGTCACATCACCTCTCTTTTCCCACAAAGCCAGGAATCACCCCCCAATATGCTTCTGGGCTTCTGAAGGGGAACTTGAAGGGCAAGTAATGTCCCATTGAAAGCATGTCTTAATAGGCACAGAGAAAATAATCTCATCCTGCTTTTAAATCCAGATAAACCTTGAGACGCTCTGCAGTTCACATAAAAGTGGAAGATACATCAAAAAAAACAGCCTAAAACTGAGTTGACTTCAGATGTAGATCGGTCTCTTCAAAATGGCTATTCTTCAATGATTCCGATGAAGTTTTGGCAGTCAGGTCCTCATTTATTGCCTTCAGCTAGGCAAAATAAATTCAACCCTCTTGACTAAAAGATAATAGAGGATAATTATTCTTTCTTATTTCACGTCCTCCAAGTCTGCAAGAATCTTATTTTTGAGGTGCCTGTTAGTATATTTTGATAAGTTTCTGACAGACACCTGTCTAGTTCTGAGACAGCCTTCTCATCTTCATAGTTCAATGAAAGCTAGAGTGGACTGACACAGAATAGGTTGACAGTGTCTCAACAAAGTATGTTTTGCCCATAAGCCTCAGAAGACATTTCTGATGATTCTTCTGAGAATTTCTACAGCAATTAAATATTTTTAATCATGACACCATATATTTGGGGGGGTTGTCTTGTCCCAGGAAAAATACTTCAATGATATATGCCTCCTCTACTAATTTTTAAAAACTAAATTATTTTAGACATAAGATTTCTTTGTAATACCAAAGCATGTATATATAACTGCTCTGACTTCAAATATGGAATTTTCTAAAATTCTTCTTCAGAGAAAATCTGTGGTCTAACAGAGTTTACCCAGGTTATTAATAGTTGTCCCAGTATACATACAGCAAAGTAGGTATTAAATTGTTCTTCATCGAGTACCCCAAAGCTGTTAGTTAAATGTAATGTTTTGAAAAGTATTTTGATGCTGTGATGTGTTGGAAAGGTTTTCCCTCTGAAAAGGTTTCAGTGATAAAAGTTACACATAAAGATGGAAAAAAAAAACAACTAAAAATGTTTATATATACCCTAGATATGTTTTTGTTTGAAGATTTAGAAAGAATGTATTGTACTGTATTGTACTTCTAATATAGCATGAAGTTGATTTTATTTTTCCTTCAGAAGTGATTTTTGGAGCTTAGTCTATTAGAACACAGTCAGACTAATTCTTTCTGATATTAGTATGGAATCTAATGTAATTATACCAGGAATAAGTTTGTCTGGTTTTGCTATTTTGGG
Source organism: Certhia americana (assembly GCA_018697195.1). NCBI lineage: Eukaryota > Metazoa > Chordata > Aves > Passeriformes > Certhiidae > Certhia > Certhia americana. Next base: position 41,105,197 of record CM031859.1, read on the forward strand.
TGAAGCAAATAAGAAAAATGAAGAGGGGAACTGCTGGGACTTTGTTTTTGAAATGTTCTGCAGTTGACAGCTCAATAACTGTGTATGTATCTGACCTTTCTAATGTTTTGGGGGTTTTTTTTTGTTTTTTTTTTGGGGGGGGGGGGTGAAATTAAGCTATTGTTTACACATATACAATTTTTTATAAAGTCAAGAAAAATTTCTTCCAGTCTACTGGTTTTACAGATATTAGGGAAATATCTTCTGAAAGATTTCATGCTGTTTAGAAGGTATAATTTTTAAACAAGTAAGAACAGATGTGCTATTTTTAAGTTACTTTAATGTTTTCCTGGAAATCTAAGCACTATCATTACAAAAGGATTTCATTCTTCAGCCAAAACACAGCTTTGTATTGAAGTATCTTTCTTTGCTGTTATTTACAAAAATATGTGCATTAGTGTATGTGAGTCTCAAATATTTTCTTTTAAAATGTTCACATTGAGATTTTATTAAATAAAAAAAGAAAAAGGGAAATGCCATGTACCATGAAAAGATTAGAGTAACAGAATCATCCTCTTTTTGGAAGCAGGAAAAAAAATTGAAGAATTTTCATTTCATTTAAAGACTTAGCAAATCTATTGGCTGTCAGTGAGGTATATTACTTAAGATACTAATTATTAAACATATCAAAATTGAGAAGGCACAAGTTTTTGGAAGTATGCTTGCAGCTTTCCTCCTGCAGACTTACAATCTTGCATCCTGTTCTTTGCCATGCTGGCAAGATAAAACCTGGAATAAGACTGTTAAAAGCATTTTATCGAATAAACTAAAACGCCAAATTTTGTATCAGGTTTGAAATACTGTGCTCCTCAAGTAGCTCCTAAAGTTTGTTCTCTCTGCTTGTAAGAACACTATTTAAAAGGCCTGAAGGACCTCCAGCAGTAAAAGCAATGGACCAACCGAGCAGATAGCACAAGGGATATTATGCAAAACGAGAAATAAAACATAATTTCTCCTGTCATCAGTACAGAACGAGAGATAGAAGGAACATTCTGCAGGCACTAAAAGGTTTTTCCATCCCTGTGTGTATGTGACTTTCAAGCTATCCATCTGTACATTGCTATAGTATTAGTAAAGGGAAACAGGAGTAGCTCCAGCATAACACGTGAAGTTAAATACCTCAGACAGAGAGGGAAAGTGATTATACCTTTCTCAAGAGCGTGTTTACTCATGCATTTAGTAAACTCTTCAATCTGCATTACATATCTGATGTTCAGTGACCAAACTGCAGTTGTCTTACAAATTGTGCAATTTTTTGGAATGACTGGAAGGCCAAGTATTCATTTTTAATAACCCACCACATTTCTTACCCATAGGACAGGGAGGAGTGGGATCATATCCTACTGAACACTAAACAAGACACAATCTCCTCACTCCAACTGGTTGATAATCTTACAAGAAACACGGCAGAAAGTGAAAGAAGTACAACACACAAGCAGTGCAATCTCCACTACCACTAGTTTCCTTACTTATTAACACCTCATGAAGTATCCAGGGCCAGGAGGAAGTAGGCTTGGCATGAACAGACAATAAGAATATAGAAAAATCTGTTACATGGCATCAAAGGTTGATTTCAGTTTCGATTCCTCTGCCCCCCTGGTGGGCACTCTCCCAAAGCTCCATGTGTGTGTCCTCTAATAACTCTGCCATGAATAGAAGGGAAATGAACTCAAGTCAATTCATATCTTCAACCTTTAGAATACCAGGCCCCATTTAATTTATTTTTGCTTCTTTTCAGAATATTTTCTTGTTGGATGAATCATACCTGAATGCATGATATCTCATGAATTGTGATTAGAACTATCATTACAAGCATGACTGAACACTTGCTGCCAAGTAGACTTGCCTAGACTTGCAAATTCTTTATACAGGGAGAAGAGAAGGAAAAAAAAAAAAAAAAAGCATGACTACTTACCATTTAGGAAATGACAAAAAATAAGCAAGCCTGGTCCTACTGTATGTTTTTATTTAATATGATCTTCCTTTTGTTTATCTGAAACTGATCTCCTGTTGTTTCAAAAAGTGTCCCTGATTCACAATAGATTAATTATTGATAAACTTCAAAATAATAAGTCTGCATTCACTTTATCCATTCTTCATAATTTTCAGGAAAATTAAAAAAAAACCAAACAAAAAAGAAAACCAACCAAAAAAACCAAAACAAACAAAAAAAAACCCCACAGCTGTCATTTCTACCTGTGTTTAGAAGAACCTTCAGAGAATTCCAGCAGCTCATTGTGGTGGGATTTCCCTTTCCAGAGGCTATGCCAAGCAACTGTTTCCAGAACACTGCCCTTATTCTTTTCTGCACTGTGGATGATACCATGTTACCTGGAAAGGAATTTGAATTTGCAAATAGCTTCACCTGGGGAAAACAAAAAGAATGGATTAAAGTTAATTGGGATCACTCATGCTCAACAAATTTTATTTGTAAATATGCAAAGCTGGCCAGTTTAAACTTACATGGAAATTACTTATGACAATTACAGGCAGAGGTGCTGGACTAGACCAAAAACAAGTTTTCCTCATTTTTTCCAACAGCTATGTTTCAATCAGATTTTAAAATGAGATAAACGGGCATGGAGATTGCCAAAACCCCTAGCAGCATTTTAAGTGATGCTTGAAATTAAATTAACAAAGTAACCCTAGGGAAAACCAAACAGAATGGGAAAATTCCCTTAAAATATTTTGCTAGGGACATAAATTTATAACAGAGGATAACTGGCCCTAAAGAAGCTTTATTATCATGGCAACTTTGAATGCTATCTCTTGAAATCCATTATGATGGATGGCATTAAGTCAGTGTTCTAATTCCTAGAGATAAACTTTACAAAAAAAACCAACACCCCACCCAAAACCAAAAGCAACGGAAAAAAGACAACTGAGTGAAATTCATTTCTCTCTCTTACATTTCCTCCTTCATATTTTTCTTTTACAAAATTTACCTGTTTTAAATATCCCTAACTATGCATTTTTCCAGCTTTGCTGAGATATTGTGACCAGAGAGGCAGCTGAAAACAAAGTCTTTAACAGTCTCATTCCAGGTTTGATCTTGCCAGCACGGCAAAGAACAGGATGTAAGATTGTAAATCTGCAGGAGGAAAACTGCAAGTATCATTCAACACCAGGAAGACAGAAATAATTTTCTCCCTTTATTTTTTTCCTCTTTCTGCTTTGTATACCTTCATATTTGTGTCTTTAGCAAAATATGACTACAACAAGTGCAGTAACAGTAACACATTCAGTCTACTAAAGCTTTTTGTCTTTCAGAGAAAGGGAAGAAAAAGCCTCTGCCTACATTAGTATCTCAAATACCGTAATAATAGGTTTCTCTGATAAACAGTATTGCCATGTAAAAAGCTGGCACAGCTAAACCAATGAGAATTAGGAATGCTATTGAAAGAAAAGCCTTATTTTACACTCTATGCTTCAAAGCAGAAGACAGGTATGCAACTAAACATCATTTGCAAAGGGAGTAAGTAGAGGAAGTTGGACCTGCTGAGGTAGACACAATCTGAGTTAACCCTTTAACAATAGTTTTAGCAAGAGACACATAATAGCAGCTTTTACACTCTTTTGTTTCCTACATCAATAGGAAATGACATAGGAAAAAATGGTAATGCAACAAAGTCGATTTCAGCTCACATCTGTAGGCATTTCTGCTGGGTTTGCATGGCCAAGCTTTGGTAGCAGGGGAAGATAGAGGAGTGGCTTCTGTGAAAAGCAAACCCCACACAGCATTATAACTTATGGATTCATCACCATCTTTCAGTGCCTTATCAGAAAAGACGCTCCAGCTGAAACACACAAAAATGGTTGGTCTGAAATTTCCACTGGGACAAAGTCATCCCCAGCAACCATTTGAAAAACGCACTTCAGCATCATCTAAAGCTACCTAAGCAGTCCAAAAATATTTCCTATTCTTGATGCATCCTGAGGAACACTGCCTGTGATTTTACAGACTTGCTTTACTCTTCAAATTCAAATACAGTGCAATGCTTAATGGACATTATCTCTGGAACAGCTACCTTCACACAGTATCTTTTCATCAGTTTCTCTCAGAGCTTAAATTTACACTCATCAATTGTTGTAGACCATTAAAATCTTTGGTCATTAACTTGTTGCCTCCAGAGATTCTATGGAACTGTTTTTCAAGTGCTGGAAGTTACCCTCCAGGCCTGTAAAACCAGAAGTCCCTACTGAGGATAGAACACTGCCAGACAGGAAAGGTTTCAGCTGTTTAACTTACTGTCTCAGCTGATGGCACTTGCCACTAGGCATTCTGATTAAGTCAAGCAAGCAAGAAATCACAGCAAAATAACCTGACTCAAGAATAAACCTTTCTCTTTTCTTTTGTTTAGCAGAAAGGAGCACTGTGATAATGGGATCCTTTAGTTATTTTTGGCTATTACTTTCCCATTTTATTATCAAGAAATTAATCTTTAGTTTGAAAGTAGTTCTGGGAAGAATAAATATCTTTTACTGGGACAATGAACGCAGAAAAACAGAGAGACAAGCTTTTGGACTGGAGAGTGCCTCAGTGCTCACCAGATCTGAAAAGTGAAAAAAAAAAAAAGGTAACTGCTCCAAGTGAAATGAAATTATGTTAATCAAATACAGGACTTGATCAAAACCAGAAAAGTAAGAAGCTGTTAGCTCATATGAAGTAGAAGCAGAAAAGGTGGTTTAGCATCAGTATTAGAGGGACAGGCTAGCTGGAAAACTGTATAGGTCATTAAACCGATGTCTTTATTGAGTCAATCCTTTTTGCTGCAAGTAGAGTTCAGAATATTGGTCTGTGGGTTTATCTTTTGAAGGTAGTCTGTAGGACTCCTTAGGGGATCAGGAATGAGCAGTCAGAAGCAGAATGAAAAATGTTGCCCTACTGTTAAGTGGCTATTTCCATCCGTTACAAACTGCCTCAGTGAGCTCATTTTAGCACACAGCACTCATTTAACTGCACTCATGTTGCATTCATGGGCATTTGTTCCACCAAATGAAGTACACCACAGATTGGGTTGAACAAGTCTAGGACCTATAGATTTTAATACTTCTGTTTTAGGGAGTCTTACTTGTAGTAACTGGGGAGAGTGTTTGCACTGATTGTCTGGCTCCATTTCAGTTTTTTGGATATATATGAGTTTATTTTGGAATATATAATTAGTAAGGTGGGAAAATTATGAAAGGAGTCATCATCTGAAACTAAGACAGAGTCTGCTAGCAGCATTTTCAGTTTTTGATGAATTGCTCTGTAGTCTGGAATGGGATATTCTTCCCCAAGGATAGAGTTTATGGGGGTTTCTTGCACTTATATAGATAAAACTCTCTTTGACAAACAAATGTACTTTATGTATCTTTTAAAGTCAAACTGAAAAATGTTACTTTTGAATTATAAATTATTTACTTTTAGTAGAGTATTATCCTGAGTGACTTAGGAAATAATAAAAAAAAATACTGATAAGGAATTTTAAAAACAGCAAAAATCTGGTTTTAGGGTGATTGAAAGTGAAACTCATTCCTTTAGGGAGATCCTATGGAAAACACTGTGTATCTGTTAAACTTAGCTTCTGCTAGTAGAGAAACCAAGTTTCTGCTTGACAAAGTAGAGTTATTAGCAGGCTAATGAGGGACTATACAGAGTCTTTACACCTTACCAGATTATAATAGCTTCCCAAATGTTCTCTCTGCAATAGCATTTAATAGGAAGAAACAACTGGGTATTAATGAAAAATAAATCCGATAATCACAGAAAGGATCCTCTGAAATGATCATGGCAAACAGGAAGTGTTCAAAGGAAGTTAATGTTAATCTCAGCACTTTACTTAATCATGAGCAAAAATTGAAATTAGAAAGGTAAAAAATTTTAGAAGTAGTAAACAGGATTTTCAAATGCTCCATTTTGCAGTCTATTAAAATCAATGTATCCTACAATGAATATTTACAATTATGTGGGGTTTATACCTTAAAAGTCAAGTAAATCCACAAATTATTAAATTAATCTTAGTCACTTTTATGATAGGATACAAATGAGTATGAAACTAATTACAGACAGGTTTCTGGAGTACTTGCTTTCATGTCATGGAACATAAGAGTTCAGTAAATTGTATCTTACAGCAAAAAAAAAAAAAACAAAACACAAAACCAACAAATAACCTCCCGCAAAAACAAACAAAAAAAGTATCAAAAATAAAAAAAGCACTTAATGATTTAATTGTTGTGCTTTGCTTTGGTGTACAGTTTTATTTCTGCCTATTAATCTGTCTTTGTCTCAACTGGTAAGTTTTCTCACTGTAACCCTTCTGATTCCCTTCCCCATCCTGCTGGAGAGGGGAGAGAGTGAGCAGCTGAGAGGGGCTCAACTGCCTACCAAGGTTAACCCAAAACAGAACTTGGACAAAAATGGGTAAAAGAGATATCCCTTAGTGGTTAGTGAACACAATCAGGTGGCAGGGTAATGGAAACAATGACCTAAATCTTCAAACTGAGTATTGAGGTTATCTAGACTGTGCAAAGACAGACAAACATCCTCAAAGTGCATTCAGAGCAGAGAGCTGCTTGAGGGACATTTTACACGGGTGTTTCCAAACAAACTTGAGCTACACATAGTTAGGTCTACATATTTATCAAGGAAATAACATGACTTCTAAATACGTACCAAAAATAATTTAAAGCTTTTATAAAACACTGGGATACTTACCTAAACTTACTAAAATCTTGAGAATGAGGGATATTTTATAAGTCCTGTGGTATTGCAGGCAAAAATGTTTCTCTGTGAGCTAATTAGTTCTCAATTTTGGTTGAGGTCCTGAAGTCTGTGAACTTTGCACACAATGAGCTGCCCTTGCAAGACCAAAAAAAATTATTTCAATCCTGTGGAAAGAATGAGGATTTTAAAAGCATATTTCATGTTTTGAGGAGATATTTTCAAGTCAGAGAATATGAATTTTATATCTGACACTCAAGTTCTGTCTTAAAAAGTAACACCTAAATATTAACTTCTGATATCCTAAAACGTAGATAAATAGAATTGCTCTTGGTAAACTTGGTAAAACCTACTGTTAAATACCTGTTTTCACTTTTTTTTTCCCCCCTGGGTGTAAAGGTATTTCCATCACAGAAAATACTTTCAACATTCAGAGGTTCTTTAAAAATTGAACCAGCAATTTTTTATTATTATTTTGTGTAAATTGTAAGAAAATACTAACATGAAAAAAAAAATTGCATCTTATAAGATTCAAAGCTTTATGATGTATGACGTATGAACTGACATCACACAGTGCCACTGAAGCCTATAACTTATAGGTTCTCTTTAAAAGCCAGTTCCCACTCAGGCACAGTGATTATCCTTTTCAAGGACTGCACATTACAGACCTCAGATATGTAGCTGTTCTTCCCAATTTAATGCAGAACCTTGTGTCACATGTGACATTTGCAGGACGATAGTCCCACTTCAAGGTGAAAAAGCCCTCAAAACACGACTTCATATCTATTGTTCTCATTCAATTGTGTAACTGATCTGATGTGAATGAAAGCTACTCTAGTACTTACAAAGAAAGGATATTGACAGCTTTGTGTGCAATTTGGCTCTCACACCAATTGCTTTTGCATTTTCTTATGACTTCAGGCTGAAAGGAAACAAAATTTTTAGCATTTAGTCTCTTCCAAGTAGCTATTTCTAGCCCCATCTGGAGCCTAGCACTTTCTTTTTGAAAGGATAAAAGCTTAAAGAAGACCAGGGCTCTAACAGTAACTCCATGGGTAAGTGACACGACATGACTAACAATACATACAGGGAAAATTTCACCACCAAATAAGGTAGCTACATCCCATAAAATGCCAGTTGGGTGTGGTCCATGGCTCACACTAACTTCTAAATAGTATTTGTGTATTATCTTTAAAGCTACTAGTCAGCGTGGATAAAAGACAATTACATCTTATAGACAGAGACCTCACAATAGGCAGGCCTTAGTACAACACATCTTGGTTTAATAGTGTACAGACATGGATATGGGATGACTCAGGATGGCTGCACACACAGAAGAGTATGTGCTTGGCATCTCAACATCCAATTTGTACAACAGGAGGATTTGGTGGAATTAAATTTTCTTTGCTTGTTTTTGTTCGAGCACAAAGCCAAAGGGTGTAAGACGTTCTCCATTTATGCTTCTGTTAATGAGCTGAAGGAGAATAGGCAGTACTCTTACAAGCTTGAAGGTGGACCCCAGGCTAGAAAGTGTTACTTTCAGTCAGCAAGTGTACTAGAGGATGGCATTAGAATTCAGAATTACACTGAAAATGGGAGAACTGGCCTAAAAATCTAAGATATACTCCAATAAAGACAAGTGCTAGACTTTACTACTAGGAAGAAAGAATTTTCTATGTTGTGTAGAAAATGACTGCAAAATGTTTTCTGTTTAGAAAAATATAAAGTGAAGATAAAGTATATTATTCTTTCTATTAAAAAAACCCCAAACCTATAAATTTTTAATCTCTAGCTATTAATATGGAGATGCCTTTAAAAATTCGTGATATGTGGTTGTTTAAAGTTGTTGTTCCTGTGTCATTAATTATCGGTGGGTGACAAGCTACTGCTGTCCTAGATAAAATGTAATTTTTTGCCAGTGTTTGGGATTCAAAAGCAGCTTTAAAGTTCCCTGAGTCAAACATTTAACCTGATTTATGGGTTGTGTTCAGAGAGTACTAAGGCTAAGTCTCACTATGATGACTTGAAATTACTGTTGAAATTAAGTAAAGAATCAAATGTAACCACTAAACAAAACATATTTTGAAATATTAACTATGAATTTTTAAGTGAAAGGAATAAAACAGAAATAATTCAATCAGTGACATATGAAAAATCCCTAAAAAATTTATCCTTCCTGAAGGCTTTTTCTAAATAAACACTTGTTTTTAAGTCACAAAGGAACCAAAGTTGAAACTGTTAATTACTGAGTTAGAAGTATTTTATTAAAACTCTTTTGCAGACAACTGTTAGAAATACATAAACATTTCTAATGGTTGGATACATTGAGAGAAAACCAAAGTAGCCTAATGTGAAAGGGAAGAAAAAGTCTTTATGTTTGGCCTGCAATATCTGTTTATGAGATAAAATTACTTCAGATAAACCCCAGCTGTCAAGCCAATGTAAAACATATTTTAAATTCATATAAAGTTCTAAAATTTCTGTCAACGTATTACTCAACTGCAAAAAAATGAGACATAAAAAAAAAAATTACACTTCCATAGACAAATTATTTGTGGCCACTACACAATACTCATGTTCTTTTCAAGCAGAAAATCCCCTGTGCAAATTAACCTCTGTGTATTGCAGAACTTAAATATCACGTATCATTCAACATCCATGCATTAAAAAAAAAGGGGCTGAAAATATTGACCTCTCTTTACCAGACAATCTCATCAGTGTAGCATAAGATAGGTCAGGAAGACCTTTTGGAAGTGCAAATATTACTACCTCATCAGGTAGTAATAACTTAACCCTTCTAACCCTTTTTTTTACCTCCTTTAACCCTTTCAGTACCTCCTTACAATTTAAGAACTACAGGACCATGTACCAGTTTATTATTGTAGAGATAAAGTGAGGTTTTTTGCTAATAAGTGGTGCTGGTATCAGACACATAGAGTCCACAGAGATATTATTATAGAACATTGTAATTACAATTATTATTAGAACATTGTAAGTTAAATCCTACTGCACTTCAAAATACATAAAGAAAATAAAAGAAAGCAAGAACAAATACACTGACGTCTGGAGTTTTTGTCTCATGACCTTTCTTTAATCTGAGTAACAACGCTATCTCACAGAACACAGCTAGAGAATGTGGAGATGTGCATCTAGAGAAGTGAATACTTAGTAAAAGAGACATTAATAACAGGATGAGAACAGTCAGGATGAGAACTGTTCAAACATTCTTCTTAGTTTCTTTCACATTCAGTCTTTTTTCCTGGCCAGAGCAACTTTAAGCAAGGGCAGGAAGACAGTCATACTGAATTCTGAACTCAGAGGACTCTTTTTCCCATTCAGAATTCTACCTTTCTATCTTTGTTACCCAGGGTTACTGCTTTTCCATTTTTATTCAAACAGACCAGCAATCACCCACCTTCATCTGGATTAGTATAAAACATACATCAATTTTTCCATAAAAAATTTTTCTAGGACCCTGTGTCATGTACCTTCCGAAATTCCCATCAGAGTAAGGAAAGGGACCATGGCCAAATGCCCATCCAACTTCTTTTGCTGAGTGTCCCATACCTCCCTAGCAGCCCTTAATTTCTTCTAACTCTTAATCTCAGTAAACACTCACACATACATACAAATCTGCTGCTGAAAATCTGCCCTGTTTGGAGTTTACTTCATACCTGCCAGCACACCTGCACCTGCTTGGGATTTCCACAGGGTCACAGCCTCCTTTGGGTATCCATCAGCTCCAGAGTGGGATCCTCTACTATGGACCTCCAGGGGAGGAGCCTTCTTCACTACAGTCTTTCCACAGACTGCAGGAGAATATCTTCTCTGGTGTCTGTAGCACCTCTTCCCCTTCTTCTTCACTGACCTTGGTGTCTGCTGGGCTGTTTCTCTCACAGATTTTACTTTGCTTGCTCATGGCACACAGCATTTTTCCCCCCTTTTTAAATGCATTACCCCAGAGGCACTATCACCATTACTAAAGGGCTTGGCCAGCAACATGTTCATCTTGGAGCCAGCTGGCATTAGTTCTGTCAGACATAGGGGAAACTTCTAGTTTTTTCACACAGAAGCCACCCCTCACTAGTCACCTTGCTGCCAAAACCTTGCCTTGCAAACCTATCACCCTGTTACACAAATATGCTGTACTTGCAAACATGACAACGGAACATTTTCAGAACATCTCTGTGGGTTTTATTGTGGGGAGATCTAGCTCAGTGAGTTCAGAGGTTGTATTTCCACACCCACATAAGCTTTCCAATTTTTCTGACACAACTCCAGTGTGTGCTTGTACTGGCCTTCTGTCATTAGTCAGGCCTGATATTGCTTCTAATGTGTAAAACCCATGAACTCAGCAATAAATGGACTCAGTGTCTACAAAATTTTAACAAAAGAATACTGGCATGGAAGCAGAAGGCTCCTGTGTATGTATATGTTCTTGTATATACTGTACTGCACTGTGCTGAAATACTCCAGAAACAGAATATATCAAGTTATATAGTCCTTTGAAGCAGAGACATGACACAGAAGTATACTGCAAACTCCTTTCAATATGATCTTTTCTCCTGAGGACAAGGGGAAGAGGGAAAATAAGCGGGTAGGGTTGTCTGGGTTTTTATAAAAACCTTTGTTCTGCCTCTCACAGTAAAATGTCCAGCATGAAGCTAGACACATATAAATCCAATGGGTAAATGGCTCTCTGAAGGACCAGACTCCAAGAGTTGTCATAAATGGGGAAGCATCAGGGTGGAAATCAGTCACTAGAGGGGTTTGCAAGGGCTCAGGTATAGGTCTGCTTCTCTTCATTATTTTTATCAATGACCTCAACACAGGAGTGGGGCTCACACTAAGCAGGTTTACCAATAATGCTTAATTAGAAAGATTCATTGATTCCCTCAAGGTTAGAGAGGTCTTTCAGAGATGTCTTGATAGATGCCACAGGCTGTATGAACTCTGAAAGGACAAATTCACTACCTGGGGTGGTGTAATCTGGGATATATGTATGAACTGGAGTTCAGAAGGCTTGAGTGAAGCCCTGCAGAAAAGGATCTGGGGATTTTGGTTGATAGCAAACTCAATATGAGTCAAAACTGGGCCCTGGCAATCAAAAGTGCCAACCATATCATGAGGTGCATTAAGCACAGTATAGCTAAGTGGACAAAAATAGTGATTGTCCTATTAGACTCAGCATCGCTGTAGCCTCACCTTGAATATGGTTTGGGGCTTCAATAAATAAAAAGTATATAAAAACATTAGAATGTGTCCAAAGGAGACTAACAAAGATGGTGGAAGATCTAGAGGGCTTCCATTATGAGAAACAGATGAAGACATTAAGTTTGCTCAGCTTAGAGAAGAGGTGACTGAAAGGTGACCTCCTCCGCAATGGTGGAGTGGAGAAGAAGGTGCTGATCTCTTTTTGATTTCTGGTGGTAAGAGACAGCAGAGAGTCTGAAAGCTGTGTCAGGGAATGTCAGATTGGGTATTGGGAAAAAGTGTTTCATTGAGAGGGTTTTCAAGCAGTGGAACAAGCTCAAAAGATGAGTTGTCATGGGCCCAGGTCTGTGAGTATTCCAGAAGGATTTGGACAATGCTCTTAGATATATGACTTAATGTTTAGGCTGTCCTGTGTGGAGACAGGATAGAACCTTGTGGATCCCTTCCAACTCAGAGTGTGCTATGATACCATGATTATCTTATTCTGCTCTCCTCAGGCAATCATCAATAAATGTTTGATAAAGATCACTTAAGGTTATTTGCTCTCCTCCCTCAATATCTGGCAACACATGAATTAGAAGGGCCACTTTCTCTCTTTGGAGCATTGAATAAAAACCTAGTTTAGTGTTTATACACCCACACAGGACAGTTATAATTGCTGGGAAAAAAGTCAAACCAAGAGGTCAGAGGAAGCAACTACAAGACTGTATTGTTAATATAGACACAATTTGAAACACTGTATCCAAACACCACCATCTGTGCTGTTTTATCAGGGCCTCTGCTTAGGAGAGAAATCAAGAATTTTAGAGGAACAATGTCAAGGTCCTGCTGGCAGCAGAGAGGTGATATTTTTGTATCCTAGCCTAGGCATATCAAAAGGGGATGACACTGACACATTTATGGTGTTCAAGTAAGGGTATCTTGGAAGGTAGGGACATACAGGATCAATGCCCACTGAACTCTGCTCCTCTGTATCTGTTTCACCACATTGCTTCCAGCCCTCTTTGATGATACCACTTAGCCCTCAATCAGAAGACAGTGGAGAGAAAGAGGCACCACAAATCAACAGCTGTAGCTGAAATATGTATCCCTTTATAGCACCCAAACCATGCTAATATGAGGTAGGACCTAGACCAAGAATCTCTCCATGAACATAACAAACCTCACAGGAAACTGGCATCCAGTGACTAAAATCCATGCAGAGGAATCTGAGTCTTTACATTTAGCAGCAGTTTTAGGTGTTTTAAAATACAAGCACAAAGAAACACATGCACATATGCATCTGTAACTATCTGTAAGTATAGAATCATAGCATGGTTTGGGTTCGAAGGGACCTTAAATATCACCTGGTTCCAACCCCCTGCTGTGGACAGGGACAACTCTCACTAAGCCTTGCTCAAAGCCTTATACAACCTGGCCTTGAACACTTCCAGGGATGGGGCATCCACAACTTCTCTGGCAATCTGTGCCAGTGTCTCACCAATTCAAAGAATTTCTTCCTAATATTTAAACTAAACCTATCTCTCAGTTTTAATCCATTCCCTCTTCATCCTTTTGAAAACACTCTCCATCTTTCTTGTGGGTTCCCTTCAGGTGCTGGAAGGCCACAACTAAGTCAGCCCTAAGAATTCTCTTTTTCAGGTTGAACAATTCCAATTACACATGTGATTTGATATCATATATAACAATAATAATAATAATATTAATAATAATAATAAAAATTTCAACATCCAGAGCTGAAATTTGATTAGAAAATCCATGCATAAGACCTTATCTGTGCTCTATGCTGTAACCTAAACCATTACAGCCAATTTGGGAGCATATATTTTGACAAGTTACAAGGAGACACACAATCAAATAAGAATTTATTATTTTGATTTTTATAAAAACACTTGTTCTGAGTTACTAATGTGATCTCTGGTGGTGCATACCATCTACATTTCCCACAGCAGAAAAAGAAAATTCCTGCCTGTTGAAAGAGTGGACTCCGGTCAATTAAAAACAGGCAACTTGAAAGATGGTAAATCCCTTTGGGCATGCTTTTGTCCTTAAAAATGTTTGCAATTTGTATTTAAGTGGTGACAAATTATGCACGGATGAAAGAGCAAAACATCCCTCTCCTGCTCAGTGATACACATGAAGATCACATGCACTTTCCACAAAAGACAGTGCATGTCCATGTTCTTAAAGCCTGGCCTGTCAACTGTCCCAGGATACAAAACTCTCCAGAGAAGAGAGTCTCTTGCATTGTTTTATTTTTCTCCTGTGTCTATAGTGCTCCTCTGCAGAACTGCAGCTGGCCACTGTTACTAAGATTAAGAAGACAGCCTCCAAGAAATAAAAGCATTAAATTGAATGCTTCTGGCGTTTAATCCATGCATAGTTTGCAGCACTCAAGTCTTCTATCACACACAATGTACTCACCTTCAGTCACACACCCCCATCAGCAATGGATAATCCTTTCAAACAGTCCATGCTAGAGCACAATCATGGAGAAAATGATCCCATGCTTTCAGGAACACGGCGGGATTCCCACTTAGAGCCTGTTGACCTTTGCCCAGGTTCCAGTGACATCCTTTTGATCGTGTGACTTTTAAAGGCTAATTTGTCATCACAAAGAAGATCACACTTCTGCCTGTAAATGTACAGGCTTAGAAATGCTGTTCTGCTTATAGTTGAGTGCTTTACAAGCAGCCTGCATTAAGAATTTTAGAGTTTTTGGTATCGTATATTAATTTAGTTTATTCTTCTCTGTCAGAAGAATATGCTACCAGTGAAATTAAGAAGCTGCCTAAAGTGAAAAAATACCTTATGACCTATGTGATCTGCTGCTTTCATCTGACTTTCCTTTCATTCTTGGCTTTCAGAAATAGATCTATATGCATCATGGAAGATTCAAAATCATGTTTACTACTGTAGTGGGTTTAAAATTTCATACATAAGGCTGTACTAGAATTCGGCTTTAGGGGGTGTCTTTTGTTGGTTTTGGTTGGGGTTTTTTTTGTTTGTTTTTTGTTGTTGTTATTTCTCTTTTCTATTATCACAATCCTGGAAAAATTCAGTAAGCAACACAAGCTAACAGACTGCATGACTGTATACAAAAGGCCAGCATGCATTTTATTCCTTGTTTTGAAGGATGCCAACTTGTGATATTTGGAGCACTCCCTCTCTGTAATATGTGATCTCTATTAAAAATGTTGTGTTGTCATAAATATGGCACCTGTCAGATGGCCCCAGGTCATTCAGTAGTATTTTGCATATGGCTGCACAAAAATGTGGCACAACTTTTCATAAGAATATGTGAAAACAGGCACAGAAATGCAGAGAAAATGCAGCCAAAATCTTAACGAACAGTTTGTTTTAAAAAATGCTAACTGGCAATCCCATAATTTATCAACTCCATAGTTAATCCAACCCTGTGCAGATGTGCAACTGCATAGAAACTGGATATTTGATTATCACAGGATCAAACAGGAGAGATGTTTTTGTTTCTTGGAGAATTTTCCCATTTTCCCTCTTATCTCATTATATATACACTTTGTGAGTGGTAGTTTTCTGCATCCTAAGGAAGCTAAATGGCCTGATGTACTAAGTATGAGGTCAAAAGCCAGAGCTCCCAAGCTCTAACATTGGCTCTGACACCAACTTGCTATGTGATTTCAGTTCAACAGATGCCTTTTTCCCTAAATGAATGCCGTATGTTTTAAGAACCATAAAGAGAGCAGCAAGGGATAATTATGATTTTAACTGTTTTGAAAACACAGAGCAGCAAAACTATCCACCAAGTCAGGCATGAGTTGCTGAGGTTTTCAGAGTTTTCCTCTCATTACTATGAGACAGATTTCACTGGAGACTGTGCCATCAGCAGAAGAAAAACCAGTTGCCAAGGGAAGATGCATGTACAAACTATAGGCTGAAGGCCAGAATGAGGAAAGCTGTTTTCTTTTCTAATCAGGGTGGAGATGATGAGTAATTGCAGCAGCCTGAAGGGAGAGCTGCCCAGGAGGCTGTGCCTGACCACTGCCACATTCAGCACTTTCTCCAGCTGGCAGCTGAGAGCTGCCCAGGGACAGCAGGCAGTCCTGGCCCAGCAGGGAGGTTGGGATGGGGCAGGAGCCAGGAGGGAGTCACTATTGAGCAGGAGGCTGCAGCTGGGTGACCCTCTCTGAAGTGCAGAACATCAGCCACAAACCCTGCCATGGGCAGCCTGGCATCAGCATGGCCAAGAGCAGCTCAAGGCAGCTTTGCCAGCTGCCATACCGACATCTGCTCCTCACTCCCGCCAGCGCCGGGAGGGTGCCAGTCTGTATGAAGAGCTGGTTTACCAGCCCAAAGTCCACAGATTGTTTTGGATCCATGTCAGTCAGACCAAGCCTGAGCTCAGCCCCTTTTGGTTTGCTCCTCTCTTCCTGCTGGGACAGTCAGTACTCAGCAAGCTTCACCTGTACTGGATGAATATACCCATTCCACACCACTCATAAGCTCCCGGGCATGATGTGTGCTGTTAATACTTTCTCCAAGGTGGGTGGTAGATGTGGTGCTATGGAACATGCTTAGGGACATGGTCTAGTGGTGGATTTGGCAGTATTTGGTTAATGTCTGAGACTCAAAGACTGCAGAGGCCTATTCCAGGTTATGATTCTATAAATCTAGGTGGTCAGGTAGGGTAGAATCCAGGTACCAGCAGGTGAACTGTCATTTACAGTGGGGCTCTTAGGCTTCTGCTGCATGGCTAGATGGGCAGGCATTTTGAGGGTAGGGAGGATATTTTTCAGTCACAAGCAGTTGAAGTTTATCTGGACCAGAGGTGGTTTCCAAAGAGTTCACAAAATAATGAAAAGCAGCAATAGCAAAAACAGACTTTTCTGGACACAGCTGCAAATGTTGGATCCTCTGAGCCCATTAATGAGATCCTAGAGCTTAGTCCGTAGTCCTCAGGACTGATGATTTGTTCTAGGCAGCTTTGTGGGAATGCTTTTCTGTGACATTTCCAATTAAAAGCCATGAAAAAAAAAAAAAAAAACAAACCAAACAATGTTAGATTTCTTTTCCTCCCTGCAGTGTTTCCCAATCAGAAACCCTCAAACTATTTCACTATCTGGGTATGTGCTTGGAAGCCGATGCACAAAAACACCAATCAAAAGCACTGAAAAATAGCAGGAGGCTACAGTATTAACTTTAAAAGCTATTAGAAATCAATCAGGACTTCAGCAGGGCCTGAGGGGCAGACTGATGTAATGGAAGGCAGTCTATTAAATATAAAAGTCAATTAAGCAACAACTTCAGAGCTCCTGTCCTCCACCACAAAAAATTAAGGAAAAAGAGACAATGGCAGGTAGGACCCTTGTCTTGTCACAGTCTCATAACCTGAGGGTTTGTCTCTAACAACTGTGGTCACAGTTGTCTGTGAAAGAAAAGGACAATTAAACAGGCATTCATAGGAATTTACTTTCAGAAAATAGTGAAGGTTGTTACCATCAGATCAGGCATCCTGGTCTGGTGTTTGGGGGCAATGCTTCAGTGCTATTTGGAGATGACTTTAATAACTCCTTTAAAGTGAAACGCCACTGATTATGGGGAAAAAACCTCAACAACAACACCAAAAAACCAAAACACCAACCTCAAACACTTACTAACATCAAAGAAAAGCTTAGGGAAAAATTACATCTCAAGCCTTCCTTAAGCACTAACAATATACCAATATATTCCCTTCTCATGGAGATCACATCTTATAAGCACTTTAAAAATATGCTAGATATATGTAAAAATGTCATATATAAGGCCATAATGACTTGTTCCCTAAATCTTTATACTCATGCAAAAGTGGATGGGAAAAATTTCTTCCTTCTTTCTAATTTTGTCAGAAAAGCTTAATTCCAGCAGCCATCATAAGCAGAAAAAAATCCATATGACAAAAGGCAGAGGTCAAATGAATAAAGGGCCTGATTCTACTTGCAGTCCCCTGATATTTATACAATACTTTTAAAAATCTGGGATAGATGAAATTTAGATTTAGAAATGTCATTCAAATCAAGCCACAGAACAGTTAAAAACATAGAAAGGGCTGCTTAGTTTTTTTAGACATTTTAAGACAAAAACTCTTTATTTAGAAAACTATGGCATAATTTTTAGCAAGAAACATAAATTTCACCCTTCTTTATTTTCCTGATTTTTTTTTCTTACTTCTTTTCACCTTTTCTGCCACTTGAGCTGCACTTGTACATCTAGAAACAAGGCATAACATTTGCATGTAGTAATGCCTTGCACTCTGTATAGGAGGGTTTAAATAGGCTTTAAAAGGGTTCTGAAGCAAAATATGTAAAATTATATACTTGAACCCTCTTGTTTGATATTCCCAATTCTGGAAAGAATCATTACTCCAAAGAGCTGACTGAGTGCAGATTTAGAGAAAAGAGTATTAGCACTGCAGGGAGGTTTGAATATCGGGTTCAGACTAATAGGTGAGTAACTTTATGGAGTCATGAAAGTCGCCAATTTCATCTACCTGTTATAAATAAAGCAATGTTATATTATTTTATAAATAAATAATATAAAAATTCTGGGAACAGTAGAAAAAGCTCACCACTGCATTTGGACCTATTGTGCAAGATTTTACACTGTTAGGACCGCCTATGGTCAGGGGAGAAGAGGAGTCTAAAGGTGCCTGAGCAGAGCTTCCATGGGAAAGGCAGGGGTGAAAGAGAAAATATTTACAGCTCACTATTGCCCCCTGGTGCAAGCTGTGCCCGCCTTTGTGATGCTTCCGAGTAATGAAGGGGAAAAATTCCGAAGTACTTCTCTTCATTTTAAACGAAAAGATAACAGCTCCTTCTATGAATACAGTATTTTATACCATTTCAAATTAACCTTCAGAGAACCTGGTGTAGGGAAAGGGCGGGGGGGGGTGGGGGGGTGGTGAAGTTTGGAAAAGTGATGATAATACACCATACCTTCTCCCCCTGGAATTTTGAGAGAAAAGATATTCTCCTTGGAAAACCCTTGCTTCACAGAACTTCTGTCTTCTAATTTAGTTGCATCATATGGCATCAAATAAATTGTTTCTTAGCTGTTCCAAGGCAAGAAAAAAAGAAAAAAAAGAAGACATTAATTTCCAGTTTGATTTAGAGAGTAAGAAAAGTGGTGGGTTTGTTTGTTTGTTTGTTTGTTTGTGGGGTGTTTTTTTTTTTTGTTTTTTTGGTTGTTTTTTTTTTCAAAGGAAAATAATGTAGTCCTGGCCATTTGTTATATATGTTTGAGTTGAGGGTTTGTTTTTCTTTTCATTTAAGGTTATCTAAAAGTATTTAAAGGGTGTTCTCTAGCTACCAGGATATGTAAAACATCAGAATGATAAATCTGATAGAATATTTTTTCAGAACCATGCTCTCAAAATGCTTTATATCCAGGGAAGCAATACTGCTGTAAGTATAATAAATTTAAGTTTTAACATATAAAAGTATGTCTAAAGAAGTAATAAAATTACTAATGCAATTCCCTACAAAAATCTTATGATTACTTCAGCCTAAACTGAGAGAAAAAGCTTGGAAATAACTGGTACAATTATGATAGGATGGAAAAACATTTTCAAAAAAAAAGACATTTCCCTTGCTAAGGGCTTCATTGTTCCCAGTCTCCATTTAATCTTAAATATAATCTGTCATGTGGTTGTACTAATAAAGGAGACCTGCAGATCCATTTCTATGAATTAGTGCTAGTTCCCCCTGCAGCAAAGCTCTCTGCTTTCCCCACCAATATTAATACTTTTATTTTTTTGCTTAGTCCCTGGTAAGTTGTCCAGAGAAGAGAGTAGGATTTATCAGTTCACTCATAACTATTTGCAAGAGGGCTAGGCACATTTTTTGTTTGCTATCGGTGGTCAGTGAAATCTATGTTGTCAGTGAAAATATTTAAATACTAAAAAGTGTGATTTAGCTTACTTTTAAAGAAATCTTGAAAAATCGAAACCTGCAACGGCCTGTGCCTGAGCCTGAGGTGATGGATCCACATGTAGCCTTTCACACTGAAAACCTCTAAGGTCAAACAAGATGACCCCTGAGTCTGGTCTCCAGATATCAAGAACATGTTGGAATTACATTGTCTTCTGAGCAAAGAAATTTGGGAAGTAATCTGCTTCCCTGTTTGCCTTGCTCTTCTGCACCACTACAAAGTTCAGGCTTACTTTTACTTCCAACTTTACTGCTTGTGCAACCCCAGCCTCCATCCAAGCCCCACACAGCCACTGGCTCACTCCCACACAGACAGATCAGGGAGAGAATGGGATGGGTAAAATCCAGAGAATTCAGGAGCTGAGATGAAGATGTTTTAACAGGAAGAGCAAAAGCCACACACACAAACAAAGCAAAACAAGGTATTCATTCCCTGCTTCCCATGGGCAGGCATTGTTCAGCTATCTCCAGGAGAGCAGAACCCCCACCACACATAATGATGATTTGGGAAGACAAACATCATCACTGCAAATGTCCCCCCTCTTCCCCCTTCTTCTCCCTGCTTTGTATGCTGAGCAGATGTCATAGGGTCTAGAATATCCCTTTGGTCAGTTGGGGTGACCTATCCTGACCATGTTTCCTGCGAGCCTCCCATGCACTTGCAACTTCCTTGGCAGTGTGGCAGTATGAAAAGCAGAAAAGGCCTTGGTTCTGTGGATACCCTTCCCAGTAATAATGAAAACATTTCTATATTATCAACCCTGTGTTCAGCACAAATACAAAATGTAGCCCCACACCAGCCACTGTGAAGAAAATTAACTCCAGCTGAAATCAGCACAGTCATCCAAACTTCCTACTTCAGTGCAGCTGTCCAATGCCAATTTCTGGAATATGTTTAATCAGAATCACTTAGGCACTGTGATGACACTTAGTCTTCATTCTTTCAAATATTCTATTGTTAGCATAAATCAAGAGGAAAAGAATATTTGAAACCCTGAGGACTGCATATTGAATGTCAGCCCTGTGTGATTTGATGAACTGGGATGAAAGAAATCCCTCAAATGTTAGAGTTTATCATGGGGTAACTGACAAACTCTTAGCTTAAGCACTGCTGGCATGGCATTATCACACTGACATCAATTGCCACAGCAGATAATGTATGTGAGTTTGACAAGTTCATTCTTTCAGAGAATCTGACTTGATAATTGTTATTTTACAAGGACTAACCTGTAGATGAGATTAAAAATTAAGCAGACATGCTTTGCTCTCTCATGCTCATCAGAGAGTATCCCAATGTACATTCAAGGATCACAGTGAATATCATATACAGACATTAATTTATTCATTACTTGAATCCAGGAATAACAGTTTTATTCTGATCTTGATCTCATTTGCCTGTTCTCTAGCAGTGTGAGATAACTATATTTATGAAGCAGCTACATTACTGTGATTGCAGACAACTGCACTTTTGCTGTCCGCATATTTCCATTGTCTATGGAGTGATGAGCTATGCTGGTGCTTAATGGAACAACAGAGTCAGACTCAGCAACTGTTTATATAACTATGGTTTTAGATTTGAAGTGATTGCCAGATAAAAAGTGTTGCTTTGTCTGAACTAAACTGTGGGAAAAAAAAAACAAAACACAAGAAATAAAAAGGTCTGTGTTTGAAAGAATCCCTAAACAATAGGAAAGAAATTTGACATAAGCAACCTTATACACTGGACCTGGACTTGGACCCCAATATTCAGTTACACTTTTGTAATCAGATAGCAGCCCTTGATGTCCTGGCAGAGATGAGGGCAATACTAATGTATATTCGTAGAAAAACGAAGTTCGCCTGAAAACCTTTAACCTATTAGAATGACAAAACACAAAAAAAAAACTATAACAAGAACGTTTTTCAAAATATTCTAACAGTTTTCTCACTAGCCAGGTTCTCAGTCTCAAGAAGGTGAACACTTGCAAACTGTGTCAGGAGAATCTATCCCAGACCATTCTGGCTTTTGAGTCTGACCCAGGGACTATCTGTAAAGTGCTAGTTGGCAGGTGCTTAAGTCATTCCAAGGAACCTAGTAGCAGTTTACATGGAGGACAGAGTGGCAGCACTGAGAAATACCCTGTGCACTCACACCTTGTGAAAAAGCATTGACAGGGACTTACCAGAAAATCTGTTTTTGTCAGACTGCTCCCAGGGAAATCATGTTCCATGTCTTTAGCGTTCAGACTCAGGTGAAATAGGGAATGGAAGTGTGAAACTTGAAGTAAAAAAAAACCCCAAACCTGTAGTTTTCTCCTGTCCCTTTAACCCCCCCACAAGCTGCCAGCCCAGATTTAGGGGGAGTATAGGAAGAGGGAACTACAGAATAGGGTAGAGAGAGTTGCAAAAGAGGCCCTCTTACCCCAGGATGTATTCCAAGGCCTTTATTCCTTGAAGGGGATCCGGAGAGAGAGAGAGAGATCACATGGGGGGAGAGGGGTTTTTATCACCTTTGGGGTCGGGGTCAGGTGACCTGTCCGATGGCTATAGGTCAGAAGACCAGGGGGCAGGTAACCCAGGCCAGTTACAGTTTCTGGGGGAGGGGTTTTGGGGGAAAAGCATTCCTAAAGGGGATACAACACAAACCCAAACCATCAAACGACCAGTTTCATTTATTGCTAACCTTACTGATTTTTACACAGCAAGAAAATTTGAAAACAACATGTTTTATTTGCTTTGTTAGTGGGGGGAGAAAAGGCTTGCTCTCTGCAATAAAACTAAATTTAGATTTTTTTAAATATATCACAAGTCATAAATTCTGTGCTTTCAACTGACTTTGTTTACGACAAAAATAAAATGTTGAGCAGTGAAATAACTGCAGCAGAGAACTCATTCAAAGGCAAAAAAAATACTACTACATGACCCAAGAAGAGAATAGTGTTCTGATTCCTGATGAAAATACAAAGCTGAGAGAAGGAAGGAAATTTCAAGGTGATACAGAGACAAACATTATTTATATTCAATTAAATTTCAAAGTTAAATCCCAACCGATTTGTTTTCCATCTACTGTGTGTTTTATGCCATGGTGCCATATGCTACAGTTTGGAATACTGTCTCCCTCAGTCTTCTTTTAATTGGCTTGACCTATGGGAAAGATGGCAAGAAACCAAACTAATTATATCAATTCACCTCCCGCTCTATAAAGTCTGCTATAGAATGACATGTCAAATGAAAAAATAACAACAATAGAAATGCAATTACAGTTTCTTAACATATTTCTACAGGCTGAACCTTGTCTGTTGCAGTATCATTTTAAACATTTCTAAGGATTTTCTTGACAAATTAAGCAGATTCAGATCTCAAAGTGCAAAAGCCCGTTTTTGGTGAGGAAAAAAAACAAAAAATAATTCATAGCATTTGCTCTCCATGGAAATCTTTTTAAAGTAATTAGCACTACTTGCAAAAGGAGCAGGCCCTGATCCAGAACAATTAGCTCATTTTCAATTAAAAATAGATTCAGTATTTTTATGCCTTCTACTCAGTGTATATCAGTGTTACTCTCCGTTTACACTGCTTTAAATTTAAATATCATTTCTAAATTGAAAAACTGGAAGTTAATGTCAAAAAAACAAAAGAAGTGAAGTAGCTATCAGATATGTAAGAAAGTCTTATTCAAAGCCATGATTGCATGTTCCCCATGACAGCAAAATAAGCAACTTATTTCAACTAATGCCATATCCACTTTACAGAGTGATGTTTGAAATGATGAACAATGGAAAGCTTGTGAATGCTATCCCTGGTACATTTTGTACCCAGTGTGTAATGTATTAGATACAAATGGGTAGTGTTTTAATGACTGCTTACACGGAAACGATAAAGTGTGATTTACATGCTTTTGACCACCTGAAAGGTAGCAGTTCCCCATTCCTTGTTAGGCAAGCATCAGTCTTGTTTCATTGACATTGGAAGATGTCAGGATAATATACTTAACCATCAGTGACTTCAGATTGGTGAAATGACCACCACCTTAAATCTTAAAGACTGAATCCTTGGAATAGATTTCTTAGAGGTTTAATCAATGTTTTCTGACAAACAGCATACACAAATATTTATTTGTCACCTCCTATCCGTATATTGGTTTACAAATATGAATGTGCACCTTAAGTACTCATTCAAGTACATGTCTGTTTTCCAGCAGACTTGAGAATACATTTCTATCAGTGTCTTGGCTTTGTAGATAAGAGAAAAGCCTACAGAAAAACCTACTTAAACAAACGAGTTCACAGATAGAGGCTTAATGAAACCACTGAGAAAGAATTCATTGAGTTGAACTGTTCTACTAAACAGTTCAACTTAAATACATAAAAGCCCATGGGTACCTCTTTCATTCTGTAACATAAACAGAAATAAGCAGCTCTTTATTAGTCAATGGATAGTCAAAATAGTCTCAACAATGGAAAGAGTTTGCCAGCAACAATATTGTGCAGAAATATTATGGGTGTCTTCCTTGTGGTTTGCTGGAAATCCCAGCATTTTCATTTTCAGAAATGCAGAATGCTAACAGTTTTCAGCACTTCACAGGGTTTGAACACAGCGCCCAGTCTCAAACTGAGCTCATATATCTATTTGGCTAGTTTAGTTTTAAACTGACTATCAATTTTTTTCTGATATATGGCTTACCAAACTCTATATGAATCTTATCACAGGTTACAATGACACCAAGTTACACCACCCCTTTTTAAAGTTTATATTCCAGGGTTTTAGCACAGATGATCTCTGACCGGACAGAGATGATTCCTGCAAATCAATGACAAAATGGTCCTGTATTGTTGTACTTTTGTATGGGAAAACAGTTGAGAAAAATTGCTCAATGGAAAATTGCCAATGAATCAGAAGGGACTTATATCTATTTTTTTTCTATTTGGACAGTAGTTTACTCCTAAAGCAATTACAGAAAATGGATCTATCTGAAAAAGAAAAAATAAAACAATAACTGAGTAAACAGATACATACTGTGTGAAGTATTTATCTTACTCTTCACTCTCTGAGAACACCTAATGTGTGTTCTGGAGAGATAGCCTGCACTCTGCAGACAATAATCTGTAAGGTGCTCATCCGAGGCACAATTCTTGTCTGAAAACTTGTTCTGTGTTGTTCTTTGGGCACCCTGCATAGTAAACCATTCCCACAGATGAGCCTTCTTCACCTCCAACCCTTAAAAAGAAGGTACAGGACTTTATTTGACCACAGTCACTATTTTTTTTTTTTTTAAGTAATAGAGTCCTAGAAGTGTTTTTGTAAATTTTTAAAAACTCAGCTCAGCCATGACTGACTGGGCTTAAATCAACATCTGTTTGTTTTCTTGCAGCTCATCTGGAGTCATAATCATCTTAGGGCAAGATCACAGCAAGCTGCTGCTAGAGATCTCTATGATACCACAGACCTGATGCTGGTGGAGCAACAGAAAGCAAACTTCTGAAGAACAAACAAGTCGTTTCCATGTAAGGACTTTCAGCAATTCAACATGCTCTAGTAATTCAATCACAAGCTGTTGCATTATGTGCAAGAGTCCCTGGGTGAAATGGTGTAGTTTGGGTTATGAAGCAGTTCAGCCAGGGTGATCATAATTGTTCCCTGCAGCTTTTAGATGTATTAACAACAACAAAACCAAAAAAAGTAAATAAACAGCTGAAACTGCCATATGTGTGGGGAGGCTGAATTGCTCCCAAATCTTGTCTCTATTTTCCTCAAGTGTTGCTCATGACCTGAGATTACATCTTCTTTGACAAAGCTGTTTTGATCTGACCAATCAACCATGTTGCCCTTCCCCTAAAATAAATAAATAAATAAATAAATCATAGAAATTCCATAATTTTTAAAGTGAATTTCAGAATAAAAAGTGGAAAAAGCATATAGTCTGAAATTGAATGTGAATTAAGAATTTTTTTTTCTTTAGGTTACAAAATCTTCTTCCATTCATACACAACAGCTCCTTAAAAAATCAAGAACTGACCATAGAGGAGCCACCCACAGAAAGCTGCTTCACTTACCTGTCAAGGTATTAAGATCCTTGAGACCAGTGTACATACAACAATATGGAGACAGCTTATTTTAATATAAAAATTGCAAATTTTGGTCTGCAATGTAAAAAGTAGGAGGGAAGTACGTGATGCTTGGGGAACTGCAATCTTCAAAATACTATAGCTTGACAATTTTTGATTTCCAATATGAAATTATTCTTTCCTTTTAGATCTTAATTAAAAAACCTGAGAATTTCCCTTTACAAATGAATTCTGAGTGTAAAACCAAGCACTACAATAGTAAAATAAAAAATTAAAATAAAACAAGGAAATTCAGAAGATGTCTCCTGCCTCCCCATAGTCTGCACCATGGGCTGCAGGGGAATGTCTGTTTTGGCTCCTCTCCCTCCTTCTTCAGTGACCTGGGTGTCTGCAGAGCTGTTTCTCTCTCTTTTTCTCATTCTCATCTTGTAGTTACTGTGGGTTTTACTTGTTCTTAAATATTACCACAGAGTTGCTCTCACCATCACTTTTGGGCTCAGTTTTGGCCAACAGCAGGTCTGTTTTGGACCCAGCTGGAATTGGCTGTGGCTTCTCACAGATGGCACACCTGCAGCCCGCACCACCTGCAACAGCATTGCCAAAGCATTGCCATGCAATCCTGCCAAGCAGAAACCTCAGCTAAGAAATTACTTACCCAAATCACACTCTACATCTTTGGCTGAGGAGAAAAAAAAAATTAATTTTAAAAAAAAAGCTGTCTAAAATGCTAGTCTGCCAGTGCACAATCCTAATCTGATTTTATGTTGCCGCATTAGGGATAGCAGGGTACGAGTGCTCTCATTAGTTATGTTGATGTCAAGACATAGTACAGGATAGATCCTTGCTTCCTTAATGCTAATTCTAAATAGAAAGGAAACAATAGAAAAATAAATTCTATGAGTTTGAGTCATTCTCCTAGAATTACTTAAAAGACTGACTTTATCCCTTTATCTTTTTTTTTTTGAGGGGGAAGGGGGTTGTTTGGTTTGGGTTTTTTGTTTTGTTTTTTAGCTGGGGAGGTGTCCAGCCCTGTACATTCATGCTGCCTTTTATAAAACAAGCTTTTTATTTAGAGATGTATAGTATTAGAGATCTTAAACCCACTTGCCAAACCAGATTGAAAAAAGAATTTTACATCAGAGGGAAAAAGGGCCTTTCATGGAAAAAAAAAAATTATTAAGGCCAGCATGTGTATATTAATGCACATTTGCAAATACAGACACCACAAATAAAATAATTAAAATAATCTTACAAAGTAAAATCTTACCATAGTGGATAGCAACCAAGTAACCATTGCTCACAGTGAGAGGAGGAAGATAAAATATGGGATAAGTAGGAAGATAGTGCTGTGTAAAAGATCCACTATATTGGCACTGAATCATTTTTTCCATTTCTGCTTTCATCCAATAGTGTGTATACTAAAAGATGGTTGCCACTGAAATTTGATGTTCCAGTGAGTATGAGCAAACATAGAATGTGATCTGGAGGATCATTTGTACTGGCAAAATTCTCAGCTGGAGTCCCACAGAACTATAAGATATTAAATAGATTTATTGCCTATCAGTTTTATACCAGAGGGAGAATATCTGCTTCTCACAGTGAATAGATGCATTATAAAAAAAGTAACTGTGGTACGACAAAATCATCGTTCAGCCAAGCTAAAATAAATGATAAATTCCCACTGTGGGTGATTTTTATCTGGCTGCACCTGACAGCAAAAGTTTTCACAGACTGCTATACTCACAGATTTTAAAAGGAGATTAACCCTAAACAACATTTCCTGGTATCAGTTTAACCCTCTCCCTCCTCTTCCCAATTTTCCCAAGCCATTGACTGAAACAGAGACTTTTCTTGAGTTTATAGGCAACTCAAAAGATAAGTCAGGTAAAACAAAGAGAACATAAATTTCAATTACCATTTTACACCTTTAGCAAAGCAGAGGTAGGTACTGTCTCTGCTAGAATTTTCTGCCACTTTCTGGAGATTCACAGCCTTCAATAAAATTTGAAGGACTAAAAGGATTCTGGTGTCCTACAGCATGTGAAAAATATGAGTCTTCATCATAATTCTGCAAGCAACAGAGACTAAGGGAAAGACCCTTATACATGCTGCTCTAACATAAAATCCCAGCTCAAAAAAATAGATCTCCTGATTTTACAAGTGAAATATAAAGGACATCCTCTATTAAACAAGCGTTTACTACATAGTAAAGGTATTACATTATGTCATAATAAAGCATTCAATAATTCAGCCCACTTTTGTTTTGCCAGGGTCCTATAAATCAGGAATTATAGGAGATGGAAGCACACCAATAGCAGATATAAATATCTTTTTAAGTTCCATAGATTAAATAGAAAGCCACAGATGAACAGTAAATCTGAAGGAGTAGTCTCAACCTCTTAATATAAAGCTGGTGCAAAATGCTTATTCTTACTCAAAAGTTTTATATTTTTTATCAGTGCAAATAACCAAAAAGTAGAGTAGAGGCAGAGTAGCAGGCATTGCTTTATTATTCTGAACTTGTTGAGAACATTTTTTCATTCTGTACTCCCTATGTTTTTTTTCATGTGTGTGCCATGGCTGCGTATCTCTCTCCCTTCTTTATCTTTTCTACATTTTTTTTCTTCTTATATACAGACTATACTATATCCACTATTGCTAGTGGATTTTAGAGTGGGAGGTGGAATACCCTTCTCCATACAAATTCATTTGCCAATATTGAAATTCACATCCCTTGCCTGTCCTGAAATGTGTTTCTTCTGAGAGCTGAAATTAATTTTTACTGTGAGCACAAGGCTGTTGTTTATAAGGGATTGCTGCCCCGCCTCATGGGAGCTATTGTCTGTGACAGTGAGCATTAGGCTTTGAGCAATTGTACTGTGGGCTCCGGTGAAACTGTGCTCCAATTCTTGCTCTCAAGTCCTCAGGGTAGGAAAATGTAAAGGCAATTAGGTCTTTCAATAACAGATAAAATATCTTGCAAATAATGAAAAGAACCTGTACTGTTCTGGTCAATATGTGCAGCCAGAGATCACCTTCAAATTAAACCAAACACACCCTCTACATCACCAAAAACAAAAAGAAAAAAAAACAAAAAAAAAAAACACACACACAAAAAAACACCATACAAACCAACCAAAAAACAGTGAAAGAGCTACATTTGACATGGGGTGACTCCTAGAGCTGGAGGGCAAATTAGCACTACTCGTACAGGGGTGAGAGACTGAATATGAAGGAAACAAAATTATATCTTTGTGTATCTCTTTCTTCATGTTTTTCTTTTGAATTGAATATGTTCATTAATTTCATTGGGAATTTTATGTGTGTGTTTTGATAAATAGAATTATTTCCTTTGCCAGGAGAAGGTTCCCCTACAATCATGAGTAATAAACCTTACTGACATGATTAGAAACATAGTTCAATTCTTCCCCTCAATTCTTTCTTCATTTTTTTTTTTTCCTGTGACCAATTCTTCTGGTAAATATTCAACAGCTGGGCGCCTCTGTAATTGTGTTACAGGGGACAAAGGGAATGCTAGAGCTTCGGTCTTGCAACTCATTCTGTGCAGATAGAAAAAATAACAGGCTTAATGATTTAAGTACTCTCTTATTTAGACCCAAAAGAAGCACAAAAAGAGACAAGATATAGTATTATTTGTCCCATATATTGAAACAACTAGTCGAACCCTAGTCGACTCAGCTTGTCTGAGCCTAGTGAATGAATTGTGGTTTACAAGAAAAAGATTTGAAGACCTCTAAATTGGGTCTTAGGTAAAGTAGAAGGGCTTATAATTGAGGTCTAAAAATCCCCTATTTCTTTGTCTCCATTCAGATCAGGACAGTATAGATGAGTAAACCAGACTTGAAAAAAAAATATGCTCAGAACCCTGAGGCTGGGTGTCACAAATGAACAGTACCTATGGTCTGAAGCTCTCTGGGTGTCAGAGGCAGGGAGGTCACACTCAAGGCACTCACAGGAATGCTCCATAGATTGTGTGCTGAACTCCCAGGCAGCATTTGGAAATTAGTGGCATGGTGACAAATTCTCGGGCCAAAGCTGTAGCAGGAATTCTTCTGACATAAAGGATGAGCAAATACCAGTCCCTTGCTCTGGCTCTGCTCACATTAGTAATTTAAGCATGGCTATAAAGTTTAAGTACTGTGGTTGCTGTTTTTGAATGGCTGAAGTACCCACTCCTGCCAGCTGAGCTATTTGAGACCTGCTTCAAACATCAGCACAACTGAGTTCTGTAAACCATGAATTTGCCATCTGTATACCATAAGTTCAGTTCTGTGAGGTTTCTAAAAGGACAGTTCATGGCTTGGGGTGACTGCTGCTTCATTTTAAATCCTTTGTCAGGCATTCTGAGGATATAAGGACTGCTTTGGTAGGAAGAGTGAAAGTGTGGGTATATGTGTGTATGTAGTGGGAGACAAAATTAATGAATGATCCCTTTAGGTCCAGGATGCCAACCTTCAGAAACACCTGTAGAAACTGGACATCTACATGTCCAGAGAGAATTCACATATCCATGTGAAGTTGTCTGCAAAGCAAAGGACATGTGATCTCAGCAGATCAGGACAGATGAAAGCATTCAATTAGAAAGAAAAGCTAAGGATTCCCATCCCTCTGGAGATCCTGCTTTAAATACATAAACTATTCTGGAACAAAACTACAATAAGTGATCTCCTGAAAGTGAATCTTTGATACTTCCTTATCATTCTGCTCTGTCACTACTAGGCACAAAGAAACTTTAGCACTTTGGTAAAGAGGGAAAAATTGGAAGCATGATCCCAAGAAGACCTCTTTGCAGTCTGGCAGTTAATGCTGGAGAGGGCTGAAGTAAGGTCAGATCCCAGCCACACTGTTAGTGGTGAAAGGTGAGGCACAGCTTACTGTTAGGGCTCGATAAGACACCTTCATCCTGGAGGAAGATGTACTTCAACAAACATCTCTAAAAATTCACACCCAACATGCAAAATAGTTCAGAGATGTGTAAATGTGCACAAGTTGATGCAGTAATGTACCTGCTCTCCTCATTCAATATGCTGTTTAGGAGTCAGTACTGGGATACACTGTTTATCTCTGGACTGTGGACTTCAGCTGAACACCACAAGTATGAAACTGAATGGTACCATTAAATGCATTAGCTAAGTTATTTTCACGTTCTGACAATTTACATTTCTGACTTGCATTACAAAATCTTGTCAGAAACCTGGTCATAATTCCAGAGGGGAGTCACGTGTCCTTCAAGTCTCAGGTCAGGAGTTTGCCACTGAAATTCCAAGTATCTGGGCATGTGTAAGCTCAGAATAATGACCTTCCTCTCTCCTTATTTCTCTGCCAACTTTCAGAGTTAAGCAAACTAGTTTCTGACATGTAGATTTATAAAATGAGCCTTCCATAGTAAAAAAACAAAATCAAAGAACCCCCAAGAACACAAAAAGCTATTTATTTTTTAAATGGGTCAATGTTTAAGGAATTTTAAGCTAAAACAGAGTAAAGAATTCATATCCTTTTTCTGTCTTCAGAAAAACAACTATTTCAAGTACTGTGGACGGGTGGGAATTTCTATGTAAATGTAAGTGAAACAAAAATTCAGAAACCAAAGTTCAGTGGTGAAATATTAGCATCATACATGGGAAAACTATCAAAGAGTTCATGTCCCCCTCTGGTTTATATTGTGTTCATGTCAGCGGAACATAAAATTTTCACATTTGGGACTGAAAAAAAGTCTTTTGGTATTATGATGACATTATAATTCTTGATTTACAGCCATGGAACCAGTTCCTGGAGCATTTTCAAACAGCAAAATGTCTCAACAGCACATATTTCCAAGCTGTAGTTTTAGCAGATAACAAAAATAGCTCTCACTGGATAGTGTGTGCTAGACAGCAGTCAGTGTGTTCCCTGCCAAAACACTCACTGTCATTTGAGCACATCCAGGGTAGAGGGAGGCCAGGGAACAGCCTGTGTATAACACAACATGCAAGGTAATAGAAAGACATAACTTTCTGCTTCCTTTGCATATGGAATGTAGGCTATAATGCTGTCCGCTGTCCAACGGTAGCAGCAGCCCATGTACAAAGTGGTGGCCTACATTCTGGAAGGGCAGGTTTTTCCTAATATCTAGAGTGTTTCTGCACATTTTTGACAATTCTCTCACCCTCTTGAGCAGGTGAACCTGGTTGATTAGTATGCATGTTTATTAGTGCAGTTTCTCAAATTGTCAAAACTTTACTCCCTTAAGTACATAAAATGTGACTTGTACAGTGTGTCAGAGTACTTTTTTATGCTACCAGGTGGGACTTATATTTACACTGCTTTTTCCTCTTTTCAAGTGACAGGTTGAGGATTCTTCCCCTCTCTTAAGGGTGAGAACCCCCACCTGCCTGAACTCCCTGAAAAAGCTCCATCTGTTTTCCAGCTCTGTGGAAAACAAGACAACCAGCAGACCTGAGACTCTCTGGGAGCCAAAGACTCTGGCTGATTAATGATTCAGAAAATTGGTTCTGGAGGACAGAATGATACCTGTTCACATGGAGCATATAAAATACACCAGAAAGTGTCAAAACAACCAATTGCTAAAGTGTGTATTTCCTCTAAGAACACAATAATATTTCCTTGGAATATGTGTGAGGCCTTCTCATCACAGCCAGCTAAGGGTACCAGGTTGATCTAATTATAGTAATTACCCTACATCTCTCTGTAAAACAATCCATCTGAATTTCAGACTTATCTTCTGTAATTTACTCCTATTAATTAGTCTGGCATGCCTAATTTAATATTATCTGTAATTCTGCATATTTGGCATGGAAAGACCATGCTGTAGAGCTGTTAAGTAGAAAGTCTTCTACAATAGCTCCTCCGCTGTGTTTCCAATACTTTCCAGGTGTTTCCATCTCTAGCAACTCCTACTTTCCTCTGAGAATTGTTTTGATTTCACTGTGTGTTTCTAATAATAACTATTATTACACAGGTAGTTAGTCAAATCCATGATATTTATTAAAATATTACTAAGAATTTTCTTGTTCAATACATACCATAATTTGATTCTCATTATGAAATTATGCCTCAAAATTTCTTTTACTCACATTGCCTGCAAGCTACAGCTTGCTAATGCAAGCACATGCCAGTGAGAACAGGGACTTCCCTACCTCTCTCATCTGCTTTTCCTGACTCTGCGCACCCACCCACATGGTTTTATATATCCTTCCTGATAAGTGCCATGCACCATGAGAGTAATCTAGGTGAAGCATTCCTTTCCCTTGTTCTCCCCAGAGCTTTAGTCCCAGTGTGGTTCCCTCCATGGCTTCTCCATTGTTGGCAGCAAGGGATTAAGAACAAGTCCCTGTTGTGGCTGAAGCTGCTTTTTTGGTAGGAGTGCTAGTTTGTACCCGTTAGACATACACAATACCCTTAGATTATGGTAAGAAAAATTACCCAGATCAGCAGTATTGTAACACCCTTAGTTCATGAATACAACAGAAAAGATAAAAAAATGAAAAGTGAAGAGTAGACAGTTGCTATCCTGAATGTTTATGAATGGAATTCATTACAGAAAGATTTTATTAATTCCTGAAAATTTTGAATATTACCTTTAAACCCCCAAAATATTCTATTTTCATTTTCAACATATCCCCCTTTTATTGCACTTTAATCTGATAAACTTGGGTAAAATCCTTCAGACAAAGAAAGAGTTTTTTAAAATCTGATTTTTTTTCCCATTCCAAGCAAAGTAAATGGATTTCACTGTAGTTGGAGTAGAATACATTTAAACTTCACATTTTATACGTACATTGACTATAAAGATCATTGTACTTTCAGGGTCATTTGAAAACAAGTGCTCACAAAGATAAAATTTATGAGGACTTTAAAACACACATGCTCCCATGAGCTGCAGTAAATAGTCCTAATTAATAAGTGACAGTCTCAAATATACACAGAGCTAAGCAATCTCTGTTAAATTCCTAGCTAGCTGAGTTAAGATGCAGGGTTTTGGGAAGTGCACTGCTTTTTTCATGTTACAGGACAAAGACATGGATTTATAGGAGCACATACTAATATTTCTGTACTATAGATTTCAAGTGGAATAGCTTCATCTTTATTTATATATATCCATCTTCAACAAAGGGAAGTGGCGCTAAGAAATCTCATGCAAAAAACCCAGCATGGAGTACTGAAGCTAAAGCAGTAGATACACAAAATATTTTAAAATGCAGAAGTGAAACAAAATTTCACATCTGGCCTATTTATAATATGTAATTGGTAATGTGCCAATATCATAATAATTACTTCATTACTGATACAATACAGAGCTGTTTGATTTCTCCTAATACACCTAGTGCTGTATAGTTACCTTTTACTGTATTTCAGTATTTCAGGGAAAGGAGGAAGCTTCAGTGCTTCAGTGCACAGGAGGTGACTGACAACATTACAGCCCCACTTGTAGATAACAGCCTGCTCTGCAGAGCATGGTGACTATGAGATTATGATGTAATAGAGTCATCCTAGCTTCACAGTTATTAGATTTTAGGTTTTGTCCAGAGTTTAGATCCAATCTGCATATCTTTTCACTCTCGATGGCTTTAAAGTAAGAGTATGAATATTTACTTATTTTAGTGCTTTCAAGCAAATCCATAGAGGAGAGTGGAACAGTTCCAAGAAACCAGAAGAAAAATGACAGATTGAGACTTTGTCTAACTTTTCATTGATGAGACCTTCTTTGTAGCATTTTCTTCCTTCTTTCCAATGAGTTTGCCCTAGGGCTGAGCACCTTTGATGGCTCTGTGCTTCAGAAGCTTGAAATTGTTTAGGCAAAACGGAATTCACCAGGAGTTTTCTCTGAGAAGGGAAAAAAAAATGTCTTCCCTAGCAGCGTTTTATCTTAGGAAACTTGAGACCATTTTTTATTTATTTGTTTTCCTCTTCTTTTTTAATTTTCAGTTTCTTCAAATTGTCCCTGCTTTACTGTCTTTTTTTCTAACTGCCTCGCACAACAACAAAGTGGAGAAACAAAATAAAGTCAGTGATAGAGTGAAAGGTAATAGACAAATGAAAAAGCAATTTGAAATCATATAATTACAAAATGGAAACAAATAACTTTTCCACATAAACTTTTCAAGAATATGAAGTTTGTTTGGTTTTCTCTAATCCAAAAAAAATAAACATCAGCTCAGTTAAACTGATTTATACTGTTCCCTTTCTGTTATACAGCATACAGTTGTGTCATATTTTTCATATTTGTGGCATAATGAGAGAACATGCCTCAAGTTTCTTATTCAGGGAAGCAGAGGCACACAACTTCTGCAAAGCTCTCAGACAAGATTAATTAGAGTATTCATTACAAGCCACAGAAAAACTTGGAAACACCTTGGAATTCACTTTGACACAAGTCATGTGTGAAAATTTCAGTCGGTGCTGAAAGTCAGGGCATTTAAAGGATTTGTTTCTTTCTTATGTAATCATAAGGACCAAGCTTATTGCTATTTCAAAAAGAATTAATTACTCTTCATTAGGAAAAAAAAGGTTTTAAGTCAAAATTAATGTGAAATAATTTAGCAACACTGTAGATTCCCGTGCATTTTGTACCAGTGGAGTCCAACTTGCGAGTAGCTTAATAGCTCACTGTCTGTATACGGCAATTATTTCAAACAGATATCTGTTTTCTACATCTATGAAGCCAGAATAAATCTAACATCCAGTGACAAATTAATGTTGGTTTTAGCATCACCACCTGGAAAGCCTTATATGGAGCACCATAAATGTGCTAGTGACCTCATACAGTATTACATCCTTTTTTTGGCAGTTCTTTCTACATTTTTATATGATACAAAATGCAGTTCTATAATGCTTTGACAAATTCCCACTGCAGCATATTTTCTTATTTCAGTAGTTATTATCTATCCATAATATTAAGCAAAATAAAATATTAGTTAATTAGTTAATTTTTTTCTTCTAAAACCCTGTCAACTGTTCTTGTCCAAAGATCGCATTACATTTGTCTAAGACTGAATAGTTTCAAGAGTATTGTAAGCAATATGAGGATTAAGCATCTGTAGAAGCAAATGTGAGATCTTTCAGATAATTCATTCTGATTATAGGTTAATTCTTTTCCTTCACTAATCCAGCTTACTTTTCAATAAACCTGCTTCCTTTACACAATTTTTTTCAAATTTTGCATATTTTTCAATAGCTATGCCTTCTCCCTCCCCTCCACAAAAAAACCCAAGAAACTACAGTATTTTATTTCATCTTATCTCATCACAATGAGATCCCACATACAATAGGAGAAAACTAAGACATTCTCCTGCTAAATATTCCTAAGCAAATTGCCTGTCTTCCTTCTCTCTGCCTGTATACCTTTCCTTTTTACTGAAGTTATCCTCTAGAGAAGTTTTGCAGGAACTGTGCAGTCTTTGCCACAAACCACACAACTCCTGCTGTAACCAAACCTACAGCCTGCCTGGGGGCCTCCCCAACAATATTCCCTACATGCACCAAAAGCTCTCTCTCACACAGTTTATATGCCTTGGTACAGTGGCACTAAATTAACAACTTTTTGATCTCCTACATGTAAAATAAGACAGCAGATATCAATTCTGTCCTTATGGGGGTGTAATGGGGTACCAGTAATTTTTGGAAGGATTTTCCTCAGTCCTGGTGTCTGGGAAGTTTATCTGGTTCCCTGATAACTCCTTTAAACATTCCCCCTGCCAGCAGCAATGGGCTGGATGGAGACATTAAACAGGTCGGGTGTGATATTCAGGCTGTCCTTTTGACCTTATGAGGTAATGTTACATTTTGAAGATGTACAGATATAAAACCTGGATTCATGGTTCATAATTGCATTCTCTGCTTATGAAGACTCCTAGAATACCTTTGAGATCATAAACTTTTCCTATCTGTGGTATGTTTGGGCTTTTTTAAATCCTCATAGGGGATTTGTGTGTGTCTACATCTGTGTTAAGAAAGCATGAAATACCTGGAGAAAAATCTTTGAACACTTAACCATGGAACTTTGCTGATAAAGGTAGTGCACACGGCAAAAGCAGTGTTCAATATGCCAGAACACCTTATATATAGAAAAGGGCGTCTATAGAATTCCTTGGCCACAGAGGATTCACATACTAATTGACTACAGATAATTCTCACACCTGTTTTTAAATAAAACTGCTGCGAACACAACCATAGTTCAAATTGCTTTGGCACCAGAACAACAAGTAGAAATGAACAGACAAGCATAGTAATGACTCAAACTGTTTCATAAATGTTCCTA
The DNA here is from genome assembly GCA_018697195.1 of Certhia americana. NCBI lineage: Eukaryota > Metazoa > Chordata > Aves > Passeriformes > Certhiidae > Certhia > Certhia americana. Next base: position 41,142,415 of record CM031859.1, read on the forward strand.
TCCCAGAATTCCCAGCAGAAAAAAATTAGGCAATTCCTTCTAAATTAGCAATGCCAACACATTGCAAAGAGAGTAGCACCCTAGTCAATATGGGTGAAAAATAGATTATCATTGTGTTGATTAAGGAACAGAGAGTTTTGGGTGTGAGAACCTATCAGAAACTGTTCTAACTGAATTTTCCTGTAGTTGAATAGCACAGGTTCAGTTAGCAACCACTAGGCATGTCCATTTCTAACTTTTTTGGATGGATTTACCAGACAAGTCAATATCTTTGCTTGATATTCCCAAGCATCAGACTCCATGTTCAGGGTGTGGGACTTGGGCACCTCCTATGGGTGTTTCCTAGTTGCATTGATCTAGCTTCATACTGAGATTTTATTTCTTTGCTTGGTAACCATGATTCCATTCTTTATAGGTCTGTCAAGTCCATTGCTAACAATATCTGCTAGGATTTATTCCATTCCTATGTATAGAAATAGCTATACAACATTATACAACAATATTGCTACCCAGTAAAAAAGCTCAAAACACAATTTGTAAGTCAGGATTTTAAGGAGATTTATGAAAGAGATCACTTAAAAATAAAAAAAAAAAAAACAATTTTTAAAAAAGCTAAAGAGCAACTTTGAAAAACACATTATGGACTATACAAATATAGGGACAATTTGGAAAGAGATTGGAAAATAATGTCAAGTATCATGCAAAATGTTGCAGGAATCATCAAATTTTAGGGAAAGTTCATGATTCCTGCAATATTTTGCATGCTACTTGACATTAACATGTCTGTAGGTACTTCCATTATTTTTAAAGCATCCACTTTATTTTTTTTAATTTTTAATAATGGAAGCTGAAGAGAAGGCCCAGAGCTTTCCTCTTTACCGTATTAAACAGGGAGACTCCAGGGACAACTGCCCTGATATTCTACCACTTTTAACCTTTCAGAGGGAGACATTATATGCATGAGTACACTGATGGGATGAAACCAGTGCCACTGCATCTGGTTATCTGATACCAGCCTCAGTCTGCAAGAACTCCCAATGGTTTTATCTCAGTTTTCTGAGTGTTCGCTCTTTCAAGTGTTAGAGAATAATAGTGTTATAACTTAGCTCATACAAAATAAAATTATCAGCTTTCTTTACTGTCATCAATAGCTTAATACAAAACTTAATTTACTGAAGTAAATTTTAGAGGGGTTTTGGGTTTTTTGTCTGTTTTGGTTTTTATTTTCTCCAGAGGAGTATCACAGACTGGGATATCATTATTTTGCAGCTCCAGCCACAAGCAGAATCTGCTAAGATCAGAGCTACCATATCATTACTAGTTTCAGTTGTGTGAAGCTGGCATGGGATTTACTTTTCTGTAAAGGGGCACTGGTTATCTCATGTTATCAAGAGTTTTAAAAGCACTTTCGTATATGATGCTAAATAATTACATATGTCAACAATCCTGCAGCAGATAACGTAGGAATTAAAAATATCTATGTACTATCATTCTATTTTTCTCACTGCAAAAGAGCTGTGCAATACTCAGCTCATAATTTGATAAACTTAACCCAGAGGAAAGGAAGGAAACAGATGTTTTATTTCATCATGAGAAGCATTTTTTTTCTCCCCCATTATGTTATTAGTATAGATTCAAAGGAACAGAGATGATAATTCTGGCCTGGAAAGTGAAATTCTTCTCCAGGGACCCTTTTTTACCTGATTTGCTCAATCAGAACTGTCTCCTGCTATCTGATCCTGGATATGGCGCTTCAGAGTGTCTAATCAAGAGATGATTATAGATGATGACATTAGGGAGGTTCAGGTTTAGTGCCATCATGGTGGTCAATCAATAATGTGATTGTACAACTCAGTACCCAGGCGAATTGTGTATAAATCTTGTTATTTACTAACTCCTCATGTCTTGCTATGAAAACAAAATTGATGTTCTCTTACAGTATAGAAATGCTCATTCTAAGAATATTTTGTCTGGTGTAAACATTAATGTTTCCAATAAAATTCTTTCAGCCTTCTTTTGGTTTTATTAAGATTACAGCTGATTCCATACTTCTAGTGACTTGTAGCTTTATCCATGTTCCATATGTTTCAAACCCAAAATCAAACCTGGCTGTCAGTATCAAGGTCTCGAGTAAAAAAAGCCTTCACAATATTCAGACCCCTTTGATACTGGTTTTGGAAAGGAGTCTTATCAAGGAGATTCAAGTTCTAAAATTTTTTTTAAATTACAAACTAAAAGGACTCCAAGAAAGCAAAAAGCTTATTGTGGATTAGCAAATGGTTCCCCTTCTTGCACTGTAAGTTGATTTGTTTCTTGTGATTGAAAGCTAATAAAGTTATGACTTTGTTCAAACATAATTTTACCTGGAAAACCACAAGATATGCAAGGGTTGTCCTGGTTTCTGTATCTATGCATCAGGTGTTCCACTTAACTGAGGAGTAGTAGAACCCAAGACTTCTTTCAAAGTCCTTTTAGACAGAAGGAACTAGAAACAATTTATGTTGATTAATTATTAAAGATTCAGAGTTATCCAGCTGCATTTCCTTAACTGCACTGAATATTTTTGGTTTAGAACTAAGTACAGTGTTTTTATAGCTTCCTTCAGGATTTATCTGTAGGACAACAGTTTACCATTCACATTCCTGGGAGGCTGCATTCTGGTCATAGTCTCTATGCCATCAGAATAAATCCAAGGATTTTTTTAATGTTTTGGCCAGACTGGCTGAAGTCTGGATGTGGCAGATTTACCAAATTTTGATTTATATAGTTTCATTTCCATTCTGCAGTGTTCCAGAAAAAAATTAGGCAATACTACAGCCATATAAGAAAATGTCTGTGGCTAACATCAACTTTCTCTTGTGGAATAAGTACACAACTGTGCTGTATACTGACCATCTCAACAAGAGCCCCCAAAACTGCTCCACTTCTGAATTCACCAGGGCAGAACAAGATTATGTGGTGCTGTAAGTCAAAGCACTTTAAATAGAAGCACTCTTGGCACAATATTTTCATCATTTAATGAGAGAACAAATAAATATTTAGTTATTACCTTTTTTTGGTATTATGGACAAGGTTTGTTGCCCTGGTCTATCCTTACTGTTTGCAATTTGATCATCATGTTAGATCAACTACTTCTTATTCATAGATTTTGCCAAGAGATTCTTTTTTAACATGAGGAGTCAGACTTAAATATTTATTGATGTATAACATCTATGGGAAAGCCAAAAAAAGCTTCAAAAGGTGAAACAAGAAGTGAGAGTTGAAATTTAAAGCTACCAGATTTAAGATGCTTCAAAGGTTTCAACCTGTTATATGTAATGGTTTGCAAAAGTGCTTTTTGAAAGTAGTTTTCCCTAACAATTTTGGGCTATGAGTGAAATTTGTTCTCTTTACTATTTTCATGATGTTCAGACACTTATGTGATACAGTGTGAATGATTTGATCCTGAAAAAATACATGCAAATGTAAATAAATCAAGTTACTTTGACCAGCGTTAGCTAACAGGAGCAAGAAGGAAAGTAGTCAGCACATAACAGAGCATAAACAGAGCATATTCAAGAGATTAATGAAAAGGCAAAAGGGAGGGAGAGAAGAAAAAAAAAACAGAGATATTATTTTGAAATAAAGTGCAAATTAAAAGCACACATTTCATATGAAGCACTAAACTATGTTAAAAAAAATCAAACTACCCTAAAAATAAAAAAGAATTGAGGCAGCAAATCTAGAACTTGATAACAATCAAATGAAATTTAAAATAATAACAACAGGAAAAGGCAAGAAATAAGTAAACCTTTACAACTTTAGGGACAAATAAGTTGAAGAAAAATAAAAGGCACATACTGCTTGGTAAAACCAAAGATGTTTAATTTGTCATAAAAAAAAAACACTATAAAACAATCAAGCTGTACAGACAACAAAAAGAATATTAGAGTTATCTGTATTTGAAACAAGGATCTAAGCCTCAGGTGTTTGCAGGAATGGCTGCAACAAGATTTTAAAGGGTTTTCAAACCACTAATAATTTCATTTTCTTGCTTTACTTATTTTTACACAAGCAGTTGCAAAGTGATAAACTACAGGATAAGCACAAAGTGATAATAGAATTTGATAAGACAGAACATGTTCAGTGCAGTATATTTCATGCCAGATGGTGAAACTAGCAGAAGTTACAAACAAATAAATGATGTCATTCATTCAAGTCTGAAGCTGACCTCCCAGAATTCTCAAGGGGGATGTCATATAAAAGATAACATCTTTGCCCCAAAGCACAATTTGATGGCAGCTACAGTACAAGAAAGCTCATGGCTAAGCAATTATATGACTTCTTCCACATTTACTACTTTACTACATTTATTACTACTTGTTGAGGCATATTTTGGCCCAACACCAAATCTGCTCCAGTTCTAGGACTTGAATGCAGTGCTCAATCCTCTCGTTCAAGACATGTATTTCCCCTCTCTTCCACCACTGCTTGATGACTCCTTTTCATAGCAGGGAGGCATTCCTAGTTCAATCCTAATCCAAAACATATTACAGACTTCTGTTGGATTCTCAGGGGATGAGAAGGGGAGGCACAGCAAGACCACCAGAAGCATTCATTCTTGACTCTCACAAAGGTCACCCATGTCCCGAGCCTGATTTGTTAAAATGCAAGTAATTCTATTGCTAAAGGGGAATTTTCATGAGACAGACTCCTGCTAACAACTAAATACTTCAAGACTATTGATTGCCATCAGAGAGACCATCATCTGGTAGAGTTTTGCTGTTTCTAGTCTGAGCAGCCTTCAAACTAGCAGCTAAAAGAAAAGAGTCTTTATTATTCTGTGTCAGCCACCCACTTCCCTACAGGCAGGATAAGATTTGCCAATGCTTCTGTAACACATTCATGGGCATAACAAGAAAGAGTACTTCTATTAACTGGCCACAGTACTGACTTCATGCTTATTAACTTCTCTGATCTCCTCTTCCTCTGCTCCCAATTAGCAGAGGATGCCTGTTTGTAGGCTTCAGGCTGGAAGCCATCACCCTCACATCCAGTTGGATGTGTGGCAGTAATTGCTCCAGCTGCAAAGCTGCCTGTAAGATCAGAGGTCCCTCCAGCCCCAGAGGCTTTCTGCAGCTGTGTGCCCTCCTGTCAGCCTGGCTCCTACAATGGAGTCTCAGCTTTGCTGGGGTGACTGCTGTGCTTCTACAGCTCTTGGTAAAGTGTAAGGACCTGACTCCCCAGTGCCTTGGGCAGCATGTTGTCATTTACTTCTATGCAAACTGAGTGTAACATATTGCTGGAGCAGTACATTAGACAGAAGAAAACTACTAAGATCAAGCTAACAACATGAAATGGTTTCTTCTCAGCAAGAGACTTCAATAAATCTCTTTAAATTTAAGTGTAAAATTCTCTTTCTTTTTCTGTACTGTAGGTTCAGCAGGGGCTGATTCTTTCACGAGTAAGCTTCTGAGTTGGTTTTTGTTTACACTTCTTGTTTTTCTCACAGCTCAGCAAACACAATCAAGGTTGCTCTGTAAAGGTCTCTTACCAGGCTTACCTGATTCACACAGCAGGTTGCAATGACAAGAACAAGATATCTGATGTGAAAGCAGACTGATCCAGAGGAAAGGAATAGTAATCAAAGATAAAACTGTTAATGGAAAGGAAAAGAAAAAGTTTTAAAGAGCTATGCAAGCAAAAAATGCTGGTAAAGAACAGTCAAATTGTTGGCTTTAATTACTGAAGAACAAGTGAGAAAAAAAAGAGGAAAAAAATTAAAAGACTACTGTCTTCTAAAGATGAAAGTGGCACTTCCTTCTCTCCCTTACATGGCATAAGGAAATAAAAGTCCATAATGTAGGTGGCAGGAAGGGTTCAGCAAAAATTCAAGAAAAGAAGGCAGGACCATCAAAGAAATAAAAATGGATGATGCAATCCAGTACACAATTGTGATCTACAATCTTTAATGGCCCAGAAGAAAGACATACCTATTAGCTTACTTTGGGGGTTGTTTCTTTTTTTCTGTGATTGCTAGTTCTCCAGTCCATTTCATTTCCTCTCCTGGTAATTTTACCATTCAAAATATGCCTTTACTACTAATTTTATTACTGAGTGGTTTGAGGTTTGGTTAGTTTTGGTTTTTTTGGGGGGGAGGGTGTTATTGTGGGGTTTTTTTTTTGGGTTTGGTTTTTTTTTTTTTTTTTTTCTCAGATGTAACATCTTGTGGAATAAGAATAAACACCTTGAAAGAAAGTGTGGCTGTATGGCATCTTACCCTCTACCTACGGAGGTAGGGGCTGTCATAACAAACTGTTTGGAAAGCCAACAATGCCTAAGTAGTTCAAACATTAGCAACGTATCATGTTATGTATCCAAGCATGACTGAATTGCAGTCAAAGGCAGAACTGTATAAGCTAGCTTTGATTTCAACAGCTTGTGTGCCAACAGCAATGTATCTCACATCACCACAGTTCTTCCTTCACTATTTCAAATTAATTTCCCAATGTGATCTATATGAAGAGAATTATAGAGGCCAGCACACCTGTCACTTCAGCCTGGGCAATATTAGTAAAAATGACATCTCTTTTGTATTAGAATTACAGTGATGAATAACAGGAATATGCTGCATTTTTTAAAAAAGTACTTTTAATTAAGCCTCATATTTTTTCATTGGGGAACATCATTTGTTCTCTAAACATCAGAAAAATCTATTCATTACATCTGATATGTACTCCGTACATCCACCCGTAGACAAGGATATCTCACAGAATGGTGCATTTCCCTCTCTCTCTAAGGAATCCCAATATCTGCTGTTAAATGAAACAAAGACAGGGTCTGGTCTCTGGGCAAATGGTTTGGCTTAGCTATATCCACACTACACAGCACTTAGTATTCATCTTTCCCTGAGCCTCAGTCACCTTAAGTCATGCTTATCATCTCTATATGTTTTCTTTTCAGCTGAACGTGTCTAGACTACTGAGAAATCTGTGTTGCAGTCTACCAGTGTTTCACTATCTGAAAGTGGGGGATGTTTTGGGGACTCTGGGTGTAGCCTAAATGTGGACACATGGCACTGCTTGAGGATGCCAGTCATACTGGGTACTGTTGGAGGACTGTACAGGGCAGAATTGCTAAACAGGATATTGCTCATGGTGGGAGGCATGAGTACTCCCTGACACATCCTATGCCCCAAATTTTACCCAGACATTTTTTCAGAAAACTGTGACTGGGGGCATAATAACATTAAAATAACAGGCATGATGACAGCACATTCTCAAACCCATCCCTGCATCTAGTATATTTAGCAATAAATAATGCTTATGACGTACACATTCCTGACTAATCTTTCCACTTCTTTCATATTTTATTTCCCTAGAATAACCCTGACAAAGGAATTGTACAATGCAATTGAGTCAGTGAAATCTTCTAACAGGACCTAGCAGTCAGCAAAGAATAAAGTCAGGAAGCAAGTATAAAGGAACAAAAAACCAATTACAGCAGGACGTTACATGCAATTAATAATAATCCAAATGAAAAAGAGGGTTGGATAGCCACATCAGCAGTATTTCCATTGCTGTGGTGACCTACTCAAACATGCAAAGTATTTTGTCCCCTGTGTCACACATCCCATACTGAAAAACTACGAAGGTGTCTCAGGATCTGGGAACTTGTTTTGTTTTATTCTCTTAAAAAAAAAAAAAAAAAAAAAAAGAAAAAAAAAAAGGGCTAGAAAATCCAGCTGCAGAAAGAGACAACAATAACTGCCTCTTACTGACAAAATGCTCTTGCAGTTTAGTTGGTCCTCTAGTTACTTTACAATTAGTCATGAATTTTTGAAGCCCTTTATTCCTTGCAGAGGAGACACAGTCGAGATGATGAGGGCTAATCATGGTATGTGAGCCAACACTCCCATTAGCAGGGGCTCTGATGCAGTCACAACTGTGCTAGCTGCATCTGAGCACTGACCAGGCTCTGGCACAGAAAATCTGAAGAATAAATGTAGACTACAATCACATTTATAAAAACACCTACATAGAAAGAGAATGAATATGCGGAAAAGGGAAGTGCCCTGTTTTTCCAGGGACATTCACATTAAAACTTATTTTGCTGCAGTTAGTCTTCGAGTAAATGAAGGCAAAATCATTATCTGCTGACCAGTGTAATGAAAGAAGTGATTACTTTAACAAGTAATTGGTGAAAAAGTGGATAACCAGTAATCAGAAACACAGACCATATGTTCTTAAATATGACCAAAACACTTGTGTATTCTTTATGTGCAATTAAAAAAAAAAAAAATTCTGCTGACATGGAATAAGTAGCAATAAGGGTAGAGCGATATGTGAAATCCTTCATTCTGGATCATTTGGGTAATGTTCCATTCATTTTAGATTCATGAGTAGGAGACTTTACAGATTGGGCATGCTTACCATAAATCTCAGGTTATCCATTATTAGGTGGCATTCTGCTGTTTCCAATTGTACATGTTTACTTAGTACATAATTAACTGCATAATAGCTGTCTGTGTTCTGCAAAGAATTTGCACTCAGGTTCTTATCAAAACAAATAGCTCTAGAAAGTAGGCCAGTTCCATTAAGCTATCCACAATCTGCATTTTCTAATACTGCTCCTCAGAAAGCAGAGTTGCAGCTCTGATTTTCCATCTGCAATTAGAGTAAAATTCAGCCACTCAAAAGGCCCCATGTTTGTGTTTTCAGGGAACTTTATTAAACCTTACAGAAGTATTTGGAACATCAAAGGGTGGAGACAGAGCAAAGCTTGAGCATACATAACGGAAGCTGGGATGATACATTTCCATAAAAATAGCAAGTACGGAGCAGATTTGGACAGGCAATTGATCATTGCACAGCTCCGTGCTATGGATCAAAAAGTTCACCCTGCAGTTCTTCCATTTCTGTGCATGATTACTACTACGAGATCAACTACCTCTGCCGTCCGGCTTCTTTATTCACTGTATGTCAGCAAAAGCTTCCAGACTTCTTTCTCCTAATAATAATGCAAAATTGGATGGAAAAGAGAAAAAAAAATAGGAAAATAAAGTCATGCTGAAAGAAAGGAGGGAAAGCTACTAATAAAATAAAACAAAGCAAGCTACTAATAAAATAAAACAAAGCACAAAGAAATAGGGATGAGCTGCTAATTAGGAAGGCCAACAGCTACAGATTAGAATGAGACAAAATATAGTGAAGTGGAGAATTTGACTACCTCATGGAATTGCAGGATGATGCAGGATATTTTTAAATTATCTAGATGCTACATGGAGAATATTTAGAACACATGCATATATACAGTGAATATTATTTTACAGATATATTCCACTTAAAGAAATTGTTTTATAATAGGTGTTGTTTGAAAGGTGATTGCTAAAAATGTGTGGGGAAAAATCATATAATCTCCCCTTTTGTTTATTGTGATAAAATGTGGTCATCATGGTGCAGAATAATATAAATATTCATAATAAATAAAATCTCTGAGACTGGGCAGCTTTAAGCTAAACATCATGAAGTATGTAAATGCCCCACTAATGCTAATGAGCTTCCACTTTTTCCTATATGAAATGTTGAAGGTCTAAGTGTGAGGGAAACAAATGATGTGCAAAATTAATTGCTCCATTCATTTGGAGAGGAGATCGAGAAGGACTTGGTTTTTTCCTGTTTTTTTATTTTTCCCTTTAAAAAAAGTTGCAGTTTTCTTACAGGACAGTACTGAGAGACACTTTTTAAAACTATTTTTCCAATTATTTTGTTTGGAAGGGATCCCCCTCAGTCCACACCTTGCATCCCCTAGAGAATTTTAGGGGATATCTGATTTGTGTAATGTCAAAATGTAGGATTTTTCATTTGAGAAAATTCCAAGATCTAATGAAGCAAACGACAGTGCCAAAATTCCAAAACTCACATTGAAACAGATATATATTTCTACAGCCTGGCATGATTTCCTTTATTTATTTTTTCAAACTCTTCACTATTGAAAATGAAATATCAAAACAAATCAAAATCAAACCCAAAGCCTGTCACATTCTGCAAGATGATGTCTATATATTTTCAGATTATCTAAATGGTATATACACAATAAATAGCACCAACTCAGGTAGACAGTGAGTACTATTTTGCACTGATCTGCGCTTTAGAACAGGAATTTCACTAAGTCCTCATGTGATTAGTCCAGATAGTAGGTATTTTTCTTTCCCTTTTGTTTTGAAATACAAGGGATGAAGAAGATTTTAAAAAAAACAAAAAAAAAAAAAAAAAAAAAAAAAAAGAAAAGTGGTCCCGACTGCAGGATTATCTTAGGCTGCAGATTATTTATTTCTTCCCAATCTCAACATTGTAAACATTTCTGCTTTATTTTTGTTGCAAAACACCTCATTATAAACAGCTCCTATGTAGATTCAGGGGTTTTATTTTTTTATAGATGAATTTAACATATAGAGTTACCTAAATTTAAGAAAGCAGGTCAACAAAGGCTTTTAAGAACTCAATGGAAGGCAAGAAAACTTTATGCTTATTTTCCATTTATGCCCTTGAGAATCCCTATCCTCACCCCTGTGAGCACCATTGTACAACTTCAAATAAAAGTCTGCGTTCATCAAACAGCTACTCTGGTAAAGTCATCCTTTTCATTCACAAGACCTCATCATCCGTCTTACAAAAAAATATAAAACAAAAAGGAACAAGAAAAGAGATGGAACCCTTCAAAGAGAAGAAAAATAAAGCTTTGGACATTGAGTGTCACCAGAACCTATGCATGTGCAAGGGCTACACGTATAAAACCATGTGCAGGTGAGTCTCAAGCAAACACTCCATCTCAGCTATGATCAAACTCAGCCCTTCTGATGTTCACTTTGAACACCAGATGCTCCTGGCTTTCAGGTGGCTTGTTGATTTTCATTAATTGAGCACTTGGTTCTTTTCAATTTGTGTTTTCTCTTGTTATATTTAGGTAGTATATACATTATTTATGTACAAATTAATACATATGTGTATCTTCACTACACAATTTAGAAATGCAAAAACACATACACATGCTATGCTGTGAAAGATTATTCACAATATATTTTGTAACAAGAAATATGCATAAAAACAATTCACTAAAACCTATCTGTTTGTTATTTTAACAGCCTCTTGAGGCTATTTTGTGCCGTAAGAAATCTAAAGGAATAAGAGAATGAGAAAAAGATTATTCTGGATTTTTAATGGTGTTGATTTATTGTACAGTACTGAGAAGCATGCTTGAATAAGATGAGAGTATACACTAATGAGGTAAATGTTCATTAAATACTAAATATGCATACTACATATACTTAATTTATATTATAAATATAACATATTTATGTAAACTCATTCTATTTATATATTTATAGAAAATTAATTAGATTATATGAATATATGTAATTATATATAAATGAAATAAATATAAGTGATTATATTTATTTTTGACATTGTCTGCCACAGCATACTCTTGGAAATGCTGGCAGCCCATGGCTTGGACAGGAGCACTCTGTGTTGGGTTAGGAACTGGCTGGATGGCCGGGCCCAGAGAGTGGTGATGAGCAGTGCTGCATCCAGCTGGGGGCCCAGAGAGTGGTGATGAGCGGTGCTGCATCCAGCTGGGTGCCAGGCACCAGTGTTATCCCCCAGGGGTCTGTGCTGGGACCAGTTCTGTTCAATGTTTTTATTGATGACATGGATGAGGGTATTGAGTCTTTCATTAGTAAATTTGCAGATGACCCTAAACTCTGTGTGTGTGTCAGTCTATTGGAAGGTAGGAGGGCTCTGCAGAGAGACCTGGATCAGTTGGATAGATGGGCACAGTCCAATAGGATGAGGTTTAATGAGTCCAAGTGCCAAGTCCTGCATTTTGGCCACAACCCCCTGCAGTGTTACAGGCTGGGGATGGTGTGGCTGCACAGTGCCCAGGCAGAAAGGGACCTGGGGGTGCTGGTGACAGCAGCTGAACATGAGCCAGCTCTGTGCCCTGGTGGCTAAGAAGGCCAAGGGCATCCTGGCCTGGATCAGGAATGGTGTGGCCAGCAGGAGCAGGGAGGTCATTCTGCCCCTGTACTAGACACTGGTGAGGCCATACCTTGAGTGCTGTGTCCAGTTCTGGCCCCTCAGTTTGGGAAGGTCATTGAGACGCTGGAGAGCATCCAGAGGAGGAAACGAGGCTGGTGAGGGGCTGGGAACACAAACCCTGTGAGGAACAGCTGAGGGAGCTGGGGTGTTTAGCCTGGAGAACAGGAGACTCAGGGGTGACCTTATCACTCTCTACAGCTTCCTGAGAGACAGCTGCAGTCAGGTGGGGGTTGGTCTCTTTCTCCAGGCAGCAGCTAAGAGAATAAGAGGACACAGTCTCAAGCCACATTAAGGAAATATAGGTTGGATATCAGGAAAAAGTTTTTCACAGAAAGAATAATAAAGTGCTGGAATGTTCTGTCCAGGGAGGTGGTGGATATATCAAAATACATCACCATCCCTGGATGTATTTTGAAAAAGACTAGGTGCATCACTCAGTCCCTTGGTTTAGTTGAGGTGTTAAGGCATGGGTTGGACTCGATGATCTTGGAAGTCTCTTCCAACCTAGTGATTCTGTAATATATAAATATAAATATGACACACATGCTAAATGTAAATAGTAAGAACAAAGAAGCTTTCTCTATTTAGTAATCTTTTTAAACAACATCTGATGATTTCAGAGTAAAAATTTTTCTCTTTCTTAATAATGCTCAATGATGCATAAGTTGGGCTCCAGAGGTCTGGAAGAATGAGATTGTCGAGTTTGGCCCCTTCTTCTTTCTGGAAGCAGCGAACCAGGGAGTGTGAAGATGCATGTCATCTTTGACTATAGCTAGTCAAAATTTAGGTAGATGCATTTCAAAGAATGGCCAGAGAGGGGAAAGATAAGTCTGAGCAGCTTCAAAGAGCTGTCAGACTTGGGCCATGGTTTGCTTTGTTTGGAGCAGCTCAAGACAAAGAGGGAGTAAGGACTGCTCCTATTTGACCACAAGGTTCCTCTAATCTGACTGACCATAGTCACTGACAATAATGACTCTACATATGAACAAGTAATGCCTGCTTTCCCTCACAGGTGATGAAATGAAGGAGGTGCCTCTGAGGTTCAGTGGCCTATTTTTGATTGCTCCTGTGTGACATACCCTATAAAGCCTCTTTCACTGACAAGGAAGAGAACTGAGACACACACTTTGGCAATAAACTTACATATTGCAGATGCTTAATTTGGTCAGACAACTCCAGACTTTTTTGCCTACTCTAATTTCAGCATCTACATTGGTGTCACTTAATGCTTGCCTTTAAGAGTTTAGTTCTCTGACACTAATGTTTAAAAAGCTGGGTTTTTTTCTGAAAACTTGTAGAGGTAGAAATTGTGCAGCACTAGGATTTTATCTGGTCTGGTAATCTCAATAATTCTAGAAAAAATCTGGGACAAAATTCATAATCTGAGTAACTAAGCAGGTAACAGCTGAATCCTGGGTCCATTTGTTGGTTACTCGTTTACCTTGATAACATCTGTCAGATGTGATCTTCCCTTTCAAGCTCTTTCCATTCAGTTAAAAGAGCTCTAACTTATTTCTTTCTCCAGAAGTGCTTTGTGATGGGATAGGGAATTCTCTTATTCTGCCCCACCTGATAGTTTGTATTACTGGGAAAGCCAAGCCATGGGCAAACAGGCTCTATCTGAGCTGCCAGTGGTGAGACTTGTGCATTGTCCTATATGAGGTCACACTGCAAAGGGTTTCACTGATCCTTTAACTCCAAATTTTAGTCCTGTTGCAAACTTATCCTGACAACTACATTCACTTCCAGGCTGGTCTTAAAAGCTGCAAAAGAAATTCTAATAGAAGCTCTGGATTCCATGAAAGATAGCTTTAGTCACTTTCATCCATGCAAATTTACATGTTGTAGACAATAAGAATGAGGTGTGAATTTATTTTCACTGGGTAAGAAGTCCTATTCCCCCTGTGAGTCAGTATATTTTTCAGAAACAAAGAGAATCATGAATGAATAACATATAAACGCACAAAAACACAGGAAATAATTGAATATAAATTTATTTCATCCCAAACATCCACTATAATAGCAGGCACTTTTTACATTAACTGATTTTACATCATGCATATCTGAGCCATCCTATTTCTCTCCACTGGCTAGCTGAGAGACATTTCCCAGTGAGAAAATCAGGTGAAGGTACTTAACCAAAAGCTAAACAACAAAAATGCCAACATTCCTATTTCTGATCAAGTTTTCATTTTTGCAAGTTGTATATATATGTTTAGAGCTTAAAGCCAACTTCTCTAGTGAGTTGTAAATATTTAGTTAGTATCTGGTACATCATACTGGGTCACAGCTGCATTTACCCTGCTGATTTTTCTTATTGTAGGATTTTGATCAAAGGCTATGAGAAAAGTCATCTTCCAACCTGCTAGTTTCACTTATTCAAGGTAGCAGAATTTTTCCTAATGGTAAAATATGTTCTTGTCTTTAAACTGTGCTGTGTTCAGAATAAAATCCCAAGGCTGGTTTTCTCAACAGGAATGCTAAGCTGACATGTGTGAAAGTGATGACTGCTTAGGTCTATATTCCAGCATGTGTACACAGATGGAAATAAAACAATTTCTATTTAAACTTTATGTTACTGACTTCTTTTTTAGTATGAAGAGGAATTACAATGCCCTGGGCACTGTTCTGCAAAGGATTAGATAATAAAAAAATTCTACTAGCATTGACAGTGGAACCTTTTCACAATGTGTCTTTCCATGGTGTTATGCAGAATTTACATAATGTTTGTTGCCTGTCTGTGATTCCTCCATACTTTGTAGGTTAATTTGCTCACAAATCCATAGAAAATGAGCACTCTACAAATTATCTGATACAAAGAACCTATGAATGTTTCTTAAGAATTAACAGAGGTTAATACTTAAAGTCATGACTGCTTTTTACAGGGCTATACTTGAGTCCATACTTAGATCTGTAAAGTTGCTTTCAGAACATAGTTGTGGTTAATATAAGGGGAAGGTATTTATAGCATCAGGAGCTGTTACAAAGTGAGCTGGAGCCCCTTCTTCAACTGCTCTCTATAAATATCAAATCATGAAAATAAAAGCACACACTCAGTTCCACGGTAAACACAAATGCTTCTCAAATATGCTGCCTCACAGACAGGTTCACTGACATTGAAAGTGCTTTTCATAGCCATAATCTCCTAATTGTTACACAATGAAAACACTCTGATGTCCAAGCAATTTCTTGCACGCTTGAAAAGTCAGACAAACCAGACCCATCATTAATCATATCAACAGTATTGACTGTTTCATTTATTTTTCTCATCTATGTCTCTCAGACATACTTGAATAAAAAGCATGTCAACCCATAATTCCTGGTTTCTCTTTAGCAATGGGAATGACAAATGTGTAGTCTGCAGCAATTTGTGTCAAACCAGTGTCATGGGGTTTTTTTACTGTATTTGGTAAGGAGTTTGAAGTGTTGTGAATAGGGCTATCAGTCTCTCTACCACCTACAACATCTTTGGAGACAATTTTCATCACATTTGAATAATGTTTTGGTACAGGAACACTTTATCTCTAAGATCTGGAAGCACATTCAGACACAGTTTTCTTACATTTATCATGTCTCATACACTATGAAAAAGTTAGAAAGAAATGTGCTTTTTTCTTTTCCACCTCACTGGAAGTTCTGTTAATTCATGTCATCAGTAGGACATAGGGACCACCAGAAAAAAAAAAAAACAAACAGGTATTCTGCAATGGCTTATCCAAACATTAAGTCAGAAATAACATGGCCTCTTCCCTAAAAGAAGAGACTATGACTTTCTACTACTGATGCCTGCTATGTCTTGAAAAGTCACAAAAGGAGGCTAACTTTACTGTCTCCCATGGCCTAGTAAGACATGATCAAAGAGCCACATTTTCTATCCAAGGGAAGATGGACATATTAGAGAGGACATTTCATTAAAAAAAGAGAGATTTTTTATCAAAACTCAGTGAAGACATCTCCCTAGTATTTGAGAGACCCTTTTATACACAAGTGTGAACTGCTACTGCCTGTACTCTGGTCTGCAGAGCAGTTAGGGGCTTATCTGCAAAGAGTGGCTGATCACCATGACAACTTACATCAGTCAGGATGTTTCTGATCAGCTGTTTGTGTCAGAAGTTTAAATTGTTCCTTCCTTAACACATGAACACTAAACTAAGAGAGTATATATTTATCTTTATTTTCTGTTTACCATTATTTGTCTTTTCCAATAGTTCTTATTGGTGATACTTCCTGTCTCTGTTGCTTGCATTATCTTAGCTTGCATTAATTCTTCGCTAACAATGATGTGAATTAGGCATTGCAAAAGGAACAGTGAAAATGAGAATAAAAAAGTTACCCTTAACACATAAACTTTTATAAGTAGTACTACTCGATATGACATCAATTATATATATGTGCATATATATATATGAGAAACAGAGAAATCATGTTAAGACCAGAGATAAAATAAATTTTTCCTGTAGTAATCAGAATTAATGTACTGTTTCCTTCTAATGAAGCACTAATGAGCCATCAATTTCACAAACTAAACAACAAAAGCTACAAGTTTGAAAAAAAAAGTGTGAATTACTCTGTTTTAATTGTTGATTAATTTCAATTTCTTCTACTGTGGATCAATTGCTGCTATAAACAGACTAGATTTCTTTTAGATTATGAGGTTTTTTCTTAATGAATAAGGAGACCTTTCCTATTTTATTCTTTAATACAGAACTCCATATCTTAGAATTAATGGGATGAGATTGGATCAAAGGAATTCAAGGCTCCTACTGTGCATGTCATTCTTGTCTCCTCACTAGAAATGGAATTACTGCTTTTCTGAATGAAGGGGATAACGCTTCACCACATTAATCACTAAAATTTAACAGAAAAGTCAAATCCCACCCTTCCCTTCTGTCTTGAAACATCCCTAAACACAACACTGTTGAACTTTTTATGCTCAAAATTAAAATTTAGAACAGAAATATTTAAAGTAATATTTAAATTAACAGTTACCTGATGAAACATGTTTGTTTTAACTGAAAACAAAAAGGAAACAGTAAATACTTGAAGTCTCAGTACCATGGTGATGTTCTACCATACACTGGCTCTTTTGAAACAGTTAATGTCTATGTAAAAGCAAACTGTGAAAGGGAACAAGAGATCTAAAGGTCCATCTAGATCAGGATACCATTCCTGACTAAAATCATAGTGTGTGGACAGCAGGACTAGGGAAGTGATCATTCCCTCTTTCTTGGCACTGATGAGACTGTGTCTTGAGTACTGTGTTCAGTTTTGGGCTCCTCACTACAAGAAGGACATTGAGGCCCTGGACCGTGTCCAGAGAAGGTGAAGGATCTGAAACATGAATCCTGTAAGTAGTGATGGAGGGAGCTGGGGTTGCTTACCCTGGCAAAAACGAGACTGTGAGGAGACTTAATTGCTCTCTACAACTACCTGAAAGGAGATGGTAGACAGGTGGGCATTGGAGTCTCCTCGCAAATAACAAATGACAGAATGAGAGGAAATGGCCTTGTTTCACCAGAACAAGGTTAGTTTAGACAGTAGGAAAACATTTCTTCACAAACCATTGGAACAGGCTACCCAGAGAAGCAGTAGAATGACCATCCCTGGAAGGGTTCAAAAATCATGTGAATATGGCACTTGAGGACATGGTTTAAGGGTGGTGGGGCTAAGTTGATGGTTGGTGTTGATGATCCTAAAGGTCTTTTCCAAAAAGGGTCATTCTTTGATTCTAAGTGTGAAAATGAGGCGAGTACATCTAATGCTTTCCCCTATTTTCAGCTATTTCAGTTCCTGATTTAAAGATGAGATGTTTTCTGTAATAAATATAGATATTAAGAACTGTACAGAAGGCTATAGTATCATCTAGAGATAACAAATGAACTATCAATAAGCCAACTCAATTATCAAAATTAATTTAGCTTATGTTTTGCATAGGTTAACTTAATTATTACTGAATTATGTAGCATTTGGGTGAGTTGGAGAACTAAATGTGGACACTTTTGGAACAGAGAGATAACATTTTATTCCTAGAAACTTCAGTATTTAATGCAAGGCCAAGCCTAATAGTTTAGCATAATCTCAGTCAAAGGTACTGAAACATGAAACACACTGCTGTTATCAGATGCAACCTCAATCACGTCAGATTTTGACATACCAGGAATCTAGGAAAAGAGTTGTACTATTGGTATCCCAAATATTTACTGCCCCGTTACTGCAGCTGTGTTAGAGATATTGACACAGGTCATTTCTGTGATAGATCAAGACATTGACATTGCTAGTATTTAGTCTTTTCAAACCCATTTAAAAGAGATATAATTAAAAATCCCCTCAGCAACCTTTTCTGGTTCATAGCCTGGGCATGGGGCAAGTAATTACTGACTTAATTTTGCTGTGTTCTCTGAAACCACTTATTTAAATGAACATAGATAATCTCTTCTCTAAGGACACCAATTTTGTAGATATTATATGGCTGATCAAGTTCACTAACTTGTTGCTGAAGGTACAAAATTATTTCTGTGAAACCAAATAAGCAAATCAGTAACCATGGTCTTTGGCAAGGTACTGTGCTGTTGGAGTTGTTATCCTTTCAATGAGGTGTTACTGGGAAGCCACATCTGCTTGCCTTTCTTGACAGATGGAAATCAAAAGACCCCCAGTAGTACTATATTCACACTTATCCTGGTGTCCTTGCCAGTGTTCTTTCAGCCAACAGTCTAAGAAGTCCTGATCCTGGGTCCTGTAAGCTTTAGTCATTGCTGAATGTAATGTGTATTGTAATAGGCTACATTGTCATCGCACAACACTTTGTAATGTTATTTAATGAAATATTGTCAATACTGCACATGTGAAATTGGCTTTGCAGCAACAAAACTTTCCATTTACAGGAACTTTTATTTCCACTCTTTACAATAACCTTTCCCAGACCAGTGTTTAGAAACAACTTTCACATAAGTAATTTAGGGAAAACAATAATTTACTTGCAACTTTGTGAAATGGGTGTGAAATGATAAGCAGCGCCCTGAATCATCTGCCCTTGATAGATGACCCAGAATCCAGCCTCCAGAGAGCCACATCCTGATCTGAATTCTATGACTGAAGATTGGTTTCTAATGTAAGTCAGACTATGCTGTAACCCAGCATGCATAAAATGAGTAAAGGACTTTATTTACTCTTATCTCTAAGCAAAGCTCCAGCTTTTCACTCTTTTCTAATATACATTTAAATGACTTCAAGTCTCTTTACTTTCCTGCCTTAGAATGATACTTGATATATTTCTGTATTGTATAGTTTGTGCTCATGGAAAGAAAAAAGAAGCTTCATTAGATATTCAGTTTGACATTCTGGCCCCAGAAGAAATAACATTAGTTTCATACTTATCCATCTGCTTTTCTGTTTCAGCTGGAAAATCTCTGCTTATAATTTTCTAGGGACATGTGGGCGATTTTCCAGTTGTGCCATTAAAATCCGCTACATCCTAAAAACATGCTAATTAGTGTTCTCTGGTGGCTCTGCCTGCAAAACGGCGGTGGAAAATGTGTCCCAAAATGAAAAACTTTGTAATTCACAAGCTAAATTCAAGTGATACATCTTACTTTTTTTGGCTGATATGAAATCATAGCAGTCAAACACATCTGAAGTCATATTTAAGTAAAAATAGTTTAAATTTCAGAATAGATTACATAAATTGCTTTTTAAAGCCAGCTCTCACAAGAAAAAGGCTGACCACTCATATTGCCTAGCAACTCCATTTTCTTACATGGAATCCAATATCTGATTGTAATGATATGGGGAGTATTAGTTAGGAGTAATAATTTGCATGAGAAATATTCTCATTCAAATTCTCTGTTCTCATTAGGAACAGCATCTCTATTCTAAAATTGGTCAGCAGTAGTTTGGAGTCATCCATCTGCCCAGAGGTCTTTTGTCTGTATGAAATGGCAGGTGAACATTGTATGTTAAGCAGCATATTGATGGAACAACAAAGTGGTTCAGAAATAAACAGGGGAAAAGAATAGAATCTTGCTTGGTCCTTCAAGGTAGCAACATATTACACATTTAATTTGTCCTACCAAGGATTTCAAAGACCTTTACAAGCATTCAAGTTAGAAATTATATAACTCATCATAAGCAGGTCTTCCATCGACCTCTTTTAACATTTTTGTTTGCTTTTTTGCTGTATTTTTTTCCTTTTAAAGTATTTTTCATACTCCACTTTTTTTTTTTTTTGGTTTGTTTTTTGTTGTTGTCTACACATTAAAATTTTGAAGCATTGAAGTGTGGAAGTTTTACATGCTCCAGCTTTGTGTTCTTATGAAACATTCCTGTGATCAGAGACATTTTAGACAACAGACTCAAGAAAATTGAGGAAAGAAACAGGCCCTGGTGGGTTGCTGTGTATTTGGGGTTTTTTCCTGGATATTAAGTTTGGCTTTCAATATAGGTCTTCAAAAACTCACAAAGATGAAAACCACAGGCACTACATCAACACATCCAAATTAATTGTCTATTTGCAGTTGCTGAATTATGACTTTTTATTTCCAAAATCTTAAAGTGAGTTCTGTTCAAGTTTTGTGTTTCTGTCTGTTTTTTTTCTCTTGAGGGATTGCATTTACAGACTTTTAAACTTCTCCCAGAGGTATTATTACACTCTGATATATTTTTGAAAAATAGCACCTTCTAAGCCTACAGTTCATGTTTATGATGAATACAAGCACAGCAGAAATCAATTCCATCCAGACTGTAAGAAGCTGGCTTGGCTTCAGGAATCAGCATTTTTTTCAATCATTAAGCACCAATTAATATGCTTCATTTTAAGCTTGCAGATACCCCCAGTGGAATATGACCTCCCTTGAGCTCTCTATAACTAATTTCTGACAGAGGTTAGAAAAGACTGAAAAAACAAATATGCTATTGTACCCCCTCAGTGGTTATTCTCAGCTAATACCTGACTATGGCTGAAAAATTTACTGAGAGAAAATTATACCTGTATGTTTGCATTAAATTACGCTTTTTAAAGTCCTCTTCCTTTAATTCATTTGCTAACCATTAATTTCTGTAATAACATAATTGTGTTTTCTTGTTTTATTCCTTTCCTAGCCAAGAATTCTCAAACTCTCTTGGCAAGTTGATTGCTGCAGACTACTGTACGAAGGGGTGAATACTCACTCATCTACTAAGAGTTCAAGGACCTTTGTATATTTTCTGATATCAGGAATAAAAAAAGGGCTCTGGTTAAGTGCCAAGTTATAAAGATCATATGCTTTATTATTTTTGGATAGTTATATTCTACTTGATAAGTTTAAAATCTAAGCCTGCAAGATTCAGATCATTCCAGGAGATTGCTTGAACTGAAAACCAGCCAATAAAACAGAGCATCTAAAATGCTAACCCAGAAATGTTTAGCGTCATGAACACATGATCCTGGGCAGAGAAATGTGTTCATGGACAGATATTTTAGGGAGTAGATTGAAATTCATCTGTGCATACCTCAGAGATCCAAATAAGACATTCATTATTTCAGCTGAGACATATTGTTTCTCGATGGTGCAGTCCAAATATTCTATCACTGGACAAATGAATCATTAAGAAATAGGATGTGCTGCTAATGGAAGAGATTGTTAATTGCAGAAAAAATCACAATAAACACCTTAGTCTATGGCTTCCACTCATCTCACTTATTGAAAAGAACAATATTACAGGCAAAGAAGCACCATCTCTGTCTTTTATCGTATCAGCCCAAGCCAACTATTCAGATACCAGGTCATTATTTTTTCTGTCTGCATTTGCATGTTTTCTCCAATTATAGCTTCATTACGTTTCTTATTAAGAGTTTATCTCATTGCATAGGTCTCCCTATAACCCTGTGGTTCATTCCTCTTTCTGATCTGATTTTTTTGCGAGGAACTATTGGTAGCAAAATGAGTCAAGTTCAAACATACATATTCCTTTAAAAATTAATAAATGTACAGCTTCTGGATCTTGATATAGATTCCTGATTTCAGCTTCTCTTTCTATCCCAGCACCAGGGAAACATGAAAATCAATTATGTTTGCTTCCCTTGGGTATTAGAACAGTCATTGTAATAGACTGCAGAGTGCATGTATTCAGAGCATGTAACATGTATAGTATAACATGTATAGTATAGTTATATAACATATATAGTTATAACATGTATAGTATAGAAAGCAGCCCATATATAACATGTATAGTATAGAAAACTATAACTATTTCTTATAACACGTATAGTTTAGAAAGCAGCCCATATATCTAGGGACAAAACTTATGTACAAAAGTACTAGACATTTCCCAAGTTAAAATGCTGCTGAATAAATGTACCTTTAGCTTTACAGAAACTTCTTTTTACATGTCAAATTTTTTAAATGCATTACTAGTGTGTCTTTCCAAACAGCTGGGACACTAGATGTTAAGAACCAGAAGAGCATTAAATTATAAAGATATTATGGATGGTTCCAAAATATCAGATATACATAACTAAGATTTCAGTTTCCTCAACATGTAAGAACCTCAGAATCAATTTTCAGGGGAGAATAATTTCAATATTATCAACAGCTTATTATATATTGCCAGCTGAGTTATAGGAAAACATTTACTGATGGAGAAGTCATAAAAATCATAGTTTGAAGTCCTTTACATGTTGTCTTCCTCACTAAACTTTCCAGCCCCATACAGGGGTTTTTTAGGAATCTCATCAAAAACTTCAGTTTTGACTTTAGTGTTTCACATAACTAATGCCATCATTTTGAAAGTGGAATTTCTCCAGGGAAAAAAACAAAACAAAACAAAACAACAACCACACAGTAGACTGGTAAAAGAAGAGATGAAACTAAGGCTGTGTTTCTGTGATGTCATCAAGTGAGCATATTTGCTTAAGCACAAGACTCTGCTAGGACTTTGTTAGTTTTGGACAGTTCAGAAATGTTAGCCACTTCAAATAGCAGTGGAAGGGTTTTATTTATTCAAGGATGGTGCAAGCAGTGACCCAGGCATTGAGGGGATTGTCTATTCTCACCTCCCTGCAAGGTGAAGACAGAAACTAAAGAACACCTTCTTTTGCAGCCAACAACCTTCTTCTGTTCTGATGCCTCCCCTTCTGTTGCCGCTTTATTCTGCTTTGAAATCATATTCATACATTCATGACAGAATGGATGAAAACAATCTTGAAAACGCTGAGATTCAACAGTTATTTTTACAAACTTTCTGCAAATGTGGGATGCAGAAACACTCAGACAGCTTGCAAATATACATGGTGTGGGCCATCGTAAGGGGGGAAATAAAGAGCCTCTACTGTCACCCCTATCACAGAAATAGATCCAAAGCGAGAGCAGCAAGAAACTGTTAAACAAATAAAAAGAAATACTGGACTGTGTTTTACTAATGCTCACTTCACCAGCTACGTAAACTATTACATGGGTCTGAAATCAGATATACTAAGTGGATACTCAGCAAGCACAGAAGTAAGAGTGCAGTCTCTCTGCTGGTCTGTCTTCAGCTGTGGAGTCATGCACCACAATGGAAAGTTCTGTTATTCCCAAGCATGGCTCCAGAGCAGGTCTGCTCAGCTACAGCTACATAATGTAACTAGCTAATTAGCTTTCAAAGCAGGCTCTCATTCCCATCAGCAAATTGAAGATGTTCTGCTTCACAAGTCTTGCACCAAGGGAAGCCATTTCTTTTCTTTGGAAAACTCCTCTGGAGCTCATTTGTCCCTGCTTCTCACTTTCTCTCCAATGGATTAATTAAGCATTCTCTGTGTTTCTGTGCTTTAGCTTGATGTAGTTTATGTTTTTCCTGTGGACATGACTTCCTTCAGGATTAGATGAAAATTGAGCCAATATCTTCTGAAAAGTAGCAAAAATGCCTTTATAAGAAATCATTTGCATTTTAATCTTTTTTTTTTTTTTTTTTTTTTTTTTTTTTTTTTTTTTTTTTGTGGGCAACTGTTTGTTTTTTTTTTTTTTCTGGTACATTTCTAGTTGCTGAGGAAGAAAATTATATTTTCCTTCTGAGATATAACGCAAAAACTCTCAGTGAGACTGAGGTTGGTCACTGACAAAAATATTACCAAATATTGCATTGTCAATGTAAAATCCACACCACTGTTACCAGCAGGTATTGATTCCTTTCTCATATGAACTCTGTAAAAAGTGTATTCTTGATTCTCCTCTAACACCTCTGCTCAACAGCAAGTATTGCTTACACTTTCCATGGTTATGGTTTCAGCATATGAAAAGATTTGCTTTTATTTTGCTCTTTTTATTTTATGGCTTCCATGTGCAATCATCCATCCTGTGTTCTGCTTTTTATGTATTTCTTTCTTTAAGTATGTATCTGGAATTATTAGTCACATGGGAGCTAAATACCCAAATCCCATTAATGTTCAATTAGACAGACAGGTCTAATGGACAGCCAGTGAAAATTCAGCCATTACTTTTGACTCTGTTCTAATACACTATGGCTCATCCTTCAACCCCAAACTATTATTTCTTTTCTTTTTCTTCCTTTGAATATTAAATATTGGCAGGACTACCCATTTAAATCTTAACTAGGTATGTCTTTATGCAATTATCTTTTTTGTGGTTTTAAAATGTTTTATCTCATTTTTACAGACAGATAACATTGACACTATATTTGTTCAAATCAACAAATTTAATTTTTCACAAGTTCACTTCTTTCCAGTCATACTGAAATTATTGCAAGAGATGCAAAATTTATTCTGGTGGAAATCATATACCAAAGTTAATATTTCTTCATTTCTTAGGCAAAGCAGTCTTTAATCTAGGCTGATATCTTTGTGTTGTTTGCTTTAAGACACAACAGGGGAGAGGCATAGGAGGAAATGTATCAACTTGAACACAAAGAAATGCTCTTTCAAAACAATTTTTGATATTCGTTTTATTGACTTTACCTACTTACTCCCTAAATATTTCTTTATCTTACAGACTAAAACATTGTGGTATCAAAATACTGGCAGCTATTTCAATTCCTTTAAAAATTTTGGCTTTTCTCAAATATGTGTCACCAGGTATTATCATATTACAAGTTTAAAAATATATAAAAATAATAATTATCTAAGTGAAATTTATCCTGGTATTTCTTTGACTAAACAGACTTTTCATTTCTTCATTTTCCTTTCCAAAGGAAAAAATAATTTTCAAGATAACAGAGTATTTCTTCAATTCACTTCATTTTAATTAAGAACTCATTTCAGCACTGTCTTCCCCAGCTTGCCAGGAAAAAAAGAAAAATGAGAAAGGCATTAAGGTCATAACAGAAGAATTCCATATTGCTCTTTTACTTAACATAGAATATTCTCCTTCCCTTGCCATCTCTTTAGGAGGAATTCTTCAACATTTTTTGTGCTTTTTCTAAGCTGCAGCCTAAACTGGACCCTATTCTCTAATTACCATAACCATAAATCCTGCTTCCATCACTGTAATCCTCCCTTGAAACTCCTCTTTTCTTTTGATTTTTTTTGATTGCTACTAAAAAAACACTAAGGGCATTTCAATGCTGAAAATTACAAATGCAATAACAAATATTAACTTATTTAGATTGTTCTTTTCATCTGGAAAGCCACTTAGATGACAAGTATTTCTATTGCTGATGACTCCAAGCTGAGTGGTGTTGTTGCCACACCTGAGGGACAAGATACCATCCAGAGGGACCTGGGCAATCTCAAGAAGTGAGTCATGGGAATCTCATATGGGTTAACAAGTCCAAGGTGCTGCACCTGGGTAGGGACAACCCACATTATCAACACAAACTGAGGGACTGACAGATTATGAGCAACCCTGCTGAGATGGACTTGGGTGTGCTGGTCAGTGAGGGGCTGGACATGAGCTGCTAATGTGCACTTGGAGCCCAGAGAGCCAACTCTGTCCTGGGCTGCATCCAAAGCAGCATGGCCAGCAGGGTGAGGGAGGGGATTCTGCTCTGCTCTGCTCTGCTCTGCTCTGCTCTGCTCTGGTGATACCCCACCTCGTATGCTGCATCCAGCTCTGGGGTACCAGCACAGAAATGATATGGACCAGTTGGAGCAAGCCCAGAGGAGAGACTCCAAGATTATTGGAGAGATGGAACACCTCTCATATGAGGAAAGGCTGAGAGAATTGGATTTGCTCAGCCTGGCAAAATGAAGGCTTAGGGGTGACCTAATTGTGACCTCTGAGTGCCTGAAGGGAGCCTACAAGGAGGATGAGGAGAGAGCTTTTACAAGATCATGTAATGATAGGACTAGGGGGAGTGAATTCAAACTAAAAGACAGTATGTTTAGATTATGCACTAGGAGGAAGTTCTTTGCTGTTAGGGCAGTGAGGCACTGGAAAAGGTTGCCCAGAGAAATTGTGGATGCCCTATACTTGGAAGTACTCAAGGCCAGGCTGGATGGGCTCTGAGTAACCTGCTTTAGTAGAAAGTGTTCCTGTCCATGGCAGGGAGGTTGGAACTTGGTGATCTTTAAAGTCCCTTCCAACCCAAGTCATTCTATGATATTATGGAAGAATTAATCAATATTTTAGTGCAGTTATATCCTAGAAAACCTGCCACTAAACCCTCTGCCTCTAACCCAGGAACTGTCATATCTGGTGAATGATGGCCCTGATGGCAAATTTCGGACATAACCAAATGTAATACAGAATTTCCTATTGTCTTTTTCATTCAGCAGGCCACACACGAAGTGCTAGACAATATGAAATACAACTAACATGTTCCTTGTGAGAAGAGACAAAGAATATGATTATATTTTATTTACTTACTTACTTACTTCCTCATTTGGAAGTTTCAACATCAGGCTAATTAGGAGTCTCTCTTAGTCAAAGATATTTTTGAGGGTGGTCAGATCCAGGTGCTGGCAGTTGATGGTCTGCAGGGATGGCCTCTGTGAGGAAAATACAGGGGCTGTCCTGTGTCAGACACTGCCAGATCCCACAAATTCACCACAGGACACTGCTGAACCCTTCAGCCTGGTAGTGATCTGGGGAAAACTTATTTAAGAAGGCAAAGAAGATGCACAGCAGTGGGAAAAATAACAGTACAGTGAACACTAGGTTCAGATAAGTTGGAGAGAGGCTCCAGGACCTGGACCAGCCATTTCTATGTAGCCCATGGAAAAGACCATACCAGAGAAGGTAAATATGAAGGAACTGCATCATGTGCAGAAGAGTCCAAGATAGAGCAGGTTTTTCTGGAAGGACTGCAACCCATAGAGTGGACCCATGCTAGAGAGGGAAAAAGACTGAGGAGCAGGAAAAAAGTGTGAGGATGAGGGAGGGGCAGACAGGAGCTCAGCTTCTCACTTCCCACCTTCTTACTCTGTTTCATTGGGGTAAAGGAGTTAGAGTCAGGAATAGAGTGAAATTGTACTAGGAAAAAGGGGGACTGGGAGGGAAAACATTGTTTTGACCTGTTTTTGTTTCTCACTTTTCAATAAATTGGCAAAAGATTAAATTAATTTTCCCCAAGCCAAGCTTGCTTTGCCTGTGGGAGTAATTGGTAATTGATCAGTAATTGATCTCTTTTTATTTCAGCCTTGAGCTGTTCCATTATGTTTTCTTCTCTTGTCTTGTTTAAGAAAGGGAGTAAGAGAGCAGGTGGGCTGGTATCTGACTGGCAGCCAGTCAGACACCAGCCAAGGTCAACCCATAGCAAACATTACATAACCTTGGTCTAGGGAACTTACCAAAGATAAGGTTTCAGTTTAGGAGCAAGTATGTAGATTTTTCCCAGATCAACAGATAATTTAGGACTCAGAACTTTTAGAGTAAGGTGCAGACCCTTTCTCTCTGTTTCTGATTTGTTTGGGAGTTTTTTAGCAAGTTGGATATTTTAGTTTAATTAAGAATATTTTGAATTATATGATGTGCCTTTTTTGCTGAATAGTGTTATGTAAGTATATAACAAATATGATTTATTCTATAACAGTGATTAAATGAGCATAATGTGTTATAATAAGCAGGTTCATTGTATTAGCAAAGGATAATTTGTGCATACTGATGTATCACCAATCTGCAGGATTTTCTGTGTCAAGAAATGAGATAGTTGTGAGCTTCTCCTTTTTTACATTTTATCAAAGTGCATCCACTGGAATACTGCATACAAGTGGAAACCACTTCTATTGGAATGTGGCAGTATGAAATATTGTTCACTAACCATTCCCATTACTCATATTAGATAGAAGCAAGATGACATCAAAGGAATCCAACTGCAGAGACTCAAGTGGTGAATAAAACTAATTAGAGTCACATTTAATATCTTTATGTGGTTTATGTCAAAGTAACAGTATGTCTGTACTTTCCATGGCAAGTAATAGGCCTCTTAATTTTTCCACAATAAATCACTATAGTTCTCCATCTCAGATAATACTTGAATAATGTGAAATCACAAGAATTTTGTTAGAGAAGTATTTTAATCTTCACTCTACCTTGCCAGAAGGAATTTTAATGTATAAAACCAGTTTTGTGTTAATGTTTCAATCTGAGGTGTGAGATAATAATGACTTCTATTTTCAGAATCAATGCAGACTACTCAGATTGCAAAAAAAAAAAGTCCTATGCTACTTATTAGGAATAGACTAGCTTGAAAAAAAATCACTAGTAATGAGTGAGAGGGTTGTCTTCCATTTTCTATGACTTATCCTATGGAAATAGAAAAATAATTAATTATAATTAATGAAGTCAGTGTCTATAATGGGTTTAGACCATTACAAGTCAGAACAAAACTTGACTCATTTAGTAAAAATACCAGGAAATAAACCCCAATATTTTTCTTTATTTTAATTCAGGTGATATGAATTATTGACTTTTTCATGAAAATAGATTTTTCCTACATACAAGTGTACACAAAAACAAAATCAGAAGGATGTAAATATGCCATTCACTTCCTCTCTGTTACAAAATATGGTGTGTAAGATATATACCAAAGCTGATCTCAATTTTCCTCTGAAAATCCAGACCTGTTGAACATTATGAAGGAATTTTATCTACATCAAATTAGGCACATTAATATTAAGCATTCATTTGAAAGATAAGCACCTCTAATATATTTTAAAGATCATAGAATGTCATAGGTTGGAAGGGACCAACGATCATCAAAGTTCAACTCCTTGCCCTGCAGAGCACAGCCCCAAGAATCACTCCTTGTGCCTGAGTATATTGTCCAAATGTTTCTTGAATTCTTCAGTTTTGATGCTTTGAAATAGACATATTGATGTACCCTAAAATAGAATGGAATACACACTTAAAATAGGTGAAATAAATAGCAATGTCATTATTTTTTCCCTTTCAGATTTGAAAAAAAGACTAATGGGTCTTATGTAAAGTTAGGTGGGACCAGTAAATCCCGGATGATATCAGTGCTGTCCTATGTCTTTTCTAAAAAAATAAAAGAGAAACCAAAGCCA
Organism: Certhia americana; assembly: GCA_018697195.1. Taxonomy (NCBI): domain Eukaryota; kingdom Metazoa; phylum Chordata; class Aves; order Passeriformes; family Certhiidae; genus Certhia; species Certhia americana. Next base: position 41,171,908 of record CM031859.1, read on the forward strand.
CACTCACTTCTTTTTTTGTTCATTATGACTTAAGTAACACACATATAAAAAAAAATATCAGGCAATGCCTGTAATTCTTATCATCAATGATAATAGAAACTTCATAAGATCTGTTAGAATTTTACTCCAAAATACATAAATTGCAAGTCAAAAGTCGTTCCCATTCATTTAAAAATGATGGAAAAGACAACAGATATATGGCAACCATATCTATTATGGATCATTATTTAAAAGAATTTCTAATTAGTATTTTTATTTTGTACTAGTAAGCATTTATTAATATTTAATACAAGGAAACTTAAATGTGTGCAACATACTAGAATAGAACCTACTTAAAATTCTCACAGAATCAGTAAAATCCTATGGTTGTATCCGAGCAATTTTGTTCTGGTTGTAATTATAGTGATGAATGTCATGGATCAAATCCTCCTCATTTAGAGATAAATTATCATTGTCAGGAAGGAATTTGCTTCTGTTTCCTTCTGTTCACCCACACAAATGCAAATACATGCTTTAAACTGTTTTCCCTTTACAAAACACCACAGTTGTACATTTCATAAAACATATAAGCAAGGATCTAACACAATCACTAACTATATACATGCTAAAAAACTAATATTTTTTTAGCACCTTTCAACATGATTTTGTATAGTAATTTGCAAGTCAAAATTCTATATTTCAAAATTGTTAATTTTTTATATGTTGCCCAGTGAAAGTTACTCCTAGTGTTTTCCCAATATAGAGAGTTTAAAAAATAATCACCTTCAGAATGTCAGTTGCATTTTGCAGGACTACATAAACTACATATAGTTTATGTAGGCATATGTGTTTGACATTTTAAAATAATAATTGAAATTAATTTCAAGCAGCTAAATTAATATAGCTTGACTGTATAACTAATACTTAGTAACATCCAATGAGAAGTTTCTATATAGCAAAAAACTTTCTAGCAATTAGTTAAAATCAGATCCTGGTTTATATCTTACAAGTTTGCTTCTAAAATGTGTGAGACCACTTTTATGAAGTTCTGCATTTCAGACAGACACATATATTTCTACCAGTGATGCTGGGAATTGAAAAACCTGATCTCATAAAAAGAATTTGTATTTGTCAGTAATGAAATTGATATGATGCTTTCTTGTTCGAACACAGTGAACAAGCTAATTTAATAATCCACCACTATAGATGAGACATGCACAAGTCTTTCAAAATATATTTGCTACATTAAATGAATTTTTCTAAAAAAATACTAAAGGATGCAGTAATAATTCATAACAAGAAAAACTCTGGTATCCTGACAAACTAATCTTATTTCAGCTAATCTTATTAGCAGTACAAGCATCTTTGGAGACTTGTGTAAGTGCATTACTTTCAGATGTGTTCTACAGCATAGTGGTATATCTGGAAGGCTTTGAAAAATATATTCTTACTCCAATGTTCAATAGTTAGGCTTCAGATCTTGAGGAGAAAAACTCAGACACAAAAGTGTTCTTATTGTCAAAAGAAGCCCATGAAGCTATTACAGGAAGATAACTATTTTTAAATATTCTTTGACTATTTAAGGTAACAATATCATGTATATTAGGCAACCCTTCAAATCTAGTCAGTTTTATAATTTTTTGTTTTACTTGCATGTTTTGATATTTGTCCTCTGAAAGTTGCTTTAGAACCTCACCATGCCCTGGAACAATTCAAGCATCCATTTTTCTAGTTGTCTTTTTGATGAGGCCTCTCACTTAACAACACAAATGCATGGTGGTCTGTGGTATTGGATATACCTGTGTTTCTATGTATCCCTCCCCCCAAGTGTGATGTGTTTATCCCCTCCCTTCCCTGTCCCTGGAATGTTTTTCCCATTGGCTGATGCTACATGCCTCCCCGCCCCTTTCCTGAGGTTTAAAGTACCCGGGAAAATTTCCCCTCTCTCTGTTTTTCCTCCCAGATCTCAGCCAAGAATAAATGTCCAGCACCATCCTGGAGGAAAAGCAGCCCTTGGTCTTTTATCTTGGTCGTGAGGGGCACCCCTGCCTTCCCCATGACACAGCTAGCTAGCGATTATTCAGGGAGGGACAAGGGGAGATACTTCAGTGATCTGATTTCTCTTCTGGCTGGAGATGTCTTCAAGCCAGTGGCACATACTGACCACTTTCAAAAACCAGGTGCCATGTCATAAAACCTACTGGAAGGCTTTTGAACTCTAAAGAGGAAGTGGATTTAATAGCATTCCACTGCCTGTGCTACCCTAGGCATGACACCCAAGTGAAGAGTCCTGATACTTATCTTTGCTGATGAGCAAAGTTCACACTGCTCTGTGTGAACTTCTCCTAAGACATTGCTCCTTAAAAGGATCAATTTTCTGGAAAAGCCCCAATCTCCCACAAGACCCGTGGGAACTTGCATGTGTCACCCATTTTCTTTGAGTTTAATGCAATTATCAGATTTGGATCTTTATGTCAGCTTCACTGTTGTGCTAAAAATATCTAACTGGGATTACAAACCTAGGAGATGTTCTCACAGATGGGCAAACTGTAGGCATCAAGACTTTGGGGAATTTATGGAGGAAAGAAAACAGTTGTAAGTCATGGCCATGTCCTTTAAGTTTTTTATTTTGATTATTTCTTAGCATGCCATATTTTTCTTTTGGCACTAGGAATATGTATGTGACTCATAACTGGGAGAAGAAAAGGAGAGAAATAAAAGAATAGGAAGTAAATAGGTTGGTTTGCCACTCAGAGATGAAATGTACTACATCAATGCAAAGGTTAATAAACCTTAACACGGTTTGTCTATCAAATGTGAGCCTCTAAAATATTAGGTGCCTAATGGTGTCACTAGCAGTAGACTGCAAAATTGCATTCAGTTATAGAAAAAGCGTTTTGCAATCTTTTCACTTGATACCAAAAACTTTGTTTGCTGGCACCTGTAATAAAATACCATCTGCAAATTATTCACAATGTGAGTCACCACAGTTTGTGCTAGGTGAACAGAAGTGCATCAGAATTACACTCTAATCAGTTACTTGAATCTCTACTAAACAATAAATTGACTTTGTGTTGCCCTTTTATAAATTGTTATTACGTTGTACTGATCCTTGTTTTCATTCTCAACTGTTTTGTTCTATGTCTACACTTTTTAACTACTAAAGATAATAAAGTAGGTATACATTTCCTTGACATTTACTTTCCCATTAAATATGATTGATAAAAAGCAAATACTCAGTTTAGACTGGGATTAGAAGTATTCTCATTTTTTTGTCATTTTGACTTTGGCTGGGCTTTATGCACAAACATTGCCTTAAAGAAGCATCTCTTGAAATGTCTGGAATTGATCCTGACAAAGCAGAGGAAAGGTAAGTAGATGTATTACTACCTCAATTTGCAAATAGGAAACCCGAAAGGTTAACTACTTTGCGTGGTTCTGTCACACCTCTGACTCATGATATTCAGTTCCTTCATCACAAAACAAAACCTCTTTGAAATTCTGGGATTTCTAACATTTGCTTCTTCTTCACAGTGCCAACTCCCATAAACCAATTCCTCATTTGGAAGGGAAGTTGAGAAGTCGAGTGGGTTTCTTTCATTCTTTCTGATGGGAAAGGGGTTGGGGGGTTGAGGGATTTTTGCTGTCTTTTATGGTGAGTCATAACACCCTGAACACACCCTAGAGTAACATAAAACTAGTGTAAAAGTCAGTGTCATGTGTATCATCTTCAACATCCAAGGTTTTACTCATGTTTAGGGTAGTGTTAGAGAGTAAGACAGAATGTCTCCCACAGAATTTTTCACAGGATGAAACTGAAGCTGTGCAAAGTCAATTCATTTTCCTTTTCTCATCTTGTCAATATTGACATAAAACTTTTTCATAAGGAATATGAGACAGACAAGACCTGCTAATTGGGAGGGGGAGGGAAGATGAGGTCTTTCATTATCAGCACAAGCTGTGCTGCTTCATAAACAGTGAGTGATCAAATCTATTAGAGATAAAGCCTTGAATGCTTGCTGCTCAACTGCAGCAGCACACTGTGAAAGCTTCAGGCACTGGTTTGGGGGGAGACTGAATCCCAACATACGGAGGGACTGCCAGCGGGCATGTAGGAGAAAAACAAAGTTGCACTCCTGCATCTCTGTTTCCTGCTGCGTCTCTCTGGCCTTAGGCCGCAAAGCCATTTCATATACTGATTTTTAACAACATATAAATGATGAAAAAATGCCTTAAAAATCAGTCCTGGCCATACAAAGACATTCTTTTTAAAGAAGCCTGAGATTTTAGTATGGGATAAAATAGGAGAAGGAAGTTAAGGTAGAGAAAAGTGTAAAGAGAGGGTGATTAACCAGCTTTTCTCAGCAGAAATTTCCAGATTTAAAATTCAGCTGTGAAAACCCCAGTATGTATGCAAATCACATTTCTAATGTTGAAAAAATATTTTCTGAGAAACTCAGTATTTCTTTACTATTTCTGTAAGGCACAGACTACATGATACCCTCCAAGACATCACTGAGCTTCTAGAGGTTGTATGGTTTCAAAATTTATTTCAACCAGTTCTAAGTCCCTAAGTATAATCAATGAAAGAAGGAAAAATTACCAAATTTTTAAAAAGATGGAAGAGGTCAATAAGTCAGAATAAATATATGGCCCTTGCACTTCCATTTGTACTTCAATAGTTGTAATACTGGAAATTGAATGATTTAAAAAATCAAAAGAAAACACAGAAACTTAAGGATGTTTAGGCATGGTTAAAATCTAATTGTATCAAAGTACAGGAAAGAATTTAGAACCACAAATGTATAATTCAAGCTGAATATCTCTATTCATAACACAGCACTGGAGCAGATTATTTAGTAGTTTGAGTGGTCTCCATCCCTGGAGAATTTTGAGATAAAAAAGAACAAACTTCTGACTGTAGTGATACAGGAATACTGGATCCAGCCTTCAGAAAGCTGGTGTATTTTAAGGTTCACTTCCCTCTGATTCACTAAGATGTATTGTTTATTAAATACACACTTTTCAGAAAAAATATAAACATATTTAGTGCTGTACCTTAATAAGGAGTCTAGCAGCAAAACTGCATTATGTGTTTCTGGGCACAGTTGCCTTCTGATCTCAGCAGAGGAAAGAACAGCAAAATGTTCTTTCTATTTCTCTTACCTGTCTTCAGTTCTTTATGATCCATCATTCTGGCCATGATGTTGTATGAGCAGAAACAATTTATATCAAGTGCTTACTGTTCAGCTTTGTGACCCTAATAACTAAATAACTCAGCATGAAAAGAGATTATGCTACTGTGTAATACAAGGAGGGCTTCTGCCCATGAAGAATTTCATAGAAATTAAAAACGGTGAAATGCTACTACTTCAAATATTGTAAGACACTTGACAAGTGTGTCTTTTAAACCATCATTGAAATTCGTTGCTCATTGTTTTCAGTTTTTAAATAAGATCTCACAGTTGGCAAAATCTTTTAGAGGTAAAATCCATTTCTTTCTGTTACTGTGAAAGAGAAGGAAAAAGTCTTGGGTTCTGTTTGTTGGGGGGGGGGGGTTCCTATTGGCTTTTTGGGTTTTTTTTCCCATAAAACCAGCAAAGTGTTGCTATGTTTTCCTTTAAGTTTAGATATGAAGATTTTATTTCCAAGTCAAATAACTAACTACATTTAAGGGTAAGCAGAAGAGGGAAGCGACATTAGAGAAAAGTCAAGCCCTTGAATCTCAAAATATCTATATTAAACGGACTTCATTCATCCCTAAACATTGGTAACCACTTATCAAGTCTCTTTCTAATTAAATACATCAAAGAAACTGGAGCACTGCCAAATCTAGATACACTAAAGGAGATACACATGACTATACTGAGACAACAGACAGGATTTTGTGGGGTTTTTGAAAGAGATTACATCCACTAATGCCACAGAAGAACATCATGATTTATATTACTAGAGAGCAGTGCCAAATGAATTAGTAATCATCAGATATTTTTTCTAAAGTGTCACTGAAACTCTTTAGTAGTCACCTTCTAGAAAAGCACAAGTTCTAAAATTTGTCACATCCAGAAAATGTCATAGTACATGATATAAAAAAATATAAGCTATCTGCAATGTAGTTACCCCTGTGCTAACCCATCACATTATAAACTTGAGCTCCACTCTACTTGATACCTATGATGTCCTGGACACCAAAACCTACAGCTGAAGCAACAGCCTGTGTAATGTAGTTTGTTCAACAGAGACAAGAAAAGATGTCAATCATCCTGAGCATCTGCTGTTATTTTAGGAAATAAAAATAGATTCTCACCTGACAGAAAACTTGTTAGTTTTCCTGTGGTTTGACATCTCTTTCCACAATAGGCTGGTACAAGCTTTGGATTGCATCACTTCTCATCTTTCTTGTTGTCACAGATTTATTAGGAAAGAAAGATTCATTGAGGAAATAGAAAGAACGAGAGCAAAGCAATATAAGCAAGTGTTTTGCTGGGAAAGAGACAGGCCCTGGGAGTGTCAATGGGCCTCAAAGACCCTACCCAAACCCCCAGGACTTCCCCAGAAGGCTAAAGCCTAGCAACCCATTTCAGGTCCCCAGCTCCTGGCTGGGATGATGGGACTGGTCCTGGCTGCCAGGTCCTCAGAAAATGCCTGTCCCCTGGCAAAGATGACAGAGATCAGGGTCCAGGTTCCATTTCCCAAACCAGACTGAGACATCTTTTTTAGTTTCATTTCATTTCATTTACATGTTCAGGAAAAAAATATGCGACAAAGGTTCCATGCTTGACTGTGAGCCCCCAACCTCTACCTCACACAAATGTGTTGTGTTTCCCCCTTTCTTGATTTTTCTTACGTTCAATTCTCTGTTGCATAGTGGTGAAGCAACATATCTAAGAATTATAAATGGACCTTTTCCTAAAATTTACTGCACAGGATTCTGTATGTCCTATAGAAGAGATGTTTGCTGCTCTGGACCCTCACTTTCCCCAGGCATTGCACAGCACACAGGGCACAGGTATGTAAAGAAAAAGTTCAGTCTTTTCTCTAAAACCACATTTGCTAATGTGAGAATATGAAATGTCAAAACATGAACCAACTCAACATATCAGGCCTAGCCCAAAAGTCATTGTTTCACAGTAGAGGAGCAAATCACTGGGACCCAGGTGTGCAGCTGGTGACAGTTGTTTTAAGGATGATGCTATAAAGTCAAGCAGGATATAATTTTTAACACCTCTCCCAACTTGTTTTAGATATTATGTCTTCAGTGTCATTATTCTAAAACACAGTTCCTCTTCAGGAGAAATTATGGGTACAACTGTATTTCAAATTTTAAGTGAAGAAACAGATCTGAAAACAGCAACTGAAAGGTACAATCTGCACTTCTTATATTTGCATTTGTACACAAATACTTAGATGATAGGGCCATATTGGAGTCTGGAATTATGAGGAATATCTCTTTGCATGTTTAAGAGATTTTAGAATCTCTGACAGTGTTTTTAACCTTTGCTCGTGGAAAAAGGGCTTTTAGGCTCTGAAATGAAGCAGAGTTTTTAAGAGTGTGTATTAGACAGTAGAATAGTATGTAGTTTGATCACAGGGTGAGAATTTTAGATATATGGGGGTTTTAGGATGGCGGACAAGTGATGACAAGATGGAGGAAGCACATGGCTTTTGGATTTCTTCCTTCTCCTTCCTTGCCTCCATGTTCTGCAGTGAGGTGGCACATTATGGTTGGCTTAGAATAGAGTCTAACCATCTAACAAAGATAATAGTTATTGGCGTAGAATTATAAATACTGATTACATGGATTGTAGTATAAATATCCACGCCACCCTGAGGGTGGGAACATTAGGCTTTTAGTATTTCATAGCGAGTAGTTGAGCATTTTGCATTTTAGCATTGGGCATTTGTGCATTTTGTGGTTAGTTTTTTAGCATTTTGCATTTTGTGCTTTGAACTGACCTGCAAGGAAGAGCTCTGCAGGTCAGGAACAGAATGTAATGATAAGAAATAATAAACTATGAAGAGAAAAGCCTCACACGCACCTTTCCTTCAAACTCTCTGGCTGGGAGAAAAAACTCTATTTACATTCTCGGGAAACAGAAGAAAAAACAGCCAAATGGCAGAGACAGAAAAACAAAAAAAAATAATTTTTATAATTCCGAGACGGCCATTAACTCAATTTGTGGATAAATATTTGAACTTACATAAGTTCCTTCTCTGAACAAAATATTTATAGCTAAATGCTTTCGCACTTCATTTGTTACTAGTGCAAAGTCCTGAACCGAAATGCCAATACTACTTGATTGCACAATTTAAAATTGAAAGTCTGACTTAAATACATTGTTAGGAATTTCAAATTGATCTTGAATTCAGGTTTAACTCTTCCTCATTTAAAAATAATGGATTTTAAATAGACTTTTAATTTAATTCAAGAAGTTATTATTAAAATTGTATAAATTAGAAAATATGGTATTTGAAGGCACATGCATAAAATACCTTTTGCTTATAATCCTGCATCATTATGATCAGTCTTTCTAAGATGGGTGTCATTTCAGTCTTTATGTTTTCAACATACTAATGAAGACAAGCTGCCAAGTAACAGGTATTTTATTTGGATGTATTACTTATATTAGAATTAATTGTCTAAAGGCCCTCACTAAAGCCTATACACCACTCTCAGGGAATAAACCAGTGCTGCAAGTTTTACAGTTCCAAAACAGAATTTGATGTGGCTCTTTCCACTAACTCAGACTAGCATCAAGGAAAGTAACACCAAGCACTAAGGTTCGAATTAAAGCAAAAACAATTTATTTTCAGATCAGATACCTGCTGCTTCTAATTTAGATACTGGATAACCTGTCTAAAATGAAAGCAGCAGACTGAAATTGAGTATTTTCTAACCTCCTCTAATTAGAATCAGCTATTTCAATGCATCTTTAACAAGAATCACCTTTCCTCATCTGATCAGGTTGACCTGCCAAACGGGAGGGGTGAGTGTCATCAGGGAACATCACAGACTCCAGACAAGGAATTAAGGTTTTGAGGAAACTCTGAACACCTTCTGTAGAAGAAATTAGACCCCTTGGAGAACTTGGAGGTGAAAAAAAAGCATGCAAATTGTTTAAATAAGAATTTAAGACACCGATCAACAGGGATGTTTCTGAATAAAAATAACCTGCTAGAGAAGAAATTAGTTTTGAACACTTAACAGAAATAAATGGAGTAGGTAGGGAACATTTTAAATTGTCATTGTCAGGAAATCCTCATTTCTATCTTCCATGGTCCTCTCTACTCCAAAGGTGTCTCTGGAAAAGTATAATCTGAGATGAACTGCAGTCTAATACTAAGAAAATAAATGTAAGAGCAGAGAAGGAAACTGCTTATCTGAGCAAAGGTCCATGTAGGCTCTATCCCATTTCTGAATGGGGCTTGTACACAATATATGCTGAGACAGCTTAGGAATACCAAAAACAGATACTGCAATTTTTTCTCCCTATTTCTTTTGTTCTCAGCAGTCTGCCATTTGGGGATTCTTTGGGTTTTTTGGGGTTTTTGGGTTTTAGAGGGTTTTTTTCCCAGCTAAAAGCTGCATCTGCATCCTGTTTTATTGCCCTTGATTGATTTTTCTTCCATAAATTTGCCTAAGAGTTTTCCAAACCTATTTGCAGAGCAAGCCTCCACAGGAGCACTGGTGATGAGTTCCAGACTTTTCCTGCATGCTGTGTGTAAAAGCTCTTCCTTTTCTTTGATTTATTCCTGCAGCCTGACCTGGTGGATCTGATGCTCCAATGGACTGTTGTTGTGAGAAAAGGGGAATAATTTTACTCTGTTGCATTTCTAAATGCTCCTCTATCAAATTCTCCTTCATCTGTTTTAAAAACTTTTCATCTCTTGAAACTCTATTCATATTGTACTGGGTCTTGCTGGTGTGAGCTAATTTTCTTCATAGAAGCCCATATTTCTGTGTTTGGATCTGTGACCAAAGAGTTGACAGTTGCACTACAGGATTGTTGTGGGTTCCTTCCCACTGAAATACTCTATTCCATTCTATTCCATTCTTAAAACAATGTTGATAACACAACAATGTTTTTGCCACTGCTGAACATTATTTGCACAGTCCCAAGTTCCTCACTGTACCCTCACACATAGATTGGAGATGGGCAAGAGACTGGGAGAGAATGCAGGTGGAAGAGTTGACTCAATATCTCTTCTGAGAAGAGAGATATTCCACATCATAAAACATCATGTTCAGCAATAAAACCAGGGAAATTTTTTTCCCAACTAACCACTGCTGAGAGACTGGCTAGGCATTGGTTGACTGGTGGTAAGTTAAATTTGCAACATTTTTTCTTTTCTGTTTTGGGTTTTTTTTTTTTCCCTCTACACATGGAAAACTCTTTTACTCAGTCCTTGAGTTTTCTCACTTTTTCCCTTCAAATTCCCCATCCCATTCCATAAGAGTGGAGCAAATAAAGACTCATTGGACGTTTACATGCCAACTGAGGCTAACTTCACATTCATGTAAAGTGCTTCATACTTTTAATCATCCCAAGAAACCCATGTATGTCCTCATTTTCCATCTTCCATTCCTTTATGTTGTGGAGGATTTAAGTGAGTAGCACATTTCATCTTGCAGAAAACCATTTAATCAAAACAATGGCTTTTCAAAGACCAAAACATCACCAAATATTAACCTGAAGAATTTCAAACCAGAAAAAACGTTACGTGTATGACTGTGGTGGTTTGATACTGGCCAAATGCCAGCCACCCGCAACAGCTGCTCACTCAGCCTCCTCTGCTACCATTGGGCAGAGGAGAGGGAAAAAAATTAAATGAAGAGTTCATGAGTTGAGATAAGGACCGGGAGAAAGTGCTCCAAAGACAAAACAGGCTCATCTTAGAGAGTGAGTTTATTACCAGCAAAATCAGAGGAGGATAATGAGAAGTAAAATAAGTCCGTAAAACACCTTGTCTTCCCTCAATCCTTCTCGCCTTCCCACCAACAGCGCAGGGGACAAGGCATGGGCGTTGTGGTCAGTTCATCACCTGAGGTTTTCTTCTGCTGCTCTGGGAGAGGAATCCATCCCCTGGTGCACCACGGGGTCCCACCCATGGGAGACAGTTCCCTGGCATGACTCCAGATCTCACGAGCAGCAGTTCTCCCAAAACTGCTGCCACATGGTTCTGTCTTCCCATAGGGTGAACCCCTCCAAGGACAGGGCACTCCAGCCTGGAAGCAGGGACCCCTCTCTCTACCAGGTCTCCCATAGGATCACAGCCTCCTCCAGACATCCACCTACTCTGGCATGGGTACCTCCCTGATGGGCTACAGGTGGATCTCTGCATCCCCTGTGGATCCCCACAGGCTGTGGGTGGATCTCTGCATCCCCTGTGGATCCCCATGGGCTACAGGGGCACATCTGCTTCACTATGGTCTCACCACAGCCTGCAGACAAATCTTGGTTCCAGCACCTGGGGCATCCCCTCCCCTTCCTTCCCCTCTGACTTTGGTGTTGCCAGGTTGTTTTCCCTGACATGTTCTCACCTCCTCCTCTTCTCTTCTCTGGCTAGGAAAAAAATGTGCCCCCTATATTTTGATTTTCTTAAATATATTATCACAGAAGCATTACCAACCTCTCTAATTGAGCCAGCCTTGGCCAGAAGCATGTCCATCTTCAGACCCATCAGGGATTGGCTCTGCTGGACATGGTGGAAGCTTCAAGAAGTTTCCCACAGAAGCCACCTCTGTGGCCCCCCTGCTACCAAAAAAACAGGCTATGCAAAATCAACAAAAGAAGAAGCAGCCAAGCAAAAAAAATCCATCTGATTTTCAGGATAACACCCGTGCCACCATGTGTGAAAAGTAACAGCAGCACTGCACAGTGTGGAGTGTGAAGAAGGTGGAGGACAAGAGTTTGAAAAAACTGCCTAGAAACTAAAACACAGTCTAGAGGAATGGGATTTCTTACAAGAGAACATCCTGAGAAGTATGTCATGGAGAGATCATCCAAGCTTCCAGTGCACTGTGTACTCTTCCTGCCTGCTCTTCCTGCCTGTTCCAGTCTCCCCTGCTCCCATCCCCCTGCTCTCAGTGCCTGATTTCTCAAGGTCCTTTCATCCAGACAAAAAGCTAACCAGGACAGGATACAAGGAGATGAGAGATTTTGGGTTTTTGTGTGTGCGTACGTGTGGTTCTATGTGCATGAGAGACTGTACATGTGCTGAAGGCTTACAGAAGAAGAGAGAATTTACTCACTCAAAATAGCTTACAAAGTAAACTGCAGTCTAGGCCACAGAGGGAGGAAGCAAAAAATCTGTCCAATGTGAAGACCTAAATCCTGCTTGACAAACTTGAGTCTCAGTTTAACTAAGCATACGAGAAAGACACCTGGTACCAGGCAGCCATGGCAACATCCCAAAACCTGTTGAAACAGGGATGTACCTGCAAATCATCTCCTGTCCATCTACAGCCATCTGCAAGGCACTTAGAATGGATTGCAAAACACCAGGATGCTGAGATTCAAATTGCTCCTCCGCTGGAGGGAGAGAAAAAGCATCCAGCATCCTACAGATGTGTTGAATCATGGAGAAGAATCAAATATATAAATATATTTGGGGCAATTTTTTTGGAATTTAAAAAAGGAGACTTTCCTTTTTTATTTAAAAAAAAAATAAAATTAAAAGAAGAAATGCACTTGCTCAGTCAGATAGTCTCACAACACTCCATCAAGTGTGTGTCAGGATTTTCATGTACTAAAGCTAAATGAGTCTTTCCCAACATCCTTTGCTTTTCCATGTGCTCGATTGTCCTATCTTTTTGATACGTCTACCTTGCCAGAGTGGAAATCAGACTTACTGATCTGCCATTACCAGGTTGCCCTCTGTGGTTTTCAGACTGTTTTTTGTAATGAGAGTTACTCTTCTAGCACAGTAGAAATTGCATTGCACTGTTTACAATTACAGTTTACAAGGCTTTGCCATATGCTTCGCAGTTTCTGAGTTACTAACGTCTGAGTTACTCCAAAGATTTCTTCCAAATGTTACCCGGTTCTGTAGACTTGTCTAAGTTTTGTTTGGTCTAATTCCTCCTGCACATTCACAACAAATTTCTCTAACTCCTCTCATCCCTCTGCTGCAAAGAATAGTGAGGAAGTGAGAATTATCAAAGACTTAAGCAGTAAACTAATACAAAAATTTGCTACACTAATCTGCTGTGTCTTGTTCATCCATGAGCACCCTGATCACCAAATTTTCTCTTTGTCTTCCTATACCCGATGAAGCAATTTCTTGCTAGCAACTTAAGGATTGCAAACCACTCCTTAAATTTTGTTCTAGTCATCAGGCTGTATTTAAGCTCAAGCTGTCATGTTTCATGGACTTTCTTTTTCTTCTCATTCAGAAAATCTTTCCATTTTCTATAAGGCAGATCTTTCCTTATGAGAGCCTCTTTAAGTTTTCTATCATTACAGGCAGGCCCAGTAAAAAGCGCACCTTTTTCTTTTTTATTTTTTAAAGTTTTTTTTTTTACGTTGTATCTTTTATATGACTATTACTAAGAGCACACATTTATATAGTACTTTTCCTCAGCAGAAATCAGAGTGCTCTAGGAAGGAGATAATCAGCACTAGCTCTGCTTTTGAGAAAGGAGAACATAAGTGGTGAGTAGCTGTCCCTAAGCCTTTCAACAGACCACTAGCAAACTAGGAATAAAAACCATGATTTATTGGACACTAGCAGTAATGCAGACAAACAGAAAAGGATATCTAGGATAGATTTTAAAAAAACAATCTTGACTTTTAAAGTTAAAAAATATTTTTATATTATAATACCAACTGAAAAATGAAGCAATTTCTTCACACTTCTTTTGTTACTAAGGAACAATGAACTGCAATGCCAAAGCTTGAGTAAAAGCTGCATTTTCATTTCAGTACTGTGACAAGACAGTTTTCAGACTGGAAGGGTTTCACTCTGGGGTATGTTTAACACAGATTTGTTGTGTTCCTTGGTCCATAAATAAAATGTTTGAAATATTATACAGAGTGCAACCTTTAATTAAAAATAAACATAAGAGGCATCAAGAAGGAGAAAGGATATAGCAGGGGTTTGTGTTAAACAGCAAGCACTGACAGCAGACTGACCAAGGTAGGCTAAAATGTGCTGGAATTCAATTTTAAAACAATTCATTTGGATTCATTCTCTATTACATGAAGGCTCCTTCACGCTGTTTGGCTAGAGAAACAGTCATAAGGTAAATAAGAATAAAAGTTATTGTCACTAGGTAATTCTTGTCACTATCACTTAGGCAAAATGGTGCAGGGAATCACTTCAGTGTGAGATCTATTATAGCATGACTCCCACTTGAATTTAAACAAACTGCAGAGAAAAAGGAGTCAGACTAAGAATGAAGGAGAAACAGATGCAGCAAGGGAGAAATTCACATTTAATATTAATTAAAAAAGAAAAAAAAAAAACACAAATAAAAGCTGGAAACCAAAAGAAACTGAAATACTACAGTAGTACAAGGAGATGTAGTAAAGATATTTTCATCTAGATTTCAGTGTGTTACTTGATATCCCTGTATAAAATTTTGGGCAATAAACAAAGGTTTTGTCTTTATTTCCTGAAATTATATTCTGTAGAGTGGCAAAATTACCCATGCAAGCTGAATGTCAGAATAAAAAGGAAATTTATACAAAATTCTTGTTTAAGAAAGTGTGCAGTTAGGTTTTTTCTTTCTTTTTTTTCTTTTTGTCCTACCCCAACTAAAGAATTTCAATCATTACAACAGATCAGGCATTTTTCTATGCCAGCAACTAATGCAGAAGCAGTATTTCTAAGACACTTCAGTTTGTATGCTTCTGAGACCATTGAAATCATTAGTACATTACAGTTTTATTCTCACTGCTAAAAAGTGTGTATGTTCTTAGAATACTGATTGGCAAGCAATAAATACGTTGAGCCTAAATTCTTTTGAAGGCATTCAGTTTTGCCGTGATTTTACCATAATTTATCATCACACCTACTACAGAAATCCCTTGGGTACTCATAGAGCACCTGTAACAGACCACTCTCTCCACTTCTACTTACATACAGCTTTTCCTGCTTGAACTAATCCTAAATTATTTGGAAATAGCACATACAAAATTCCCATCATACTACAGACATCCCTATACTACAGACATCCCTATGTTCTTTGTGTGTCTTTTATGACACATTTTTAAAATATAGTTTAGGAAAGTTGTGCTTTGATAGCCATTAATATCATAATTTCTGTAAGCTGTACAAAGATGAGAACTAAATGTTATTCTTGTTGCATCAGTCATGTTGTCATAAACCAGAGCTGTGATAACAAGTTTTACTGTTAGCTTAGCAGTTTTACACTGCTTAGAGTATGCATACTCATCATTTTTACTCCTTCATAAAATGATTTTTCTTTCCATGATGCCATTTACAATTGCCATTTTAAATTCCATTGCTTCTGTGAACTCCTGCTCTTGAGAAACATAAACATGTAGCTCATTGCAACAAGAAGTGATGAACTGCAGCACAATTTCTAAAGTTTTGTATTTTAAAAAAATACTTGGCATAAATCCAGTCATGGAGTTTAAATCCAATTCAGAATATGCATTATTGACTTTGAGACTCCATAGCAAGGAAAACGCTTGACTGATACATCAGAAGAATTATTCCTTTCTGTTCGTGTTCACGGCAGCTGTGCTGAGAGAAAACACCATGGCTGATGGGGCCCAAGAGAGAAAGCTGTTACACTGTTCTGTATTCATTACTGAGCCTAATTACTCTCAGATTACAATGCAAAATGCATCTGCTTTGAATGACATTCTAGTAATAGACATGCAGAGTGAACCAAATAGCTCTTCCTAATGTCATACAAGTGATTTCTTCTTTAAGTGGGTGAATGGCATCGATATGCACATATATTTTATTCACAACAATTTAACAATTTAACCCTAATTATTCACAGCAGTTGGATGGGGTTTTACTTCATGCATTCAATAAAACCTCCACATTGTAAGTGACATCCATAGTGCTTTATCCAGGAGCACATCCATGTTGTCTGGTACAGGCCCTCTTACAACAATGTGCATGCAACTCTGTCTGAAGGACCGGTGGTGGCCCAGACTTTGATTCCATCTCTGCAGCTCCTGGTTTCCACACAAATAAAATACAAACATAGGCTAGATGGGAAAAGAAGAGTCCTTCAGTGAATTGCCAGAATAGGACAATGGGGAAATTGTGTTTCTTGCACCTGCCTGCATGAGTTTTGCAACAAGAAGAGTGGATTCATTTGGAGGATCTAGCAAAAGAGAAATTTAACTAATTCCCACTTACCAAGTTTTCTTCTGCTCTTGGGTATCATTAGTTGGCTGGGGGTTTGGAGTTTATTCCTTTTTTTTTTTTTTCCTTTTTAACTATTGATTCAGTTTGCCTAAAATAACAGTAAATTTCAGGTTCCACTTTTAGAGGGATTTAGAATGTCTTCTAGAATACTCAAGGAACAGCCATTCTACTACTACATCAGCTAAGAGAGAAAATAAATGTGATGTTTTTTGAAGGAAGTTTCTTTTTCTCTTTCTGTTCTTGGTTGTTGGGTTAGGTCTTTTTTTTTTATTATTTTGGTTTTTATAATATAGAAATTATGTCCCAAAAAAAATAACAAAAGCAAGCAGCACCAATGTCCATGTTTTTTAAAAAAAAAAAAGGTACAGGTCCCATAACTTGATAAAAGCAATCTTCTAGAAGAAATATTTTCTGTGGATTAGAAAGTTGTATATTGCAATTTAGCCTGCATTGAATTTGTGCTAATGAATTCTAAACCACTCAGAATGTTAGCACAAGCAACTGTAATGAAAATCCTAATTTCAGAAGTTTAGTGGCATATGATAGAGTACCATTGTAATAAGGCTTTTACATTTGCATAGCTCTTTAATATTTTATTTTTAAAAAATCTAGACATGCTCTAGAAAAACTGAGTTAGTCTCATTACTAATATATTGTGTCCTCATTTTTTTTTTTTTTTTTCAGAAATAATTCTGCTTTAGATTAAAGTTACCTAGGTAGTGTCACACAACTACACTATAAATTGCATCACTTCATACTTCTCACAGGACCTCTTTCCACTGAAAATATTATCTATTGCTCCTAACCATCTATAAAATCTACTGCAGACTTTTGATGATTAACTGAAAGTGGAGCTTGAGAAAGTATATTTTTTGGGGAGTAACTGTAGAACCTCTCTGTCCAGCACAGGACGTTTGCTTTTGTTTTCTGTGCCTGGCATCCAATCACTTCCATTTCCCTCTTCAATTCTGTATTCAAAGATATGGGTATTAATGCTTTCTAATTGCACGAATGAACATGAGAGTAGTAAAAGAGGAGAGGAAGAAAACTGCTTTTAAGACTTAAAAAAGAGTGGGTAGTATTAAAATGTGTGAATGCAGAAATGGTCTATAATGAGAGCAAGATACTTCTGCAGCACACATTCTTTTCAAAGGCAAATATGAGTTTTTTGTCATGCCTTGAAAGTAAGGTGGGAACACCAGAATAAAGACAATGTTGCAAATTGCCAAAATTAAAACTAGATCTAGGAAAGAAAACTTGAGACCAAATGCTTTTCCAGTTCAATATTTACTGTCATTTAACGTGCCTGGAAATGCTGAAAAATTGACCCATATATAGAAACAGGCCTCTGTCTTTCTGCAGAAGACAGAGGACTGAAAGAACCCAGATAAACAACAGTTTCAGGCATTCACAGATTTTAATATAATATTTTACTGTTCTCCCAGAAAGGAAAAGAAAGAGAAGGTATACATCTGAAATGCAATTTTCTGCATTATTGTTTGGCAGCAGAAGGTAGACAGAAAGGAATCTGGCTGACCATAAAACCTCCTCAAGCAGTGCGATGTGGGGGGAGAACAGTGTGGGGCTTATGGGGTTTCACAACAGAAAGGACTGTAAAAGGTAGTCTGTGATAAAACAATCCTAGTGGAACACACTTCTAAATGTACACAACATCTGACAGTGAAGCAAGAATGCTAATTCTGGAGATGAAGATTCCATTGGAGCTGAGCAGGGTCATTGAGGATTAGAATGTTTTAGAGAATCTCTCCCATGAGAAACAAAGCAGCAGATTTCTTATATATAATTTATCATCCCACCTAGTTATTTACAGCTATCATAGACACCTGGGAAACAAAAGGTTCTGGATTGATTGTTGACTATGAAGCATGATTGCTGAGTAAAATGTCATGTATTGTTTCACTGATTAAGAGCACTTTTTTGTTGCCCCCAAATCAATGCAATTAGAATAGTTTTAGAGTGTTCACCTCTAACAAGTTCAGTTGAATCAGGAGAATGCACTTATTTATGTCACTAAATTTTTTGCAGTTATTTTTCAGGAATATAATTCAAGAAATTCTATGTATTAAAAGCACACAAAAGCAGAAAAACAAACAAAAACCTGAACAAACGAAAAACAAACCTGCAGGAGAAGACAACATGGAAGTGTGAGAGAATCTTTTTTTTCTTTTTCCCACTCTTTTTCTTTTTCCCACTTTCTCCCAAGAGTGGAAAAAGATTCTCCAACTAGATTCTCTCTCAAATTGTTCATAACAATTAAAGGTGGAATGGTGGCATGTCACGTTTGGCAGATATATGAGTGGATGCATGCATATACAAAATACAGTAACAACGTGCTAATGCTGAGGCTAGCTGATAATGAAGCATCATTATGGTGTTCTAATGTGCCTTAGCATCACTGCTCCTATTGACTTGAAAGTAAACAGTGTCTTCAAGAAGCATAACCCAACCTGGGGTCTTGTTAGGGGGCAAATATTTACCACTGTATGGAAAAAAACTGTTGGCAATACAGGTGTTCAGATTTCCCAATGAATAGGCAGTAGCCAAATAGTGTTTGCATTTAAGGAGCAAAATTTCTTGGTAACAGAGACGAAGCAGAAACATCAGTTTTACCACTACAAACACGTCTTAAAAGTACTGTTATCTGTCCTCAGACCCTAGTGTTTGCTGTAGTTTAAATTTTCTTCTGAGATGCTCATAGATTTGTCTCCAAGTCTATGTTTTCATTAGAAGCTCATTAAATTTGCAGATGACAGAAGAGAGACTGTCAGCAGGCCAAAGGAAAAAAAAATTGTTTACGTGTACTGCACTTTCTGCTATTTACAGAATAGGGCCAGATCTTGGTCATGCTGACTTAAACTTATGTCTCAGCCACTGACAGACATGAAAAAAGAAATTTACTGATCCTGAAGTATAGAATGAAATAATAAGATTATATATTTTTGGTATGCCAGGGTTTAGTAATCAGCTTGTTACAGTTAGCAGTTATGCCTAATCATATATTTAGCTAAATTAGGAAAAAAGAAATGGCAATTAGACATTCAAAAAATATCTCTGCATGTATCCAGCTATCCAGAAGGACCTATTATTAGAAAACCACATACTGAATTATACTTGGATTAGCCTGAACTGCCTTCAATAAAGGATCTTAAGAGAAAAGCACCCCACAATTCTTGCATTACCAAGGAGAAAGAAGACATACAGTGGAGGCAATTGCTGATTGCCAGGTTGATTGTTTGGGAAATTTTGGGGTTTTTTCTCCTAGAATCCAGTGCAGATATTTCCCCATGGGAGAAATCAAATATGTTAGTGAGCCATACATGAACACAAATTCATCAGAAGTCTCTTAAGGATCCATAATAATATCAACTCAGCAGAGAGAAAATGTTTAATTGTTCTTTTGATAATCCGTTCAAAAAGACATCACTTATTAATTCAAGGCTGCTGTCCTTTACTCCCCATGACATGGCAATTGCTTTAATACAGTTATATTTGAATTCTGCAGAGTTTTTCTCTTTTCCTGTGATGCTAGGCTAGACCTGATCTTAGCCTGAGCTGCAAGCTGTAGATAAAACCATACTTAAGAACAGGGTTTTCCCAGAAGCTCAACAGTGGAAGGGAGCTTCAAGGAGAAATTTGTCCACTGAGATTTTAGCCTGTAGCTGCCAACCAAATCTGAGGAGCCTTTACTGCCTTGTAGGGAAAATGCAGTCAATATCC
Source organism: Certhia americana (assembly GCA_018697195.1). Taxonomy (NCBI): domain Eukaryota; kingdom Metazoa; phylum Chordata; class Aves; order Passeriformes; family Certhiidae; genus Certhia; species Certhia americana. The sequence goes on from CM031859.1 coordinate 41,191,981, forward strand.
ATATAGGGCTCTATCAGGAAGGTGCCTTGACTGAGGTTTTGGGGTGACCAAACTTTTGCATATTGTCAATGAGGGGTTCATCACTAAGTCTGTGTCTCAGTGTCACTATGGGAGTCAAAGGATTGACTTAGGTGTCAAAATCATGTGTTTCAGTACAAAGAGGCAAACTTATTTTCTCCTAAATCACTCCTATGGTTAGTAAACACCTTTTGTACAATGAAATTGTTGCCAACGTAATTTGCCAGTAGAGTATCCTGACATGGGACCTGCTTTTACAGCTTTCCTGGAATGAAATTTATAAGAGATTTATACTGAGATTTATAAAAATCCCTAAACTTTATTGCATAATATCAAATCACTGAATTTAATATTTTATTTATTTGGAAACTTTTCTGGCCAGATTTGCACAGTCATGTTTTTATTTTCCTCTCAGTTTTCCATTAGGTTGTTGCAAATCAAAGAAAACACACTTCACAGAGAACTGGCCTTGTACTATTTTCTACAAAAAGAAGGGCTGAGGTAGATTAACTATTTCTTCACCTCTAGGATAATGCAATATTAAAAGTCTAGTTTTCAATACTGTCCCATAAAAACAAGCTTGGTGAAATACTTAATATTTCTAGTCTCTAAAACAAATACTGTCTTTTTTTATATTCATTTAATTTCTATAGTATTTTTATGAAATCTAAATAAAAAGAGGGCCTGGGAAACTTTACTGTCTCCTCTAAAATTTAGTTGATATATTTCTTTTGGAAATACCAGAAAATCTTACTAAAAGTTGCAAAGCGTGAGCATAAACTGTCCAACTTCCAGGTACTGAGAAACATAAATACTTAAAAATCAATCTACTCTTTCAGTGTAGCTAGATTTTACTATAGAAAGCTATTCCACACTTAAGTATAATTTCTATTCAAAGAGATCATGTTAAAAGTGTTCCTGTTTGATCCTTTACACAACAGCAGTGAGATACTCCTGCCATGGGAAGAAGCTGCTGTGCCCCCATGGTACATCAGAAAGAGGCCTGGTGTCCTAAGAAGAACTAGGAGGGTGGCCAGGGGATGGACTAAAACTGTGTAAAGAAAACAGCGGTCTGGAAACCAGCCCTAGCCACTAAGCTGGGGCCAGGGTTTAACACCACAAAAGAGCAGACTGATATTCTCTGTAGGATACCACACTGAACAAAATCAGGTGTTAACATGGTTGGTTCAAATCCCCAGTGTGGTTCCTGAAGGAGTTTATGGTGCTGTATCAATCCTCCGGATTAGTGCTGGCTTGCTGCATTCTGCACTCTGAGGCCACACACAACAAAGAAGCTTACAGCAGGGGGTGATCATTTCCATCTTATTGACTATTATTTTTTCAAATAATGGCCTAACCCTCTAAAAATAATTCATTAATTCTTGTAAAATATCAAATAATTTTGAATATGTGAGTATGTGTAAAACAAATACCATCGAATGTAGTGTTATACAGCATGAGGGAAAGAAACTGTTCATTTATCACAATGGCTGGGCTTAGGAGCATTAACAAACCTCATTTCGCTTCCTTGTCAGTCGAAATTTTTTTAATTCTGTTTTGTCTCTGTAACTTTGAGAACTTAATCTAAAAATAACTTTATGACAGCTGTGACTGAGATCATAGAATGCTACCTTTGACTTTCCTTTATTAGAGATTCAGGGCTGATATAGATAGGCACTGAAAATGAAATTGAAAAAGCTGCTCCAAAAATGCTTTACCTGCCACAGGATCACCCCTTTCATGCCCAAACTTTGACAAGAAAGCACTCCTTCTGGAAGTTTCCTCCTGACTATTTTCCTATTTTTTTTTCCTCCATTAGCAATCAGCTCATTTCCTGCCTGTTGGAAGCTTTGAACCTGGTGCAGCACCATTGTCACAGGACAAGCTGCAGTTCTCCCAGCAGCCCAGCAAAGAGGTGATGTGGGGTTGGGCACCACAAGTACAGCCTACAAGACAGACTGTGTATCAGAGCTCCACTCCCTGTCTTCTGTGCAAAAGCTGTGCAAAGGCTGGGGAGGGGGGGATATCAACTCAGGCTACTCAGACACCGATTTAGTTCTATATTTATACAAGTCTCATACCAGTAATTTATATGATAAAATGTTTATGCTTCAGTATTTATGCACATTATGTCAACTAATTTAAGGGTGTCCAACAGTTCTAGCATGAAATAAGTAAGCACAACACAGCATAATGAAATAAGGTCCTGTTTTAGAGTGCCTGATGTCAGCTAGCTTGATGTGCTAGCTTTTATAAATAATTACTTAATCCTTTGCTATATGAGAGTTCTGACCTGTGACTTGAGTGTACACCTTACTTCTATACCTTTTGAAAGCCACTATACCTTTATACCACATAAGACAGAGACATTCAAAATGACACAGAAGAGCTTAAAGAAAAATATTTTCAAAAGGTCAAAAGGTAGACATGACTGTAGTCCTACATGTTAAAATGGGATAATGGATATTAGCATTCTATTTTATTCTAGTGAAATATTTGTGTCGAAAGCATCTGCACAGGGTTGACAAACGACTTCATATTTACTCCTTGCTACATGAAGAACTGGATGCCAGACGATTTCTAAGAGGACTGCAGAAAGCTACATCGAAATGTCTTTGCTTCACTTAAGTTAAACTTACTTCCTCTGTGTTCCAAATTTGTATTCCAGAAGCAACAGCTAGCAAAAACAAAGCAAAATAACAATACCTAAACAAACAAAGAAACCAACAACCATTCTCCCAGAAAGACAAAACAATATTACTAAAAAAAAATTTAAATAGCAAAACCAAGAAGTAAACAACCAAACAATCCAAAACCAGAAACAAATTTTTACATAGCTTAAGACTGGAATAAGAACCAGCACAAGGACTGCTGTGATTGCTGAGCCATCCACAGCAGATACATTTTAGAATCCCACTTAATTCCTAATTTTTAGCACTAGGAGATTTTTTAAATAAAAGATAGTGAACTAGAACATATGAATATTAAGATGCTGACAAAATATTTGTAGGAATATTATTGTGAGCTAGACAAAACATAATGGTTTGCACATGGTTTATATGGTTTATATGGTTTGCATATAAAAGTATTTATGCACAATACTCAGTTCCTCCTCAAGCCACCACTTGGCTGGGGAAGCCCAGCTTTCTCAGCACCTCCTTATGTAAGAGATCTTCCAATTCCTTCATTATCTTTATGGCCCACTGCTGGACTCAGTCCAGTAAGTTTACATCTTACTTGTCCTGAGGAGCCCAGAGCCTGACCCAGCACGCCAGATGTGTCTCATTGGAGCTGAAAAGAATAGTTGGATCACCAGCTGCAACCTGTAAACAACACTCATCCTAAAGCATCCCAGGATGGTGTTGACTGTCAGTATTTAAATACTATTTTTATTTTCCAGGTATGTATTTTTATTATTGGCACATTGCCATCTTTTAACTTTTCTGTTATATTTAAAAGGTAATTGGCATAAAAGGGAAAGAAAAATGCAGTAATTAAAAGAGTTTCAATTCATAGAAGATGATCACATTACTAGTAGTAAGGAGTCAATGGAATTTAAAAAGTATAACTATATCTGGTCTTGATTGTATAAACCCTAGCTTGACATCCCTATCTACTCCATATTTTATCTGCATAGGATATATTTATATTCCAGTCACATAGTCATAGCATCATTTTTTGAGAAGGAGAGATGTCTTTAATTTTTGAGTTGTTTTTTGTTTTTTTAAGAAAACATGAACCATGCAAGCAAAATATCTCTCTTTCTAATTTTTTGAAAAACGTTAAATATTGCATAATCCATTGTAGCAATGTACTCACATATTTACAACTCTATTAGGTTTATTAAAAATGTTTTTTAAAACATGGAACATGTTTCTTCTTAATTTCAAGAGGTCAGATAACCTGCAATTATAGCAAAGCATTAAGAAAATTTATTTTAGTATAGGATTTGGGGGGTAGGAATTTTTCTTCATATTTTGCTATTCATGTTTGGGTTTTCCCATAATGGCTATTCATCATTAATTGTCTTTTGCTTGTAGGTAATTGTACCCACCTGTTTCATCAGATAAGAGAAATAAATGGAAAGCAAGTCCTGAACAGAAGGAAGGATATTCAAGGCAACATACAAGAAGGTTCAACATAAACCTTTCTGACTTTTCAGAAGCAGGGGGATAGAAGCTGGATGTACTGTAAGGCCTCATGGTAACTTGATCTGTAATGACCTTTTCCATTGATCAGTCTGCTCTCCTTTTCCATAGTGCCAAAGGAACTACTGCTGCTCCCTGGATGGTACTGAGAATCACTCAGGTCACTTTTTCTGTGCATTTTTTTCTTCTTTCTTCTCATACACACAGTCAGGTCTAAGAAGAGCTGGGCTAAGGCTCTCAAACAAAGGACTTATGGAAATATTTCATTGCCAGAGTTTGCACCTGGTGGACAGCGGAAAAAAAAAAAAAAAGGGAAAAAAAAAAAAGAAACAGACTGAAAGACTCTAAATATTTCTAGTGGATGTGTCCACAAAAAATGGGAGACTAATATCTTTACACATTAATGTTCGGTACCGCCTCTACTCCCTTCATCTGTTTGTGAGGATCAAAACCTAAGAGAGGAATTAGAAAAATTAATCCATATCAGAAAGCCTAAATAAAATAGTCTGAGATATATGTGATAGAATAAACAGCCTACATGCTCCAACTTTTTCTTTTACTGTAAACCATGCATGCTACCGCCACCAAAAATAATTTACACTAATTTCTGCCCTACAACACAAGATTCTGCAGTATAATGTCTTCTATTTGGTTCTCTTCTTTTTTAGAGGGTTCTAAGTCTCTGTCAATTAATAATTAATACAAGAATTAACCTAATAGCAGGATAATTTGTACAGTTCTTTGAAACCCAATGTAAAGTATTTAATAAGGCCATTGTTCTCATTTACAAAAAAAAAAAAAACAACAAACCAACTAAACCAAAACCAAAAACAAAGACCAAAACATATTTCTGAATTGGGCTTTATACTATTACTCTTTGCAGTGGTTACACCACAACATTGTTTTTGCTGCTGCGACAAGAGCAATTCTTTCTTCTTTCTTCTCTAGTCTCCTTTTAATTGTTCTTCTGGAAATTGTACATCTTGAAGATATTTACGAGCTATTGAAGAAAAAGAGAACAAAACAAAATAAAGCCTTTCCCAAGCCTGTATCAATGATTTCATTATAATTCTGTTTCTTGAGAAGAAGAAGTAAATAATTCATTTAACATTGATCCTGCACACAAATGGCTTTACTTATAAAACCCATAGTATGGCTTCAGCTTCTTGGCATACAGTGATATGAGTCAGATTGCAGCTGCATGTGATATTTGTGTAGAAAACCCTGCTCTGGACTTCCCTCTATAAATTCTGTAGATCTCTGTAGAGCCTTCTATAAAGTGTTCTGTGTTCCATGCAGTAGTACTACGTTTCCACATTAGTTCTGGGTCCCTTTTCAGCTTGGCAGTCTCACAGGGTTTCCCAGCTAAAACATAGTCCAGACTCAGAAAATTGCTGAAATATAAATTTAATTATACATCTAAAAGCTGATTTAAAAGCTGATTAGACTTGGCTTTTGTGATAATAAGCATTAATGTTTCCTGATTATCACTTTAGCAAGTGATCATACATTTATCATTTTATTATCAATTTAAAATAGCTTTCCAACTACTTCTGCTTAAGCTGCAGTCTCCATGAGAAGTTTATCCCCTCTCTATCTCAGGAGGTGCAAACACACACAGTGAGCTTGTCAGTCTGCAAAGGTGGAACTACAGACAGCTCTGGCAGAGAAAAAAGGGGTGAATGGCTGAGTAGAGGGCAAGAAACCCTCTCAATTCTGTTTTGCCTTCTGTGTGCATGCAAGCAAGGTGCACTTGCCTGTTTGGAAGCATCCCACTTGCACAGCCAGGTAGCTCCCAGTTCTCAGTCCTGCCTTGAATTTTTCTACCATCATGTTTTCTGCCAGTGAATATCAAAACTACCCAGGGAACCTTAAATCTAATCCTCTTGGAACATGAGGAGGGTGATGATGTTATATGATATGAATATGATATATTTTATCTAACTAACAATATCAGGGGGGAGATCTGGTGAGCAGATGGAAATTCTGCCCAGAGCATGCATGAATAATGATCACTCTTTACCAATAAATTTTGTGGGTGATAGTGAAAAATAAACTTGCTGGAACCTGAAAAACAGAACTTGAAAATCTGTTTTATTTTAAAGTACTTTCTTTTGCTTCATGTTTCCATTACAGAAGAATATGTAGAGTTCTTATGTAGAATTTTGATCTGCCAAACTATGGAAAGCAAACAAAAGACAATCTGTGGGTGGAATTGTGGCATTAAGGGTGGACATCCCAGGATGCGCCTCTAAAAGCTTAGACTGGATTTGTTCAGCTTTTCAGATGAAAAGATTTACTTGCAATCTCCAAAGGATTAGTAAAGGATAGTTCTTGCTTTTTCAAAGCATAGCTACTGGGAAATTTTAGCTGGACAATCTCAACAAGAAAAATTCAAAAATCTAACAGAAAGTACTCAAGGAGGATAATAGCCACTGAATGCATCATTCCCAGTGGTGAAAAATTCATCAGGCAGGAAATATATTAAGGGAATACAAAGATCAGAGGTACACTATAAATTCTTAAGGGACTGCTGCTGTAAAGACAGGTCTCACTTCAGGATGTGTCCTAGGAGGTCCTACACAGGACAAGAGAATTAGCTTTCTTTGCCCTGTTTACTGGTAGTATGGAGTCCCTGAAGGACTCAGGCTCATTTTGGATGTCTTAAGAATGATGCTGGCAAACTGCAGATTCCAGCAGGGAAAATTGGAGAAAATGTGAACATGCAAAGGTTTTTTTAAGGCATGACTCAGGAGAAAATTAGGAGATGTGTTCAGTCCAAAAAAAAAAAAAAAAAAAAAAAAGAATGGTCTGGCTAGTAGAAAACATTATTTTAAAAGCAGTTATAAAAAAGGAAAATGGCTTGTTCTTCATACACATCGGGGGAAGGACAAGCAGAAATCAGCAAAGGGCTCAGGTTTGGAGCAGTAAAAGCATTCTAATGAAGAGTAATGAGGCACTTCACCAGGCTACCCAAGGATGTGATGAACCATTCTTCACTGTTTTTCAGAACAGATTAGACAAGCATATGGTAGTTTTACATGATCCTGCTTCAGTGCAATAGATGGAATGAAATGTCTTGAACTCTGGAGATTCCTTCTGACAATATATTTCTATGATCCTTTCCTCTTTTCTTGTTACCCTGAAATGTACTTTCAAAACATCACAGTGATTACACTTTTTTGTAAAAGAATTATTATCAATAATACTAGGCATAACATTCCATATTAATTTTGAAAATAACACAATCTAAAGTATGCTTCTCTATAATGTGCTAAATGATTCCTTCATCATAGCAAGTACAGGAAAGGAAGGAAAATTTTGTATGCCATACATTCACCTAAAACATGTCATCACTGTAATGCCCTTTTTCTCTTAATTGCAACTAGAAAGGATTTTAATCAAATATCCTTAAAAGGAGGTCTGCTGAGTAAACTGAAAATATTCAAATATAGCAGAAGCAGGCATGATTAAATACATAAAGAACTGAGGTTAAAATTGGCTACAATAAAGTTTGAGTAAAAATTAATTTTAGCATGTGCTTTGTACAATACTGCATAAGGTACACTTTTGTTTTGTTGCCTCTTTTTTTTTGGGACCTTAATTTTCAGTTAGTCACTGGCTTACATCTTATCTCACACCATAATGGTTGAAATTAATGGGATAAAAGTACTCCATTCAAAGACAAATTATCATTTCACTGATCTACTTCACCGAGTACAAATTCCCTCTGCTCCCAATAAAAGCTTAGAGCAGTAGAAAAATGCTAGTTAACTAAAATTGTGTTTCTTTTCTTAGACCATAAAATTTTCATTTATTCTGTCAGTAATACCCTTGTGTAAATACAGTAATTTTGAAGTCTTTCAGTATAGTGCGATACATATTTTGGCATTGTTGCATGTCTGAATTTCTTCCATGGAACTTCAATTTTGTGGTTCAGCGAGCAAAAGTAAGAGTTCTCCTGAAGGGCTTGTGCTTTAAACAGTCAGGGGTGTGTTGCCTGCTGAAACAGTCAATCTTTCCCCCTGATGAGAGTGTCCATCCACTGTTTATATGAACTGCATCTTTGTTTAAATTTGCTTCAGTTCTTAACAGCAACTTCTTTCAGGACAATAAAAAGCTGAAAGAGACAGCTAATCAAGAAAAAGCATTTTCAGAATATGATAAAAATATGTAATGTCTGTTGGAATACAAAGGGTTTTAACATTTGGACAAGAAGCTTGAATTAAAAAAGCTCAGTAACTTCTTCAGATATTTGAGGTTTCAGCTTGTCTAAAATGACAAAAGAGATAATCTTTGTGTGTGGTTTAAGTTTGAAGATAAAGATCAAGATCTCCTTTGAAGGAACAGAGTATAGATTAACCATAATTTCCCAAATACAGGAATTACAATTCCTTCTTTTGCTAGGGTGAAAAAAATATTCCTCATTGTGATTAGAAGAAATGAGATCTTTGGTAATATTAATCCTTCATATCAATCCATAAAATGAAACATTACTTGATAAAGGCTTTATCATGCTCTGGGGAGAACTCACAGCTGTGCACACTCCTCATGTAACACAGAACCAGAGTTAAGCAAAACTGTAACTAGAGCAAAGGAGGATGTGGCAATGGTCGAGTCTGGCAGAGCAAAAATGGGTGCAAAGTTTGTGCAACTCATCTGAGCCAAGGTGCGTTGGAAAGCCACTGAGCAAAATGCGATATCAGTAAAGGCAAAGTCAGTTTTAGCCCAGAGAAAAAATAAGGATAATTTTCAGTCATTCTTGGCAGCCCTATAAATTTAGCCACTTATCATAAACAAGAGGTCATATTAGAGAATTTTATGGAAACAAGAGAAAACTCAGTATCCTGACACAGACATTGTCTCAGCTGTTGTAGGCCAAGCAGCAAAAGAAAGTACCCACTGGACTAAGTCCATTTGAAATTAAGTTCCTTCATTTCAATGCTACAAGGGGCATAGGACAAGACTGCACTTAACTTGATTTAATTAATACAGCACACCTAAAATTATAAACACAATAACATTGGTTTTTGACAAACAAATGGAGAAAGTAGAAACTTTTGCTGAATCGTCGAGCAAGTTTTAAGTACATAGAACAGTTAATGTGATGACACGCAATAAAAGCATATTTCTGTACATACAAGCTTGGAGAAATTCAATCTTTATGTATAATGATCTTCCAACTCCCTGGTCTAGGTGGAAGTGGATCAGAATAGATGGAACACTATATACTTGCCAAGGAAAGGCCTTCAGGCTGTTCTTCACTGAAACAGTATTTCCAAAAAATAATGCAAATGGATAACATAAACTGTATTTCCAAAAATAGCATAAATTCAGTCTTTATAAACTATTAATCAAGTCTGATTTAATGGGATCATTATATCTGGCATTCTGCATGTGCTAATAGCATCTAATGCACAGATGCTTTTTTTTGACTGTTGAATGAATAATGATCTGGGATTCAGGTTTCCTTAATAGTTCCTTAATATCAGCCACTTTGCTAGAGCTGCAAATAAAAATACATGACATTTATTTTATATTAGCAGTATGGAAAATATGTACATTTGTAATCAAGGTAAGATTTGACAATGTAGACCTAATGACTTTTACTGAAGAGGGAATGATTATGAAGAGCACTGCTTCCAGCATGTATATGGAGTGCTGTCATATTGAAAAGTGATGAGAGAATAAGCAAAATGTTGATAAGATACTATGAATTTACACAGCAAAATGAAATGCTTCTTTTTGAAAAAGACTGCTCCTTAGAAACAAAGCACAAAAAGGCATGAAAGCAAGGACAGAATACGAATTTCATGCAGCACAGTAGGTAGAGGATAAACAAAATAAAAAGGCAGAAAAAGAATTGGACTGTACAACTTATTAACTCTTATTGATTGATGAAATTGTAATTATTAAGTCTGTTAACCAAAAATCCTATCTATGAAATCTGTGTCTGTCTTCTGTATAATGCATAACTTTTTCAGTCTCTTATTAGCTTTTCTGCCATGGAGAAAAATATGCAAACAAACCCCACCAAAATCAGAAAATCCCAAACAAACCCCACCAAAATCAAAAAAGTAAGAAAGAATGCAGATCTTTTCTGTATTGCCATCAGAAATCTGACTTCAGCATGCGCAGGCATATAAAATAGCATGAATATAGCTAGACAAGTATCAACGAGCCAGCTGTGAATGAGACAAGAGTGCACTTTGTGTATGCCTAAACCTAAACCTCAGTCCTCAAGAATTCATTACTATCTTAAGTAAAAGATGTATGCTCATCAGGGTAAGCTCACTTACAGTACAAGCACAAACTGTGTTATTGCACACAGGCATTGATACAATCTTAGCAAATGTTCCTAAATTCCTCAGTTACACTGATTTATGCAAGTGCATGTATCATAATGAGATAAGCTGAGCCTAAATTTGTGGGCAGACATTGTCAAGATCAGTCTTAATGTTGCAACTCAAGCGTTCAGCTGATGAACCTATGCTTGTTTGTGTCAGCAACTCACTACAAGGAAGGAGGGAAATTTAACCACCTTCAAAAATCATTTTAGAGAAAACTTAATTCTGAGTATAATCTCATACTCAGTAGCAAGGGTGTCCACACTATGAAATGACAGAGTCTTTGAAAGAGTAGGTGACAAGGCCACTCCACTCATCTTCAAAGCTTCTCCATACAAGAATTGAAGCTGTCAGTACTAGGATGGGACTTGATATACACTCTATGTTTGTTACAGATTGGTTTAGGTTTACTACAGGAAAATATAAAACCTTTGTTATTCTGCTACCTGTGATACTAGAGATATACTCAGTATAAAAAGAATCATTAAAAAATCCTGTTTTTTTCACTTGAATAAGTAATTGTGACAGTATATCCAAGAAAATGATCAAGTATGAAGTAACAGCAATGACAGCTGTATTTTTGAATACAAAGCATGAATAAAACTGAAAACAACAAATTTACACTTTGAAAGCAGAAAGGAGTCAGATTTGTAAAGTTAAAGTGTCAGTCCAAAAGCAAACTTTTTGAGAAGTTAAGAAATGTTCTTACCTTGGGGCTTGATTTCACACACACACACACACACACACACACACACACACACACACACACACAC
>CM031859.1:41203276-41255648 GCA_018697195.1 Certhia americana
CACACACACACACACACACACACACACACACACACACACACACACACGCATACATATACATACTCATCTCAAGAAAATGTGTCTTAATGTTAATTAATTTTGTCAGACAGAAAGATTGTTCAATCTGGGTTCTGTTAAATTTATGGATCATTAGTCTCTTATCTTTTCATTATGGTCTCTTGAGAGGAACCATCATAAAGTTAAATGAACTCAGTAGGAAATTATTACAAGCCTCCTTTCCCCTTCACCCTACCTCCCTCACTGGAGGAGACAGGGTATCAGTGCATTCATTCTCTACAACAAATGATATATACCTTATATGATTTAAGTTCTTTAAGAATCTGATTTTTTGTCATTTTATAAGTGCTGTAATTAGAGAGATGTAATATATGGATTTTCCCAATCAAAAAAATTAATGCTAACAACCCCCCAGTCCAGTTTCACAGCTAAATCTAAAGATTTCTACACACAACCAAAATTTTTATGCCTACAAAATATGTTTCACTCTTTAGGTCCAAGCTTATTTTTATGACTACCTGAAAGACTATTCACTACTTCAGAGAAGTGTGCAAGTATACCAGTAATAAAGTAACCACAAAGTTTGTTTCTTGTACACCATACTGCCAGGAAACAAACTCTAAGAAACAGTGATCATTCATAGACAAAAATAAGCCCACAGCATTTCTTGTAAATGCTATAATACACAACTTGTATTAGCTCTAGGAAAAGAAGTAGCTTTTTAAAATGCAGAGCTCAATTTTCTTTGCAATCACATTTTCACTCACTAGATTTTTCAGCTGTATTCATCAGAAATGTTTCAGGGTTTTCTTTGTTTTCTTGTTTTATTTATTGTTTCCATTTTTGTTTGTCTTGCATGCCTTAAAACATATTAAAAATATCTAAAAATAGGACAAAGAAGCATTTCATGCACAAAAAGTTCAGCAGCCTGAATGTTTGTGGCTCTGCGTTTTATCTCCTGCAAACAGTTACCTTCTTGACAAGAGGCATAATTCACTGTAATAAAAGGGTACAAAGTGCAACTGCTAGGAACATGGAGAAGAAAGCAATTAAGTGTTCACAAATGTAATTTGAAAGGTCCATGGTGCACAAAGGTGATCTATAGTTAATACTGAACCAAACAGACACCCTTGGCTGTTGGATAAAAATAATGATATTTTCTAGTCATAATTTTTTTTTCCGCTTACCAGATGGGATGGAAGAAAATTCAATTTCTCTCATCGTCCCAGAGATTTTAACACTGAGATCAGCAAGAGTCATGCAGTACCTGATAAGCTGGCCAATCCTTTTCATGATCATTTGGTGCAGCTTGTGGCATGATACCAAAATCAGAAGTCATTGCTAAACAACACTTGGCAGTAAGAATAATCTGACATTGTCAAAGTCAGCACCAAGTGTGCTAAGTGGATATATTACTTTTGAAATCTATTGCTGAGGTCTCAGTAATGTTCTTGAAGGGAAATGACAATCAGTGATGACAGAATCAAGTACTTTGGTTGGATGTTACACTTGATTGTATAAAGACAGTGGTCTTTTCTACAAATGCAGCTGTGCTTAAGGATTCACATGATGTGCAGATAAATTATCTCTTGACCTTAAGCCATAAAGAGAATGCACAGCTTTAAAAAGCAGAACATAATTCTGATCCTTCTTGTTTTATACCTAGGAGTCTTACCAATGTAATATATTTCAGACTTCCTATATAGAATTGAAGACAGAAAGACTTCAGATAAATTGAAATTTTTCATTCTTATCAGGGTAGTGTCTTCTTTCACCATGTGACAATTCTTTCCACTCCTAGGAGTTATTTGACACAATCTTTAATTTACTTTTAGTATGAGAGAAGAAGCAAAGATGTTCAAACTCCTTCAGATTTTTAATTGGCAAAATCCTCTTTTGTGCCACAATTTAGGTTTGAATTTTAATTCACTTAAGTGAGAATTGAAATCTGGTGAATCTTGCTGCTGTAGTTTTGGATAGTACTGTGCCTGTAGTCTGGTGATTTGCAACAGATGCATGTACCCACGTACTTCAGTGCCTCAAGCCCAGACTTCTACTTTAAACTATTTCCTACAAAATTCACACAAAACTGCAAGATATGTCACTGAAATAACAGAACAACAGCCACACAAATTAAATAAAACTTCAACAATATTTTGGTCACACTGAGTTGAATAATGACAGGAACTGCCTGAAAAGACCTTTGCAGACAGGAGATTTCATCTTAGTATCCCACTTTTATAATTTTACTTTAGTACCCAACTCTTTAGGGTTTGTAAGCATGGTGCAAAAATATCAAAGTATCTAATGTCTTATGTACTTGAGTTTTTAGCAAAACTACAACAGCAAAGACTGATGAATCCAAGAAAGAACATCCTCATGATCCAGGAAATCTCAGTAAATATGCAAGTGATGTGATTAGCTCTTGATGCAGCTTATCTGCTGCTCCAGCTGTGGGGATGTAAAAGACAGAAGTATCTTCCTTCCCTCTTGAGCTGGTATCTGCTTTATTTACCTCATATTTGTTTCACCTAACATTGGGGAAGAATTGAGCAGAAAGCAAGGAAAAGTGTAAAAGGACACAAATCATCAACACAAATGTCTGCCTTACTTAAATCCTCTACACCATATGTCTACCTTAGTTCACTCTCTAGAGCTCTCACTTGGGACAACTGGGCTCCCACTTTTAATTACCTCAGAAAGATGATGAAAGAACCTAGATAGAACCCTTAGTCCTTTGGCACAAAGACTGATGCCATTTTTTTTAGAGACATCAAGCAAAAAAATTGACTAAGGAATATACTTGGGTAAGTTTCGAGATCTCTAGCTTCACAGGTTCACAGTTTTGTGAAGGATACTCATTGGTCAAGGAAAACTTGCAAATGAAGATAAGGTACAAACTTCCTACTCAAATGATTTCTCTGAAACAATTGTCAAATGGGCACTTCTACATGCTCAGTACATCCTTCCTTCATAAAGACAAAACAAATCTTTAGTGGTCTATATGTAATTTTTAATTAATGTAGAAGTTCTCCTCTCTGTGAGGAGCCTTGGCTGTCCTTGCTCTAACTAACCCACTATAGGGAACAGCTGAGCCCTGGAGATGGCACAGAACAGCAGGAGATGGCACATCTGGAAAAGCAGATTTAAGAAAAGGCAGAAAACCCCTCAACCAAACTCTTTCAGCGGAAGGAAAAGGGAACAAAAAAAAGTAAAGAAAAGCTGAAAAGTCAGACGAGAAAGAGGATGAGGAGGAGGTGACACAGCAGAAGCTGGAGAAGGCATCCACACTGCAGCCCACCCTGGGTCTGTGGTGGAGCAGGGTAACTGTGAGAAGCAATGAGCAGCAGCAGCAAGAACTTGCTGTGCACTAATGCTAGCCCTCCCCATTCTCCTTGTGTCACTTCTGCTGGGAGTGGAGGAGTCTGAGTTTAGCAGGGCTGAGAGGTAGGAAAGCCCATGAGATTTTTCATCCTGTTTCCATCCCCTGACCCACAGAGGACGGAGAATGAGTATTAATATCCTGGTGGGCATTTGGCTGATAAGCAGGGAATAGCCACAACAGAACAGGTGGATCGACAGAAGAGGTGGAAACTGGCAAAGAATACAAAACACCCATCTGGTAGTCAGAAATGTCTGACTGGTGCCTTGCAACAAATCTTAGCTGCACTTCCCAGGAGATAGGAAACACATACATCAGGTTTGTATATTTGTAAAAGCATGACAGTCATATACACTCATAGTATACTTTTTGTTGGCAGCATAAAATCAGAAAGCAAGGTAAGAAAATCCACTAAATAATAAATTATTTGAAAATTTAGCTCAGTTTGAAGGGAGCAACAACACACCATATGCAAGTCAACAGCTGAAAAGAGTCACTGAAATATTATGTTGGGAACCTGGTTGTACTGAAGTAACTCCTTGCACACATTGGAGGGTAAATGAACAGGGTCATATACACCTATTGTTAGACTGATAAATGCTATGAGTGTACAGAGCAGAAGGTATTAAATTTCCTTGGAGGACAGAGTGCAGCTTTAGACGAAGGTTGTCAAATTATGATTACATATAAATTATAGTGGCAACTAGGGAAGGACTAAGTCTGCCAAGCTGAGATTAGCAACAAAAAAATCCTACTAAATGTGTGCATATGATGAGAATTTAATGGCTGCATAAGTCTCTAAAGTTTCTAAGATATTCCTTACAAATAGCAAGATGATTTTCAGGGTTAGGTTCAGGCAGATTATAAACCTAAGATCAATATAATTCACACCACTTATGATTGCCTAACATTGGTTAGGTACATTTATACTGAAAATGAGACTTTCATTTGAGTCTCTGGGGAAAAATCTGTGTTATGAATCAAGTCTAAAGTTACATTAAGAGAGACAAGTTATTGCAGCTATATAGTCATGATTTTCTTAGCATGTTGTTCATTCCAGTGATACTAAGAAATAGTTTAATTAAAAAAAAACACAGAACCATGTAAACCTGTGCCTTACTCACATAAACTCTGATGCGTTGGATATTAAACCATAGCACGTCCAAAAGAAATACTTCTAGATGTAGTTTCAAATGAAAAGCTCTGTCCAAATTTCTTTTAGAAGGTGACTACTCACATTACAAGAATCATAAATCACCATACTATTACCAATGCAAAGGGCACTTTCAACTGACTGACAGATTGTTCTACCCAGGGACAATGACAAAGAGCCACAGAACAGTATTAGGCAGGACGTA
This sequence comes from Certhia americana, assembly GCA_018697195.1. Lineage (NCBI taxonomy): Eukaryota > Metazoa > Chordata > Aves > Passeriformes > Certhiidae > Certhia > Certhia americana. The sequence continues at coordinate 41,208,035 of CM031859.1, forward strand.
GAAATGGATTTTGATTTAAGGAGTCAAGACATGAACATTTGCTGTACAGTAGGACTGTATTGTACTTGAAGAAAGCTTTGACCCTTCTTCTGTACTTGATAATTTTTATCATTAAAAATGGAAAAATACTGGTGCCAGGAAACATAAGCAGGACTCCTAGCAGTAGAGCCACTCACCTAATTGAAATCAGCTTTTTTCTATTTACCTGATTTTGACTTTTATATATTCATTTGCTAGGAAAGAACTGACTTGGAAAAGGGACCACAGGGCAACAAGGTCTGGAATAGCAACACAAAATTCATCAGAAATACAAGACTTTATGGCTTGGTAGATGCTTATGTCTACAATAAATGTATTTAAATCCTTCTAATAAGAAAATTATCTACTAACCTAAATTGCAATTTTCTGCAATCTTAGAAAGAATAACTACTAATTCCATGCAGTTTTGTCCTCTTAATAAATATGTTATCATTTTTCATCTCATTTAATTTTCTTCTTACTAATTCCACCAATCAAAAAGATTGAAATTACTGAAGATGTTGCCCATTCCCAGAAATCATTACCAACAGAACCACTGTTGCACTTGTTGTTGTACTTTCTGTTCAAAATTAAACTAAACTTGAATAAAATGAGGAACATATTACAGAACAAATTTCAGCCTAGGCACAATCCTTGCAAACCATAAAACAAAAATATGCCTTTGAAATTCGGGAAGAAGGGCATTAATATTTTAAAAAGGGTACGTATTCAACTATTCTAAGATAATATTCCATCATATATTAAAAAACATAGTATAAATATTTTTTAAATAACAAAAAAAGAGGTTTTCATTTAAGAAAAATCAAGGACTGGATAAAGTTCTAGTTCTATTGTTAAAAAAACAAATTATTACAAGTCATTTTGCAGGATTGGTTTGGGGTTTTTTTTCCATTTTCTAGTTTTGTATTTTGTATGGGACTGTGTATTTTTAATTTTATGATATCCTTTAAAATGGATGTCAAGATGAATCTTTTTATCATTCTTTTCACTATCACAAACATCATTATTACCAGCATTCACTGAAGCGACACCTATTATGAATTCTGCCTAGTTGTATACACAATTCCAAATTTGGCCTTATGTTTTTGGCAACCGAAAATCCTCAACAGAAAAAGTATTTTGAATCACCGCAAAAGTGCTGTCTCATTAGTGCTCTGGAAACCTCCTACCTCTCCTTTTTCCTTCAGATTAAGACACTTTTTCATTTTTCATCGTCTCTGGCTGGAATGAAAATGCAGAGGTTCAGATTTCAAAAGGCCTCTTATTGTAGGCTTTTTGAGATTCAGCCATGAGTATTTTCCTGTTATTCAGTGTGAAATAGTGGTAGGCACTAAGTGGGTTCTTTTATATTGCAATTTAAGAGAAAGGCACCAAAAAGGAAAATAGAGAATAATGTAAGGATATATAAGGATATCTGTAGCCTTGACATGAAGAAAAGACCAAGCAGAAAAAAAATGAAACTCTGAACAAACAAAAATGACAAGCTCAGATATGTTTTTTTTCCTTGAAGCCAAATGTGACATGCAGTGACCAAAGCTTAGTAAAATCTCAGTGCCTATGCTGATTAGACAATAATGTTTTTTATTCACATTTCAGGCAGTGTCCATTCTCAGTTCTTTTTAAATCTTTATGCATACACAGCTTTTTTTAAAATATGATTTTATGCTGTAGTAGCAAGTTTCTTTTTTGTTGTTGTTTTGGTATATGACAATAATCTCTGCTAAGTCTGAATTATCAGAGAAAATGAGAATTAAGACCTTAACTGGCCTTAAGAAATTAAGGTCAATCCTCTGTGGCAGAAGACACCTGGCTAAGTGCCACATGTAAAACAGTGAGATTCACACATACAAACCTTTATTTCTAAATTATTAAGTTACTCCTTCAGAGAAAATAACCCAAGATTTGGCTCTATGTGTCAAACAGAGCAATATTCCTGTAGGGAATCAATCTGGTTTGACCTCACTGAATCTCTTCATAGCCTGTTTCCTCCACCAGTACCTGACACTCCCTGCCCAACCCTGCCTGCCTTACCCCACTCCACAGTTGCACAGTGTCAGTGATATTTGTTTCAGCCTTCAGATCATGTACCTCTTCGCCACGGATCAGTAACATGCATCATGCATTGCAAGCAATTTTGTGGCATTTGTTGTGTGTTCAAGACATTTCTCGGTTTATTCTCTATAGTTCAGTTGGAACCAAGGACACAATCAATGCAAAACCAGCACAACAATGGCAAAATGTGCACTAATTGGGTACTTAGCGTGCTTTCTCTTTTCAAAGGGAACATTTCCTACAATTTCCTACCAATTTTTTCCAACTTCAACCACCCAGACGAGAGAAATAAATCTTTGAGATGCAGCCTGGTGGTTCCTTCATTTTGAACAGAGGGTCAGAGGTGTGAGGGCTCTGTGCAGCCTTTTTATCTCATGCATGTAGGAGAGTACCTCATATGCAGCAGCTTTGGTGTGGGATCAGAAAAAGGGCCTTGGGAAACAGAATTATTTAGTTTCTCTGGCCCACACTTATACCTGTAAAAGTTAGATCCACAGCACATCCACACAGGAAGAGAGTCTGCCTTGCAACACAATGACTCATAATATCAGGTGTTGGGCTATAGGTTATTCTCCTGTACCCTGAAAAGGTAGCTAATTCAAGCTTGTCATGAACTGGGATTAATTAATTGTACAGCTGAAACAGAAGCTACCATATGACACTTATTGGTTCTAAAACAAATATATAACAGAGGAAATTAGCAGTTTAAGTGAAAGAAAGAGTAAGTTCAATTGATTTCAGGAATGTTTAAGATTATAATCAATGATTTTTAGGCTATTATAAGATAATAATTATTATTGTCGATTTGCCTTTAATTGACATCCCTGAGAAAGTTTCAGCCTATACCTACTTAATTTCTAATTAAATTTTGTGTTTAAACCAAATCTGCTAGAAACATGAGAGATGTTGGACAAAGCTCTTCTCAGCAATAATGTAAATAGAAGTGTTTATACAGTGAAAAGTGCTAATTTTGAGAACAAGGGCAAATAATCATATAACACAATGTTGAAGCCTTCACAATAAAAACCATTCATCCATGGAGGCTGCATGTTTTGGGCAGCAGTAGATTCTCAATCTCAGTTCCTAAAACAGAATTTGTATTGCCTGATGCATTTTATATACTTTTTCCAGCTTATATAACTTTCTTCCAGGAAAGAATTCAGATATTCATCATTCCTTAAGCAATTTATGATTAATTATATATATATAATAATTCAGCTCCACAGAACCATAAAAAAATCCATCTGGGTATGTATAAAATTAAAAAAAAAAAAAAAAAAACTACATTTAAAGAGAAACTGTCATACCAGACAAGTATGTATTTTTGCACTAGAGGCTTTAACAAAGATAAAGAAAATTTTGCCTCACATTTTTAATCCCTTGGGAAGTTGCTAAATGGTACAAGACATCAGCCTACATAAGATATTTCCTTGACCTTTCTCATTTCATCTCGTAGTTAAAAACACAGACAGGGACAAAAAAAAAAAATTAAAAGACAGAAATGCACATACAGATATTGCTCCACAGATGAGAATATTAGGAGTAAACTTTCACTGTTCCCCCAGAAATGCTGTTACTTTGATGTCAGAGCCCCTGCTGTGATGGAGGTCCTCTTTGAAAAGCTTAAAGTGGTTTTATACATCTTTGTAACAAGGTCTTGGAAAATGAGAGGAGTTGGCAGCTGATGTTAGAGGGAATTCAGCAGGTAACCAGCTGGACTGTGCATCCAGGCACTTGTACTAAAAAGACACCAGCCACAGGTGAAAAAAGGGCCAAACTGTTTCTCTGAGCATCAATATCAGCTTTCACTGGTCTCTGGTTCAGAAGGCAAAACTGACTTTCCTTACATTGTTCTGTAAAGGAAAAGTGGTTCTGGATGTCAGTACTGACTACTGTAATATTACATATTAGCAACAGGGGCTAGACTGTTTTGTTTAACAGCTGAAACTATTTTTTTTTTTAATTAGTCACTAGACAATGCCTCAGCAAATATGACTTGACAAACCTTATTCAAGCAGTACATTGTGCAGTTCATGAGAATAATCAAGTGCTTAAAATTAATCATGGCCTTTGTTGAACCAGGGCCTTACTTAAGGTCAATTAAGTAGGTGCAAAACCAAGAAATTTTTCAGCAACATTCATTAAAACTTCATTTACTAGAAGATGTTCATTGATAAAGATGGAGAAAAAAAAATCCTGTGGTATAGCAGAACACAAAAGAATGGCAGGCAGGTGGGTACAGGTTGTGGGAGTATTTATAAAAGAAGGTTTCTGCATTAACTGCATATAAGAAATACTCAAAACATCCAAATAATATATTAAGAAGTTAATCTTGCTACCTGCAAATAATTCTGGGGATATTATTTTCTCATTGAAAATATTAAATTATAAATGTGCTATTAGATTATTTATATTTATAATGTCCTTTATTTGCAGGAGTCAGATACTTTCAGTCCTTTGTTTAATTTCACAATAAAGAAAGGAATAAGGCTGGTATTTTTGAACAAGATTGATAATTGATGAGTACATTGGGAAATGCACAAGGTAATTAGGCTTCACAGAGCACATACCTGAATTGAGATATATAATTTAGAGGGGATATTCCCTAGAAATACTGTTTCCATTTTCTGAATAGTTTCTTTTTCAGTGGCTATAAGTGCAATGTGTTATTATTAATTATCATAATACCTGAGTTTCTTAGTTTTTTGTTATTTTTTAATAACATACTGTAATACATTCCTGCTATACATACTTTTTTATTTTCTCACAGCCTGCTTTTTATGTTGCTTGGCATTATCTTTTAAAATCTTAATATAGTGAATGCATCTTTTATCATATTAATAACACCAGCTATTTGAAACAAAACATTCCCAGGTGTTTGGAAATCACATATACCGAAAATGTTGCAGAATACTCACAGGCAGATCACAGCTACTCATATAAATATAGCACCTAGTTCTTGGTGCCTAGTTTCTAATTACGTACTGTATTGCATTCAGATACTTAAAAGAGTATCATATATCTTGGACAATCTGTTTAATTTTGGTTTTCTGTATATGTATTTGAGTAGTTCATTTTTCATCTTTAGGCTTTACAAACAATTAAGATGGCACAAAGAGCAGATATCCAATGTTCTGAGCACTTCTCAGATTTTAGGAGAGCAACCCAAAGAGCTAATGTTCAAAGACATCCATTTTTTAAATCATATTCTTGCACTATGTTTAGCTAAATCTAATAGAGAAATATTTCATCCCTTCTTATACCAGGGATACATTGTAAATGTCATCTTAGTATTAGAGGGGAAAAAACCAACTGATTTATATTTTTCTGTGGGTTTAAATGAGAAAAGATGTTTTGTCTTGCTGAGGATTTTATAGTTCTTACTTCTCTCTACATAAAGGTGGATTTGATCAAGGCTGCTAATACAATCTCCTTGGAAGGAGAGTAATAGTATTTTACAACCTTGTTGAACTTCAAGCAACTACATTTCCTTCCAATCCAAAGATACCCAATATTGCCAGACATATTCCAGCCTACCTAGTACTTATTTATTTACTGCAAAAATGAATATTGAGAACTAGAAGTGAGTTTGGAGAATAAGCAATTTAAGGAGCTCAATAAATTCATTTTGTGCAAGAAATTGAAGCAGTGACAGGACTCTGAACATAAGCAGAAAAATAACACTTCAAACTATAGAAGGAAAATACAGTACAATGACCAGACTTAGGAGGAAACCTTAGGCACAGTGCTTAAAAAATATTGAAAAATAAGTTAATTTTTGATATTTCTTGAAAAACATGGTAACATATTTATCACAGAATCTTTATATCAGAATTAGAAAACTTTATAGTATAAGCATACTTCCAATTGCCTCTTGAAATTATTTGGAGATGTAACCATAGATACAAAAGGTCAATATTTTTTATTGTAAGTTTCCAGCTTTATCTGAAAAAAGTCACAAGCCAGCTCTGAGGATGTAAGGAGTAAAGCCTGTGAAGGACAGCAAACAGCAGAACAAAGGCAAGAGTCCAGGGCAACCTGAGCACTGCTCTTTTGTGGGGAAAATACTATACCACTCTGTTTCTTTCCGCTCTTGCTTTCCTGACTGTTGGATAATTTCATTCTTCCTAAAGACTTGCTGTCAGTAGTGCATGAGAAGTCTGACTGAAGAGTTCTGCCTAACACTTTAACTGCATTTATCTTAACACTAAAGATTTACTCAGCCGCCTGTAGTTTAACCTGGAAAAATACTGACAAGAACCTCGCTCTCCCTCCACTTCACTTTGGATTATAAGCAGGGTTGCACTAATTAACAAAATTCTACAGCTGAAATGGAGAACATGATGAAGAATGAGATATCTGTCCCTGCAGGTTAACCTCATGTGGCTACCTCATAGGGTGGTCAGGAATTTCCAACATCAGAATATTTTCCCAATCAATAATGTATCAAGTGTGTTTCTCTTGGCAGACAAATATTGATCCAGTTGTATATGATTTTAAAGATCTGTGCCTTTCTACTTCATGGGCTGAAATCACAGCATATGTGTTCAAATTTTTCCTTTTCTCCCAAGAACAAAAAATAGGTGTTTGAACTCATCGGTAAATCCTTTAGTTCTAAACCCTTAATTGCAACATTTAATTGTACATTCCTTTTTGTTAATACCTTAAGAGCTCAGATTAAGTGTTATTTAAGCCATATTAATTAGTGCTGCTTTGCTAGCGAAACAATAGGAAAAGCAGGAAAAGCACCAAGCATCATTTTGGTCATTTTTCATCCATATTCAGTGATGGCCTTGTTGACATCACAGTCAATCATTTCACTCTTCAATGAAAGTATCAATAAAGTCTTGAGAGTATCCCTCATTATATAGCCCTCAGTATATGCACACCTAATCACATATTTATTTGTAATTGTTAGAATATTTTAGAACATTGAATTTGTATGAAAAAGCTTAGATGGAAAGGAGCTAATAAACTCACCTACAGTGGAAGTGTAAGAAAATTTTTATTCCTATATGCCATAATATAAAAATATTCAGAAATTTATTTATATTCTACAATTCATCTTTGTACATTACTTTTTATACATATATGCATAAAATATTCCTTATATGCATAGATGTTATGAAATTGTTGGTTTACATACATCTTGGCACTACTTTAATATGTCTTTATTAATTGAGCTACTACAAAGTTTGCGTTGCCTTATTGTCAGGTACCTCAACTTAAAAAGAACCTTTATCATCTTGCAGGATGTTTTCTAGATGCTTGGAGAAGGCAATCAGTTTTTCAGGTGGAAACAATGACATTCAATTCTATTCCAGTAAAGTTATTTGCTCAAAATACTTTCTAAAGATCTGATTTTTATGATTTCTGCCCTAGGGCTACAGTTCTACAGAACTCATTTACAAGAATAAGAGATTCATTGATGAATAAATGAAAATATGGGATTTTAAAGAGTAAGGAGTTGTCCTGGACCATATATAAGGACAGAGAAGTAATTGGAGGTGGGGGGGGGGGAAGGCAGCCTCTTAGGTCTCCTTTTCTTTCTCACCAGAAGGTATGGAGACCAGAGTACTGTGGAATTCATTGCAGCAGAGAACGACTCTGGTCATCAGAGATGTTTCTGGATTCAAGAGGACCCACAGAGGGTGCACCCTTTCAGAACTCCCTGCTTCAGCACCCCCTAATTGTTCTGAATAGATTAAATTTAACCATTCCTTTCATGACAATATTAAACCTTCATGTAATATTTGCACACTTAAGGGTAAGCCAGCTCTGAAGTAATTTTTGAGTGTAGATACTCCTTGAGAACAAGTAATTATTTTGGACAGGAAAATGTTTTAGAATTCTACTGAAATATAATTTTGTCTATTTTTAATTGATTGGATGAAATCTATTTTTATGAGGAAGAAAAATTAGGTTAAAACACCTAATGAGATCTCCATAATATTTAATTCAGTTCCTATGAGAATTTTATTTGATTAAATGCTGAGCCAAAATTTCAGAAATGTGGAAGGAAAATTTGAATCCAGGACATGTAAGACATTGGCTAAAATAGAGTTGCCTTAGAGGATGTACTCCATCTTTCTTGCAACTGCCTATCTTCCCTTTTTAAAGAATGACAAAATACCAGTTTTCACAGAATAAACCTTCTACTTAAAAATATAAGGTTACAGACTTATAGCTGAGACCTTTGATAAACTGAATTACAATGACACACAAGATTGTCACAGCATTATTTTATCTAATACTTAGTGCACTATCTTCATATGAGTAGCTACAGTTAACCTCTAGTGAAGTTCCATTATAACCATTTTGACCAGAGCTTCACAGTATCACAAAATAATTTAAGGCTAGAAAAATAACCTACAACTATATCATAATTCCAAAATCTGATGAACATATAACAGGACAAAAAACAACCTTTTTTGTACAATACAAGTTGCTCAATACACCAAAGCTACAAATTAGATAAGCAGAAAATCCAAAGTATATAAATTTCAGACATGATATGAACCAGTGTCTTTAATTTGTCCTCAAAGATGATTGTGGAAGATTATGAAACATTCCACATTTCAAATTCTGCTGGGTTTTGGTTTGGTTTTTTGTTTGGGTTTTTTTTTTTGTTTGTTTGTTTGTTTTCAGGGATGGATTTGAATTTATTCAAATTCTACATAAAACCTTGATCACACTCATACTATTAAATTTTCTGACATCCTTTACATCGCAACGAAATATACCCTTTGAATATATATGTCCAAGATCTGATGCTAGCTATCTGAAATCTCAGTAATTACAGAGTTTCTAGTGAAATGTCCCTCTACACTCAAGTTGTTTCTTATTTATATAAGAGTAGACACTGTGAACAAATCACTATCAGCAATTTTTTCATAAATTAGAGGTAGGTAATCAGATTCATTAAATGTTCTTCATGAGTTATTCAGAGAACATATTGTAATCTTTACACTGATTATCATACAATATTCTAGCCATTTTCTTTTCAATGAAATAAATTTAGTTCATCAATACCTAGGACAAATGCTAAAGGCATTTGCAAATGCCATTTAATTGATGTTCACAGTGGAAGCAAAACCAGAGCTAACCAATGTCATTAAATAACCATCCATGAAAGACAAGCTTGAAATACTGGGAATTCCCCAGGTTTAATCAGAAACTTCCTGGGACTTTATAAAATCAGCCAATTAGACTGACAATCATGACTTTCATAGGTTAGTAACTGCTCTCAGTAAAGTGTCCTAGACAAACTAAATAAAAAAACCCAGACCAATCCAGACACCCAAGTCTTGTCTATATATGGCACGACGTTTGCCTAAGAACATGTTTTGAAGATAGTGAGATGTGATCTGAGAAGAACAGATGTAATGGTCATGGTTATGTGAAGCAGTGGTAAAACCAATTGTATAAATTCAAATTTAAGAGAAATTGGGCAGAGCTTTAGAAATTAAAGCAATTTGCTACCAGAACAATCTGCCAAGACGTGTCTTTTCATCATTAGAAACACTGAACTTAAGAAAAAAAAAAATGCTTCTAAAATGTGTGCTGTATTTCAACATGTTTCTTCAACTTACAGAGAATACCAGGCAAAATTGTCTTTCTGGTGTGGCATAGACTGCAATGACCACAACTGCTCCTTCTGGCCTTGAAATCTATTGCCAGAGTTACAGCATTTCAACTGGAAGCAACTTTTGTGTGGCCTCCTTGAAATACTAGCTCTCGACATAGCCATACTCACTCCCCAGAGGTATATGTATCAAAAAGATTTGAACTGAATACAGTGACATCATGTTCTCAGGGCCAGGCTTTGTCTGTTGGGCACAATCCTCCAGAAGCTAATTGCACAAAGGGATTATGAAAGCATAACCCATATTGAGGGCAGAAAAAAAATGTTCCCTACAGTATCTCCAGCCCTCTCTGGGTTTCTCCTTTGTTCTCACTGTTCACTAAAAGGACCAGTGTCTGTTTCCATAAACTCAGTCACATTGTCTGGAGATATCCTAAGTAAAATTTATAAAGGGCATGACAGAATATGATTTATTCTCCCATATTTATTTTCCTAGAAATTGCAACATGGATTTCACTAAATAGATCCCTCAACCAAATACCCTCAAGGAGAATTTGCATCTGTGAAAACTGGTACATATGACAAAACAAACCACAGTTGAAAATGAGAGAAATCTACTCAGTCAAACTTCACCAATGAAACTGAAGCAAAACCGGATTTACAAATCGATAACCTTTGATATAATTGCAAGAGTTTGCACAAAAGTCATAAGAATTGCACCTGCTCATACCACATCTCATTTTCTTCAATTGCTCTTCATAGCTGATGTGTTGTTAATTACTCTCTTTCCATAATGCACCAGGAAGACCCAGTGTTCATTGCTGAGCCAAATACTATACAAACGTGGGAAAGAATGAATGGCTCAAATATTTGGAGTGCTTCAAGATGTTGTTTACCAATACTCCTAAATTCTATTTTCTAAAGGTATATATCTTTCATTTCATAAATAGAACATCACCTCTGTCCAATGATGATGGTCATGTTACAAGTATTATGAAAAATTATGAAGTATTATGAACCAATTATTCTCTTTAGCATTCACTTTCCAGTGTATACCATAAACCCCAAGATTCTCAAAAACTGGAAAGTAATTAACTTAGAACATAACAAGAAATTTCTGGTCTACTTTCAGAATCATTCATTCCACATTTAGTTATATCACAACTCTGGCCTCACAAGCACACAATGAGCATGAAGGAAAACTGTTACTCAATAAACTATATTCCAAGCTGTGCTATTTATTTACTTTCAACATAAATTTGCTAAAATTAACATCCAACAATACAATGCTATACTCTTGATCTTATGCCAAGGTAAAGTACAGTGATTGGTATCTCTTATCATGATTTGAAAAGGACCTTCAATATCTGTATACAGACAAGTTTCATTTTCAATGTGTAAAAAATTTACTTGGCCTTTTTTTTAACTTTAGGAACTTCATTCTTAATCAAGACAGTAGATCAGAAATTTACTAGAAAGCTCTTCAGACTTTTGCAGACTAGATTAATGTTCCTGAAGAAGTGTTCCAAGAAGGTTTTCTGATTCCGCTATCATTTTTTAATCATCAAGTACTGTCTGATCATCGGGAAATGAATAGTTCTCAATAATAAGTTAGAGCAATAATATATTTTCTGCTTTAAAATGTCCACAGCCTATATTCTAGAGAGAATATACTTCATTAACATCTTTTTTTCTTCAGTATGAAGTCTGATTTATTCAAAATTACAAAAGAATTCCTCATTTGTGACTTTTTATATAAATTCACAAATCTAAATTAATTATATACCAATTCATATACACTGAAATTCTGTTTCTACAATATTTATAGTACCAATTCAGTTCAACTTCTTTTCTGTAGCAAGCGTACATAAAGGAGAATTTAGTACAGTTAAAACAAAAACGTTAATTGGAAAACAGCTGTTTCTTGCAGTATTTTTCCACATTATAAAATAGTCATTTTGGTTTTTTTCTATATGGGCAGGACATCTTTTTTCACACAAGGCCATGCTCTTGTTAGAACAGGAATTTTTTTATAATACATTTGCAATTTTAAGTGCTGGTTTTATGAATTCATTTTTAGTTTTGAAACAGGATTGATTTTGTTTTGAGTCAAGTCATTTAGCTATTAATAATGGCATAAGAGGAAAAGGGCTTACTTTTGTAAAAAAAAAAGGAAAGTACAATTATTATTTTGAAAGTTAAATGGAACAAAATAAATAATTAGGATCTAAAAAAAATATTAAAAAATAGAACAGATGCAAATATTTAAAATAAAAGTTAGAACTATATCAATAAGCACCATGGTCCAGTAAACACCAGTTCAATTGGTCATAACTTCTTAAAAACCCCTATGTTTTTTAAGCTTTTTAATAACTATTACTAAAGAGAAATGCTTCCACAATGATCTCTGCTCCCTGGCAAGCCTAACTGCTTTACCTAATCTATATAGTCTATAGCCACTTTATACTTCACTTTTATGGTAAATACACCCTAAAACAATATCAAGTGGGAAAGGACTGGACAGTGGTTAAAATTCTGATTTTCTGCCTATAGGCCCATCTAAAATTAAAGACTTGAGTTTTTTTCAGTTACTGTGGCTTCCAAAAAGGGATCTGCTGCTTTTATGTCAACTGTACCTCACTTCATTACTTATGCCTGAAATATGATATGTTAATATATCTGAATGGCTTCACAGCACAAATATAACAAATAGCATGGCTGAAATTTCTATGGCAAATCACAAGAAAAGATTTCACACAACGCATTTATATCCACGCTGCCAGATCTGCAAAACCACCAGAGACAACTTACAGTGATTTATTACCACTGAGCTCAGCCTCCCTTCACTCCTGCTTTTGCTCTTCCATGTCCCTTTCAGAAGTACATTTTACTGCAGTATGTGCCACTGGATGATGGATCACTGGACACTGAGTATATATTTATCATTTCAAGCTGATTTTAAAAAATAACTGAATAAAATAAAAACACCATGTCTCCTTGATTTTTTCCTGCAGAAAAATACTATTCCATCCTTCAAAAAATGTATATATAGAAGGAAATTTTAAGATAAATTTTCCAGGGTGAACATTCCACCGCTTGTCACTTGTGCATCAGAGTGGGCTTTTACTGGGCAGTAGTTTTGATGAACAAAAAGGAGCTTACAGCAAGATCAGCACATATAACAGGAGCCTTGTGGAAAGCATTCATACATAAAACAAAACAAAATAATCCAAAGAATTTTAGGGAGTAAGGCTTTTAGGTAAACTAATTTAATTCCTTGAAAAACCTAGCTAGTTTCAAGATGATTTTTTTTGCTCAAATGACAGAAATCTTCATGTTGAAAACAACAACACTTTAGGCAGGATTAAATAATAAACAATATATTATTATTGTTTACCCCATTCTATCAAGAAGAAGACTTAAGTGGTTGAGTCTTGATTTCTGTAGCTTTTATTGTTCACAATCTATTTTCTTCCTGTTGTCCTTACATTTTCAAAGAATACAAGAAGAATGTATTTCAGTCCCAAAGAAGGACAGTCTTTTGACCTGAAAGGCTACAATAACTTACATATCATGATCAGGGCAGCTGAGACTTCCAGCACCATCAGGCCTTGGGCAGAAGGAGAGCTGGGAACAGAAAATCCAGCACGAATCTGAGAATTTTCTATCTGAAAGTAAGAAATTGATGTTTACTGTGAAGGCAATGAAACTGACACAGGCTGCCCAGAGAGGCTGTGGGCTTTCAGTCAGTGGAGACAATCAAAAGATGTCTGAACACAGTCCTGGAAAACTGGCTATGGCTGGCCATGCTTGGTTGGAGGATTGGGATTAATGAGTTCCAGAGCCTCAACCAGTCTCTTTCCTGTGCTTTTGTGACACCTGTATTTAACTGACACTGATTTTTCATCTGGATTAGGTGCTGTAAAACTTTGTACCAGTCAAACCTACCTTTCCTGCATTGATAAAGGAACAAAACTACATTAAAATATAATCTTGCTGTCACATTTTTATGTGATTTCAATATATTCCTCTCTATATTCAGTATGTCGTTTTAAATATGTAAACATACCATGAATATATCACAGCATAAACACAATCAGAGGCTCATCTCAATGCCATTCAGTAGCAGAGTTCCCAAGTCTTCAATGTTCCTGGTCCACTAAGCCCAGACACCTTTATACGAGTTAGATCCTGTTATGTCCATCCTTTCTAAATCTTGCTTCACAGAAGCACATTAGAAAAAGCTGCTGGCACCTCAGATATGCATATGATTTTATATCAAGGTGAAGGCCTTTTTATGTCTTCAAATTGCCAACAGAAATATTTACCACCAGGAATAAATCCCATAATAGGCTACATTGTTTAAAGACCTGCAACAACCATTTACTTATAGTATCAAAACTTTCCAAACAGGCTCAGTCAACTATTATTCTGCTCACTGATATATGACTAGAAGCACAATCTGGTATTATTTTTTAATATATAAGTGATATTTAGCAATAACAGCATGCACATGAAATTTTATTTTATTTTTACATACATCCTACTGCACAAAACCCTGCAGTTAACTATTATTATGATGCCTGTTGGCCATCTTTTTCCTTTAATTGATGTTCACTAAGCACTCCTCAATGATGTTTCATGGTTTACAGAACATGTCTGAACTTAGCTGAGAAATTATTTCAAAAGTAGGTTTCCACTGGGAATGTCAATGAGGTAAGGACATTTTTGACATATTATCTGCATTACTGAGCTTTATTTGATTTGCAAGATTAAAAGAGATTGAGTTGAAAAAAGCAGCGAGCTGCACCTTAATGGAACAATGGTCTGACATCAAAGATGTATGTGATTTGAAAGACTGAGTGGCAGCTGCAACAAGGAGATTATAAAATCAGAATCCAGGCTTCAATAGTGTGCTCCAAATCTTGGTGCGGAACACAAATCTTCAGTTCAGTTCAGGAATAATTTTAGTACATCAAACGTGATCTGTGCTGACTACTTTCTCATTTCCATCTTTTTCTGTAATTAGACAATAATCAACATCAAACATGACTGTCTGAAATATCCATAGAGAATTATTTTCTATTCTACATGGAGAGCTCTATTTTCAGGCTATTCTTAAATTGACTTCCTCATCATCTGTGGAATGACTCAGTGAGGTGAGGACAGGGGTGGTAATCCAAACGTAATTTTATTTCATAGGAAAGGAAAGCAGAGAGAAATTACTTGTGTCAATCCCTGATTCCTATATAGGGGATACATAAGCATTTCAACCTGCAATTCTCTGTTTGGTCTGGGTCCTCAGTAATGTACCTGCCAACGAATGTAAACGCATTTCTTCTTCACCTTTTTGTCTTCCTTTTAAAATAAGTGTCTGACCTGGTTTCAACACTGAGCTGTAGGATAGGCCCATCAGCTGTGAGCTTCTCTGATCATGAGGTATACTCCTAAATGTTTGTATGACTGGGATAAGGTCACGGTTTAACACTTCAGCATTTTCCAGTGACCAGTTAACACTTGCTAGCAAACGCCAGTTTCACTCTTAGGCACTTAGGTCCCCTTATGTGGAGAGCCCTGGCATTTAACTTGGGCTCCTGAACCCAGCTGTGTGGCAGAATGACAAAAAAGAAATTGAAATGTTCTGCTGTACAAATCCCAAGCAGTGGATTTTTAACTCGGCGATAATGTAAGTATTCTGAAGGTGGTATAAAAGACCAAAGATTTGAAAAGCATTTTGAAGGGCAAATCAGGATACTCTCATATTTGGTCTGTGTTGGTTTTGGCAAGATAAGAGGCTTGAGGGAAGGGACTTGGCTACGGACATTCACATTCACCTTCTCTGGTAGCTGTTAGCTTTTCCAGAGGGCTGTTTCCCTTTATAAATGTGTCAGCTCACATTAAGAAAAAAATACATAATACAGAAGAATAAAAATAATCTTATATATGACAGGATAGAGGATTGGTGCGTATGTTTCATTTGGAACATTGGATCATCCCAGTGATACTGTCATACAAGGACATAGGAAAATAGAAGCTGCTCATTGTGCCTGTAAGAGTTATTTGCATTCTCTTTTCCTCAGTTATCTGCCTAATTCAAGGAAGATTTTTCAAATATTCTGGAACTCAAAAAGTCTATAAATGTCATTCTTATGGAGTCCAATTATGCAAGTTTTAAAATAGTATCTTCTGTACCATTAAAATCCTGGACATCCAGAGCCAACATCAGCTTTGAAAATTTGAGTTACATTTAGACTGAAGAGGTAGGAGGGCAACAGTGCAAAAAAAATTCAGTTTCCAAAATGGTGTTTCCAGCACAAAATCATGCGTTCTAATCTTTTCCTCATTTCACTCCTACTGCAATTCAAATCTTTACTGCAATATCCCTATAGTGAAGTGAGCCTGGCTGTGAAGACAAATTATTTTTAAATTTGAAGCCTTCTGTGTTCATCAGTGGTGTTAATACACATGTAGGTCTGCATGATCAAACAGATGTAACAAGTGACACATTGTTATAAAGATGCCAGACAAAATTGGATGTAGGTGTCATCCCATTATAATTCTTCTGTACATACCATTGTTTTACTGAGGATGCTTACTGTACTGAATAAAGAGCATTCCTTTTTTTCTGTAAGGAACAATTCCAAACACAGAGCTTTTGTAACAGCTAATTTATCAAAAATCTTGTCTCATAAGCAAATAAGAACCAAGCCTTTGAAAATATTAAAAGCCTAGAAAATAAATTCAGAAGGTAGCACAATAAAAATAGGTAAATGTAATGTTTAGAGAAGGAAAATAAATTTTCACTTATTTACTGTGCAAGTTTCCTTCCCTGTGGCCTAGCCTTGGCAAATTCCAAGACTCAGCCAGGAGTACCACAAAGATCTTAATGAATCAAACTGAAGTAAGTTAATCTTTTTGACTTGACAGTCTTAAAGTTATTCAATTCACTGTGCATTTGTGCACTATCAAATGCCCCTCAGAGGCAAAATCCTGTATGTGAGATAATAATCTCTTTCTGAGCTAAGCAGCAAAAATCATAAATTTTTGCTGCTTTCATTTTTTAAATGTGAAATTTATTATGAATAGTGTGAGTAATTAAAGACTGTAACTCACCATTTACAAATTATTTTAATAGTCATGTAATGCCTACAATGGTCCACAGTGTTTAGAATGACAATAAATCTGGAAAAATCATGTCATTTTTATCACCTGAATGTTCAAAAATGCATTCTTAGCCCAAATTATGGGCGTTACTTCTTCTGGATTCAAAACTCTGATATGAACATACGAACATTCAATAATTCACAATGAAGTAATTATATACTAAAATATTTCATGTAGTGTCAAAATAAGTAACTCAGTATCAGTCAGAAACAATATTACTTGGAATAATTCTCTTTTTGGAAAATACTTCCAACAAAAAAAAAATCTAAGTTAAACATTAAATCAAACATATAAATTCCTCTATATTTTTTTGCTTTTGAAAAAATAATACTTTTATAACAAAAAAAGGCACTGAGTTTTATTTAAGTCAAAATTAAAAAATAGGTATGAATGAAGAGTTTTACAAGTTGCAATTACTGCAGATGTAGAACCTAATGAAGCTGTAAAAAAGGATAATGAATACTACAACTATTATTGCTGACCCTGCATTTTTGCTTCCAAGACTCCTGACCTTGCTCCAAATGCTGAGCATTCCTCCATCTGGTACACACTGTGATAAGAACACTGTCATCACAAGCATTAGATCAGTGGTCGTTCCCATGTGCCTGCTCTCTAGAGTCTCATACTTTATCATTAGGGGCAATGGGATGCAGAATATTATAAACTGCCTGTGAAGTACCTAATAGCATGTATTTTTTGATTTTAGATAGTAAATCATCAAATCTCTCCACCTGTATCTTCATTTAGTACAAATTCATTGAGATAGTTTATCTTCATCCTCATTGTTTTTAAAGGTCTTTATTAAAAATTGGGCTATGCTGTGCTGTGTTACTTATTTCTTGAGTTCCTTAGCATTGCATATCTTCCCTAAAATTTCTGTTCCCTGAGAATTTCAGTCTTTCAGAAAAATATCAACTCATATAAACATTCATTTCTCTCTCATAAATCAAACTTTTCTCGGATTACCTATCTGCATTTCAATATGAATAGAAAGAAGACTGCCTGTTAACCCACATAGTATAATGCTGCCTCAAAAGTTGAAATTTGTATCAAATATAATTTTTTTTTACATGAGATGAAGCATGGTCTAATGGTGTCCTTTTATTCCCCATTAAAACTTTTAAACCATGAAATATTTCTCAAAATATTGCTACTTTTGGCTGAAGTTGGAATGGGTACATTCTCAATATTAAACCCTTAATATGCCTGTCTCTGACAGACCAGGGGTTGCTTGGTCATATAATGCTTGCAAAGCGCTTGCAAAATTTTGCAGTTTGGCCACGCAAGCAGACTACTTTTCTGAAAAGGACTGTGGATTCACATGTTTAGGTGTAGAACAAGTATCTGATACCTTACAGTGACAAATATTAAATATTTTATGTTGATATGCTTACATAAAGAATTATGAACCAGAAAAAAAGGTTTCACTATGCTAACCATGAAAAATCTCACTTATTCATATCAATATAACAAGCCTTGACAGAGATTTAGAGATGTGTTCTGTCCCAGCAAGAAAAAGACATGTGGGAAACTGTAGCAGATGAATCTTGTGCTACAATGTAAAATAAAACTATGACTAAGGAGGGATTTATGTCCCTTTGCCATAATTTATGTTATGATAAACTTATTATTGATATATACATATGCATAAATCAGTCATAATAAAACTCATGTTTCAGTGCTTAACTAGTTGTAAAAAATTAAGTATTTCAACTCTGTATCACTAATTCTAGTGTACAATGGATAAATATTAGTTTTCTGTGTCCTGTGTCCTTTTTGTTTGTAAATACTTTATTAACTGCATAATCTAAGAAAAAACTAGGCTAATACGAATACACTGAAAAAGACAAAGGAATAAATCTGAAAATGGAATTGACAAGTATACCAATGGAAAGGACTAAAACTTACATAAATATCTTCTGAAATGAAACAATTTAACTAGAAAAATAATGGCTTCCTTTGTTATAAATAGAACGTATTTAATTTTCCACACTGAACTAATCCTCTCAAGTTGCTGTCATATGAAAGGCACATGGAATTCTAATGGTATACATCATGCATCTCTTTGTAGCACAGCCTGCTTTCAGGGGCTCTGAAAGCATTTACTGCACAAACTGGTGCATCCAAAAGTTAAAAGAATAAAAATTAGGTGTCTTGCTTCTGGTAGTAGCATGCTTTGTTACCAACATTTTGATACCAACATCTCACAAGTTCTTCCAAAGGCTACAAAGGCATCGGCACCTGAAAATCTTGGTATCTTTATGTGATCCTAAATTGGTGATTGTGAACAGTAGGAAGTCCTGATCACTGATGGATGGGCTTAGTAAGTACAGGACAAAACTGTTAGCTTTTCTTGTAATCTCAGATTTACTATCCAAAATATATATTTGGAATTATGCAGGTAAG
The DNA here is from genome assembly GCA_018697195.1 of Certhia americana. Taxonomy (NCBI): domain Eukaryota; kingdom Metazoa; phylum Chordata; class Aves; order Passeriformes; family Certhiidae; genus Certhia; species Certhia americana. The sequence continues at coordinate 41,227,281 of CM031859.1, forward strand.
CCTTTTCAATCACCTTGTTTATTCACAACAGTACATAGTTCTTGGGGCTTTTTAACTTATAAAAGTCAAACAATTAGCATAATAATTTCTCTGGTCATCATGACTCAAGGAAAAAAATCAATAAATAAAGATGATGTGTAAAGTGAATCATAATTGAAGAAGCAAGGTAAAAAAATTAAAACTGAAACATTTTTCCTCTAGAAATGACAAGTAGAAAAATGACTAAATGAAATTAATAGTTCAGAGAAATTAGATGGGCTTTTGCTAAGTACCCTTTTTCATGAAGGAAGAGCACAAGGGAATTGTACAAAATTGAAAGGCTGAAACATCAATCTGGTAACAGAAAAACCTTTTCACCCAACAGCAATTAAACTATGGAGTCTCCTACTGCAAGTTATTGCTGATGCTAATAAAACAGCCAGGTTTCAGAGGAGGATCAAACCTGCAAAAATATTATAATAATGACATCAGTTACAGTAGAATAAAAGCCTAATCAGACATTTTGTTAGACATGTCTTCATATAACAGAGCTCAAAGTGTCCATGAAAATGTCCAACCTTTTATAGCTGTTGTTACAAGCTAAAATTCAGCTGTAGGATCTTCTCAAAGATCACAGGCTCCTTCTAATCTTTTAATGCTCATGTATGAGCCTTCACCTGTCATCTGGATACAGCAGCTACAGCTCAGCCTCTATGCAGCAGTCTGTTTGCTGGAATAGGAGGAAGTGCTTGACTATAAGGGGTAAAATATTTCTTCCAATATTCACTGTCATCTTTTGTTTTCTCTCATATTTTTTTAAAGAGATGGTACTGTCCACTTCCAGGAACAGGTTAATAGATGCCCATTCTGAATCTGTGTGGCAAATTCAGTGTCTGCATCTGTCAGAATTTGGCAAACCTTCTGCTTTCTCTGTCCAGAAATAAATATAGACAAGGTTTCTGCAAGGATGTTGCTGGTTTCCCACATTTTTAAACAGTCCTAAAGCTGCATTTTGACAGCAGAAACATAGCCACTGTGCTGATATACTTGGTTCAGTTAATGCCAAAACCCTCAATACGAAAACACAGCAAGGGCCCTGTCTTATAAATACATAAAACTCAATGCTCTGCTACTATTTGTGATTTAAGCACCATTCATATCTTGTTTTTGAAAGAAATGTGTAGCAAGAGAAATTCACATGAGAAAATAAAAACCCTTATGCAGAAGAGGAAAGGCTCAATAATGGTGTAAAATCCTTTCTGTACATAGGATTTATTAATATTTTCCTGTTGGTAGAATTCTAATTTAGACAGCTCATTAACAAAAATGCCAAAGTATTTAATAAACTAACTGATGATAACAAATTACCAGCTTATTCATGATCAGAATAGTTTTGACCAATTATCTCCAGTTCCCCAAGGCTCTCACTGTAGTATAACCTCATACCTGGTAAACCAAGCAGTACTTAAAGAATTTTTAATGATAATTATATTAGATATATTATATTTTTTTCCTCTTTGAAGATCATGCTGAATGGTTGAGGACTTCATATAATGGGTTCTAGAAGCAATATTGACTCAACTATAAGCCATAATAATGTAATTATTATGCTCTAGAAAGGATTATATACTTCCATTTACCTGTTTTTAAAACCACAATTATGTGTTAAATCTATAGCATATCTACCTTATTGAGACAGTTCCATAGATATAGTAGCATCTTTCATCAGAGCTACTTTGAAACCTGCACAACTAGAAGAGAATAATGAACTGTCAGTGTGCATTCAAGATGATGAAATCGTCTTTTGCAATCTTATAAATGTCTTACGATATCCTTTTCACTGAAGCACCCCTTTGAGTAACAGCTTCATATGCACCTCCTTTGAGTAACCACTTTGCACACGCCTACAGTTCATCCTGTTGCTGCCAGGACTAATGCCAGAATTTAAGGTGTCTGGATTTTTCTCTATTTCATATTTGATACAAACTTTATTGTGATAAGTCTATTGTAAGATCCAAAGCTTACTTGTCTGTAAGACAAGTCACAAAAGCAGTGTTTATCACATGTTAGAGCACATCTCTACTGAAAGGGTTCGTGATCACAATTATAATCAACATTGTAATGTGAGAAGATTGTATATAATTTTAGCAGTTTAATAACTCTGATTTGGTCTCTGAGTAACTTTTCCTGATCAGTGTAAAAATTTTTGTGAATGATCATTGTAGAGAGTTTGACTAAAAATAATCCATATAGCCTTGTGAGCTCGCAGAGATCTTGTAAACGAGGAGAGACGAGTGTCTGTGGCATGACTGTCTCACAGAGCATTCATATAATCATGTTAGGACATCACAATCTGGATGGATAGACAAGGCCTGTATAATACCATTATCAGTGACCTGGAGCAGGTAGTGGACTGCTACTTCAAGTTTGCAGATGACTCTAGATTTGGGGGAACAATTTTGACACAGCCAAAGGCCAGCTGCCATTCAGAGTGATCCAGTCAGGATGGAGGAACAGGACAACATGAACCTGTCAAAATTCAATAAGCAGATGCCAAATCTTGCTGCTGGGAAAGATGGACCCCCTGCAGTAATACAGGCAGGGATCTGACTGCCTGTCTGGGGCATAAGTCTGCAGAAATGCCCCAGTCATGGTGGCACACAGTGCACTGAGCAAGGAAAGGCAACAGCACCCCAGGAATGTATTAACAGTCTGTCAACCCACAGATAGAGGGAAGGGGTCATCCACCTGAAGTCAGCACTCATGGAAGCACATCTAAATAGTGTATCTGGTTTTGATCCACCCAGTGCCAGCCAGACTTTAGTAAAATGGAGTCAGTTTTCAATAGAGGGCTGCCAGACAGTGAAAGGGGCTGGAGCACTTCCCTTATTAACAAAGGTTGGAGGAATAGGGTTTGCTCAGCCTGCAGAAGTGGCTCCAGGAGGACCTAATGAGAAGTCACCAGCACGTATGAGATGGTCATCAGAAAGTTCTCAGTGAAGACATGCCAGGATTTTCTCTAGTTGCACATGCTGGACAGACAGGTAACAAGTTGAAAATTAGAGAGATTCCCATTGGATATAAGTAAAAATATCTTTTTTGTGTACCAAGCAGTGTAGCAGGTCGTCCACAGAGCTTGTGCATTCTTCTTCATCACTGAAGGTTTCCAGAATCTAGCCAGATAAGCTGTAAGTAATGGTCTGATGACATAGCTGACCCTGCTTTGTGCCAGAAATTGGACTAGAAATCACCTGAGATCCTTTCCCACCAGAGCTCCCCCATGATTCTGCAAATAACTTTTTGCATTGTTAATCTGTGCAGCAGTAATCCCTGTGTCTATCAGATGTGAAAATCCTGTTGATTTTAATTGTTTTAATAATTTTGAAATATTATCTGAAAAAAAGAGTTAACATTTACTACCTTATTTCAGTTAATAATTACATACCCACAAAATTATTTCTGGGGTGCTTTTGAAAATTCTGATGTCTACATTTCCAGGGTTTTTTACACTTTATCTATTTTTATTTTTAAATTGCATCTGGATACTTAAAAGCTTCTGTTCCTTCATATCTGTTTCTTACTCAATTTTCATTCTGATGATTCACATTACATATCAAAAAAATATGACCTGCATGTTAGATGTAAGACATTGAAAGAAGACATTGAGATTGTTTTGTTTTTTTTTTTTAATGAGTGGTATCCTAGTAATATTATACAGTATTCGCAAATGACTTCTGTCTTCAAAACCACAGATCACATTTACAGATGAAGAGGTTAATTAGAACTTCCATAAACTACCTAAATAGTCTGTAAATAAACTAGTCCATAGTGCTCACCACAGACATATTCCAAATACAGTCCACTGAGCTCTCTCATCAAGATTCTTTTGTGATGCTGCAAGGAAACCTGTTATTCATGTATTTTATTTTCAGATTTACATTCATTTTCTGTACTAATAAAACACCAACACATAAACTAGGTCCTGCTTTCTCAAGGACCACTCTTTGATGAGAAAGTTGACAATCTTTTGAGGCAGCATGCCAGCCTGCATTTTCTTTTCTTAACTTGCACATCAAAGAGGTTAAAGAGTAATATCAGTGAGGACCAAAGGACACTGCCTCTCAGAAACCACAGGTGTCTTATCAGCAAGTGCATCAGTCTTTCTGAAAGGCCCAGATAGCAGGAAATGAGGATCTCAGCATGTTGCTGCCTTTCACTGCCTCCTTGCCCAAGATGTTGTGGCTTTCTTAGCCCTTTAGCTAAAATCCTAGAGCAACCTTTTTACCAGGCTTTTTCTCTTCTTTAATAAGTTATTGATCCCCAATCAAATATTATAAATTGTTGCATTTGATGACAGGTTAGACACACAATAATAGGAGCAGTAGCCTCTGTTACAATCTTTTCCACAGAATGAATAAACCCTTTCTAGCTCTAAAATCTAGTAGAAACTCCTCTCCAGAATTTCACCTGAACAAGACACACTTCATAAAAATTGTGAGAAGAAATTAACACAACCAAACCCTGATCACACATATGGAGGTAGAAGTGCACACTTCAAATAATAAGGAATTGTTTGCCAGAATATGGTTCTCAGCCATTGCCATTGAGAAAATGCTGAAACAGTAAAACAGCATGGAAACTTTATCATGCTATATTAGCTGTTTCCCATTATGTATTTTTAGGAACTGTCATATTACCCCAGAGTCCAGCACAATCATGGATCTCCATTAACTTAGCAGAAGGGCTTTCTTCTCTCCCTGACATAACTGCTAAACTACACAGTACTACTCTTTCCTTCTGTCAGAATACAACTCCATCAGATTAACCATCTGGCCTGAAATACTTTCCTTTCCTGTTCAAAACCTGTTCCATATTCCACCCAGAAGGGTTTTTGACACAAAAGGGCTATTCAGGCCTTCACATTTATCTGGCATAGTAGACTTCTATCCAACTGCAGATAGACTCACAGCTGTGATGGTGTTCTGCAGTGAGTAATTTTCTATCCACAAGAGAAACTGTTTAATAATAAGAACCTGTTTTCTCATGCAAGAGGAAGGCTATAACCCACAAACACAAGGGCATACCATAAGTGTGATTTCTCTTGTTATTTTAAAATCAATGCCAGCTCAACTCATTTTGTATTAGATTAGTTTAAATAATTGTATCTAATATATGCAGCATATTTCAGGGAAGGAAATAGGTTAACAATCATGGAGTTTTCCTGCTCTAGATTACCAATACAGACATTAGCTATAACTGAGCAGGCCATAATATTACTGTGCCATTTTAAGCAAAATAAAGATCTGATTTGTAAAAAAAGCTACTGAACTCCAAACAGACATAATATCTTCAAATGAAGGTGGACAAAACTCTATGCATACTTGTACTATGTACAGCTCTGGCTATACCAGCAAAATAATACTCTTCTTTCTTTCATTGACCTAACTCTAATTCAATCATCCACCAAAAAAAAGTGAGGGAATGTTGCTAAAAGCAACATGAGTGCAGACATTCCCATTGTGGAAAGTTTAGTCATTGTATATAACATTGTGCAAATTCTTTGAAAGTGTATTTGAAATCCTGGAAGAAAGAAAAAAAATTCTTTCTAATTTGCTTGTACAGTAACTATGCAACTTATTTCCCTACTCTTTTTCACTGTATTCAAGCATACTGGACAACTTTTATTTCAAGTCATCTTAACTTGCTAGTCTTTTGTAGAGCAAATTATCAACCTTTCAATAAACACTATTTTAGCTCAAATGCAAGGGCATCTGAATCACAAATTGTAGGCATACATCCCTTTACAATTATTGCTTGCCTTCTTCAAAAATTGTATCCAACAAGGCAATAGCTAATTGAACATCCAGTTACTGCTGAGCTCTATGAGGAGCTAGGGAAGAGCTGCTATAATGTCAAGAATCCAAGTAACATCCAGAGTTGAAGCAAATAGATCTATTTTTAGGAAGTAAAGCCACAGGTGTTTTGTGGAGCTTGCTGAGATCAAGAGTGCAGACAGAATAGTTTGAGCACCAGGCTGTCAAGCCAGAGGTGTGCCTTCACTAGTTACAGTCAGTGGAAGCTGTGAGAGCAAAGTATTAAAAGACAAAGAGTGCAACAGACCTCCAGTAACACTATAGACCTGTTTCTTGCTGCTGGTGTTGGTTTGATTAGAAACAATTCAAAGATTACCAGTGACAGATCACTGGATCTCAGGAGATCAATGTTTTAGCTTTGACTTCTTCACTGAGATAATCCCCTATAATAATAAAGCAATACAATTATGCACAAGAACCAGACATCATCAGAGCCTTTGTAACTTGTGCATTTGCTTGCAAAGAGAATGTTTTGTGGAAGCAGACAGGGCTTATCCATCCCTGTTGGCTTAGGGACAGCACACTGTAGCAAAAATACCAGATGGGTTGTAAATGTCCAATATTGCTTCTCTGTTCAGGTGGTTGGTTCCAGCCTCCATAATTCTTGGGTTGGTGTCTTTCCTCTCATCCCTTTCAGGGAGAAGACAGTTTCTAGATACATATCTGACCACAATTCCGAAATCCACAAAAATTAAGATTTGGAAACACACAATAGCTTCAGGACCTACTATTTTTCATTTTCTCCTTTTATTTTCCTACTACATATTCATTCACACAGACATTATTAACAGGAGACTGTATGTACTAAAATGCATAGTGGCAGTCGCAAAAAGACTGCTGGTAACCTAGAAAAAAAAGATACTTTTGTCTTCAGTTCATCTTACAATTGCTAACATAAGGATTTTTATATCTTTTAGAGCATATGAACCTTTAGATTTGTTACTCTTTTTCCTATGAAATGTACACCTTTTCTTATGTTTTATTTCATTACAGATTTCTTTCTGTTTCTAAGACAGAAGTGTTCTCCCTTTCTAGCCTTATTCATCTTTTAGCAGGCTATGAAGTCTTTTATTTCCACTCAATTAGTCTGTGGGGTTCTTTTCTTACAACACTGTGGTGGTTTGACCTTGGCTGAGCACCAGGTACCCACCAAGCAACTCTATCACTCCCCTCCTCAGCAGGACAAGGAAGGGAAGAAAATAAAATTGAGAAAAACCATATGTGCCAAGATAAAGGTAGTTTAATAAAGCAAAAGCAAAGGCTGCAAACAAAGGGAAAAAAATATTTATTCTCTACTTCCCATCAACAGGTGTTGTCAAACCACTTCCTGTGAAGTAGGAACCACATCATGGTCTTTGTTCTGATTTTGTTATGGAATTGTGAGGAATTTTTCCATTAACTCAAATGTCTATCATTTGGGACCTGGGGATGGAGAGGGTTGGTTTTCCTAAAGAAATGCTTGTTCGTGATAGCTGTGAATTGTAAGAGATTCTACATCTCAGCACAGAATTAAGATTAGGAATCAGGGAAAATAGCATTTATTTATTTGTTTGTTTTAATTCATGGAATTAATTGGCAACTTACTTCCCACATTGCTTCTGGTCACAGGCTTTTAGGAATCTCATCTACTGCTTCCTTTTTCAGCTTTAGGCTGCATTACAAAGCTCTTACCCTTTGTGCAGTAGCAGTGGCTGCACTGTCGTCTTTAGTGAGGCTTTGTTCATACAAACAGTATTTTGCTATTGATATTGTGAAGTTCCTAGGAAGCAAGCAGGTTCAAATTCACAAGCTTAGACAGAGAAATCAACAGGGGAAAGCTAAAAGGCAGCTGCCATCATTCTAAAGGGTGCTTAGCAAAGTAATATGAAGCTGGGTGTCTGTATGATTTTGATGGTTGTATTTACTATATAGTACTCCAACATCTAGGACTTGTAAGAAGCTGACAATCCTCCCTTCCTGAGTAATCTCTGACTAGTGTAATAGGATATATTTTGTTTATGTTCTTGCTATTTATCATCAAAACAACATATATTCTCCTATATGATTCAAATTCATAAAACAAGAGGTAATGAAATCATTAAGATGAGACTGTGGGCCATTTCCAGAATACATGAAAATTACATTTCCATTATACATGAAAATAGGAGCAAAATTCTAAATTGAGGGCTTCTGTAATCTATGCGCCAGGAAGCAGAAGGTTCTAATGCAGCAAGAGAAGCTGGAGAAAACATGTGTGATAAAGCAATGCACTTTGAACAAGTAATGCCATAATAGCTGCATTGTATTTCAACAAAACATATATCAACCTTTTCAATATGTGCATCCTTTCCAAGGAACAGAAATATAATTACATCAAGCATTAATCTGCAGTCTGAGCATTTTATTAAAAGTAAGCTGCTGAAATAAAATAATCAATGAAATCTTTTCCTTTTTCCAGAAGTAGTATTGAAGGGTTTCCTACTATAGGGCATTCTGAAGGTCATTTGCTGAAGGAGAGCTAAAACCTGGCAGGGGTTGTGACTGTCATAAGTGCCTAATCATTTGGGATCAGACCAAATCACCCTGGTTTCTATTGATAGAATCCTCTGTGTCTGCATGCAGGCCAGCACAGCCCCAGCTGCTTCCTACACTCTCCATTGCAGGTTCAGTGTCTCCTACTTTCCATTAAAAGGCACTATTTTTAGGTAGGCAATCAAATGCTCTTTACACTTGTTTTAAGGAAAGGTATTCAATAGCAATGCATGTGATCTGAAAGGTGACCTGAATACTTAATACAGTCTGAGCCTTTCATCATGTCTACCAACTGAAATACTACCGCTACAAGAAAAGACCTGGTACCTCTTGTTTTTTCTCCCCTCTCTGCAGATGGACAAAAATTTAGAAAATAAACCACAAACCACTTAGGAAGGTGACAGTATGATTTATAAATTTAGGGGGCAAGGGAAAAGCATTCAGAAAAACAATATACAGCTTTTTCCAGTGGGTATGCTGTTTAAAACATGCCTGTGCCATATGGAACATAGATGATTTATAAGCAAGGGACTTCAAGCTTCCAAAATGTATAAAACTATTCCCAGAATATGTATTAAGAAGAATAATTTATATGCAGAAAAGCATATCCTATGCTAATTTCTCCTGTTTGAATAGATAAATAAAAGAAATAATCCATAATTTACAGGGTACACCATTTATTTGTTTCTTTGCTCTTAACAATGCACTTTAACAGAGCAAATTATCCTTATTTGTTTATTCCTTATTTGTTTGCCGTTCTTTAAGGCTAGCCTGCAAGTCTGGAAGATGTCAAGAGGTATTAGCAGAGAATCAGAGGTCATGAGCTGCTGCTGGCTGCTGTGGCGTGAAGCTGACAGCCTCAGCCAGCCGGGCACAGCGCTGTCTCTCCAGCAGATGGAAGGCAGTGCAGTGTGAAGAGCCACTCCCTCAGCACCACTGGGCACATCTGCACTGCACGCAAAGCAAGCATGCTGCAAAGACACAGAATAAGACCAGAATGCACAAAACAGAAGCAACTGTGTGTGTGTTTTCCCAAGGTAAGGTGGTACAGGTTTAGCCTTGATGGGCAGCTCAGCCCCACCCTCGCTCAGCTCGCTCACTTTACCTGTTGGTGTCACATGGTGTGGCATATCCCTCTGGTCAGTTGAGGTCATCTGTCCTGGCTATGTTCCCTCCCAAACCCTTCTGCAGCAGTGGGATGAGGTGTGAGGAGCAGAAAAAGACTTGACTCTATGCAAATGCTGTTAGTAGTAACAAAAATTTCATAAGTTATCAACGCTCAACTGTTGATATTTATATATTTATATTTTGATATAACACTCAACAGTTATCAACTGTTTCCAGCACAAATGCAAATCAGAAATCCATACCAGCTACTGCAAAGAAAATTAACTCTATCTCAGCTAAACACAGTACTGAATGGCAGTCTCATAACATATAATTGTCAGAAAAAAAAAATATATTAAAGACAAGACAACAGCAGAAGGAGAAACACAAAACAAAGTTCCTTTACAGTTCTCTCTGTTGCAGTGAAAGCAAAGCTTTTTGTTCTACCCATTACAGTTAACCAGATGGATTTTGTAGGATAGAACAAGTTAAGGGGAATAATTTTTCTGAAGAAGAGATATGTTGGCCTTCACCCTATTCGCTTTTGTACAGACACATAGACAAATAATTTGAGTTTGGCCCCTGCAGCCCTGTACAAGGGAAGATCTTCTCACTAGAGCAAATATTACAGACCAGGACTACTCATCAAAAAAAGATGACTTCTACAACCTTCCACGGTGCTAGACTATGCCATTTTCAGACACTACCAGTACTTCAGTTCTGAAAATTATTTCTGTTAAACGTGGTGGAAGGTTATTGATATGGCAGCTATTAACGTTCTTGGCAATAATATGATTGTTACCATGCTAGGCATTTTGTGCTTATTATGCTTAGAAATAATTATGTTGTGAAACACACTTTGAATGACTGTTAAAATTACAGGGGGAAACTGGGGAGAGTGAGGGACGTTTAGGTCCAGAAAAAAAGAATTACATGAGCACTAGCAACTTTTTAAGATTATCTATTATTCTTGCATTTCAGGAATGTTTATTAGGGACAGTGAGCCTTGTTCTTTCTGTGGGCTATATTCACAAATGGAAGTGCAGTCTTGGCTTATTTCAAATACCTAAGAGAATCTAATTTCTATGATTAGGATGAATTAAATAGTCGAACTAAATCACTTTTTAATTTGAATTAAGGACTACATATTTAGACTTCAAACTTCTACGTTGCTATTTGAAAAAAATATCTATAAAATATAACTGTGGCAAGCAGAGTTCACCAAGTACTTAGGAACACTGATTTCTCTGCAGAGCCCCAGAGATAAAGTAAATCTTTCTAAAGTTCTCTTCCAACTCCTTCTTTTTGACTTTTCTTACAGAAAAGAAAGCTGGGATAGATTGAGCCTTAATAACACAGCTCTAAGACTTTAATATTCTGTCTTACATTTGCTCTAACTACTTTAATTGCCTTTCCTGAATGATTGATGCACAGGATTTTATGTGCTGTTGAATGCCACCTGTTGTATAATCATTTTAATTATTGAGTTGCATCATTGTCCCAGCACACAGCAACTTCACCTTATTTTAAAATGACAGATCTATTTATGATTCTGTACAATGATCTTCCCTTGCCATTAGCATCATAGCAGTCATAATACAAATCCAGAGGTCCTTATTTAGGAGCTAGAGCAGGTCTTCTCTTTTTCTTTATGTGCTTTGTGAGGTGTGAAGCAGAAGATAGTCAGATTACTTCAGGGGTTTAAGGTAACACAACTAAAAGTGTGGCTGGATGAAATTGTCTTCAGGGTTGTTTTAATCACTGTTACTATTAAAATGTGGGGTTAGTGGCAGAGAGAACAGTTTTTTCTTTTCTTTAAATGTGGGATCAAAGCAAACCATAAAACTAGGGAAGTAATTTCATACATTTCATTCGACAATATAAATTCAATCCTTAGATCACAACAAGCAGCTGTGAATTAAATGTACCTGCTTATGGCTATGGCTGTGATAAAGCCTTTGAAGAAAATCCCTTCTGTAAGCACATCAGTTGAGGAACACAGAATATATATTCCACACCACTAGTCTCATAGATTTTTCTTTAACATGATACTGTTTCATTTTTAGCTAAAAAAACTTTTGTAAGCATATTTTTTAAGATGCCACTCATGGTCTGTCTAATGATTTGAAGGTTCATAATAAGTATTGTTCAGAATATGCAATGAAACCATTATCAGTAAATCACTGATATGAATGCTACAATTTTCAGACAAATTAACAAGCCTCACAAATAATCTTTCTCTTTCCAGTGTAGTATCTTGGAGATTCAGCTGTTCATCTGTCAAAGCAATTCCTTCTTCACAGTAACCTGAATATCATGGCTAGGTATATGTAATATGAAAAAACTTCAATAAGAAATAGAAAGGTAAGGAGCATATCCCTCAGTGGTATCTGCACATTATTTTAATGGAAGTTTTACAGGAGTGAATGAATAAATAAATTAATACTCCATTCTCTCAATTCTTAACCTGCCCTTGACTATTTAGGTTAGACCACAGTCAGACAGAAGTAAAGAATGCTCCACATTTCCACATATATTGAAATGGAAAAGCTTCCTGGAAACTGAAATGAAAATCTTCAGCTCAGTTGTCTATTTTGTTGTTTTATATGACACCAGAACAAGATGTAACTTTTTCATCTGCTCTTTTACTGTATCATAGATTCACAGTACCAGCCTTCATTTTATCTCTGAACTAAAATAATATATGCATCTTTTATGTTGTGACATTAAAATAGGCTTTCCCATGACTGCTACTATTTTATAGCAAAACTTTATTTCTAGATGTAAAACCCTGGAAGTGACCTAAATCTATAACATAAATCTATGAGTAAGGCACAGGGTAGCTAAGCGGAAACAAAAAGCAATTGAACAATAGAATGAAAAAGAGTATTAGCCTCATGTCCTCATATTACTCAATATCTACACTCAAATTCAGGCCTGGATCATAAAAGAAAATTAGCTTGATCTTCTCATTTTGGCATCCATTTGTGGAAATCACAGTACTTCAATGGATTTAACAGTCCCTGATCAAGAGAAACACAAAACTGAAAGTCCCTGAGTGTTCAAAGGAAGCAGATGGAAGTTGTTCTGGGATAAATTGCCTTCAGCTATTCCCTTCCATGGGACCATACATGACACAAGCCAGTGAAACTCATCTTTATTTTAGAGAGAGAGTAATAGACCAGATAAGTCTCAGGATGATAATTGACATAAAAATTATTAGCAGAGCAGACTTGGCATTGACCATGAAATGACAATAGTGCCTCAAGAATCTTGAAGAACTGAACACACTTATTCTTCAATACTAATTTCAGTTTAGGATTTTTAAGGACTAAAAATTCCAGTTTCTTCTCATTTGAAAAATGTCTTTAAACTCTATGGAATTATTCAAATTAAATGGATCAACTTTCATGATTTGTGAGTTTGAGAGTGGCAGGTTGACTCTATTATGCAGCGAAGTCCATTTAAATTTATTAATAAAATTATATTCAGTGTGGGCATCCACAGGGAATCAAGAAAATAGGCATTACAGTAAGGAAAGCCCCTACAAGAAGTGAAATGGAAACCAAAAGACCCCAGCCTCATTCAGTTCAGCAACTCATTTTTGCCTTCTGGGCCAGAGTGCATTGACCTCACTGAATCATTTTACTTGTGTAACAAAAGGTAACGGAATGTGAACTTGGGAAAGGAAGAGGTACATAATCCCATAAATAATTCTAGCTCCATTTCCCCATTAATTGATAATTGAATTTCCTCTTATCTTTTATTTAGATACTCTAGTGTAAGTTCCAATCCTACATCGCCATTTGCTGGGGCTCTTCCTTGAGAGGGTTTAGGGAAGTACTCAGTCATTTACAAACAGCAAACTATGAAGCCAGCTGTTTATACCTCTTATTCATGTCAAATGGGTCTTTAATTTCTAGATCTCAGTATTTTGAAAATGCAGCTACAAAAGCTCTTGAGATAAATAGTTCAATGTTATTTCAAAAGAAGTTTTAAGAAGTATGTTCCAAATAATAAAATGGTAGTACAATACCTTAAATAAGGCATTAGTAATAGGCTTGAATTTGAAAATAACTTTGTGAGGATAAAGAGAACCAGGAAACAAAATTCATCCATAAAGCAGTATTTTAGACATTACTCATAAAAAAGATGAAAGTAGAATGCCATCAGTTTAAAAAAATACAATCCACTCTAACTTGAAAAGGTTTGTTGTTTGTTTTTTCCTTGTACTTTACAGGAGCTACAGAGTAGAAAGATCGTCACAGAATCGTGCAGTTTCAGAATCAGAGAATAGTTTGGGTTGTAAGGGACCTTTAAAGGTCATCTAGTCCATCTATATGAGAAGGGACATACTCAAGTAGATCAGGTTATTCAGAGTCCCATCTGACCTGACCTTGAAGGTTTCCAGTGATGGGGCATCTACCACACCTCTGGGCAACCTGTTCCTCTGTTTCACCATGCCCATTATAAAAAAATACTCTTTATATCTAATCCTAATTTATCCTCTTTTAGTTTAAAACTCTTGTCCTATCACAACAGGCCCTACTGAAAAGTCTGCCATCAAAAAGTCTGCCTTTAGGTCCTGAAAGATGCCATTAAGCTCACCCCAAAACCTTCCCATTTCATGCGGAACAACCCCAATTCTCTCAGCCTTTCTTCATAGAAGAGGTGCTCCATCCCTCTTATCATCTTGGTGTCCCTCCTCTGAACTCACTCCAGCAGGTCCTTCCTGCGCTGGTGACCCCAGAGCTCCACATAGAGTTCCAGGTGGAGTCCCAGAAGAGCAGGTTAGAGGGGCAGAATCCCCTCCCCACGCCTGTTGGCCACACTGCTTTGGGTGCAGCCCAGGCTGGATTTCCGGGCTGTGAGTGCACTTTGCTGGCTTCTGTCCTGCCTCTCACCCACCACCACCCCCCATCCTTCTCAGCAGAGCTGATTTCAGTCTGTTCATCTCCATCCTGTATTGATACCAGGACTTGCCCCAAACCTGGTGCATTACCTTGTGCTTGTCCTTGTTGAACCTCATGAAGTTCTCATGACACCTCTTCTCCAGCTTGTTCAGATCCCTCTGGACTGCAACTTATCACTCAGGTGTGTCAACAACATCCCTTGTTGTCATCTGCAAAGTTACTGAGGGTGCACTAGATCCCATTGTCTGTGTCAGTAATGAAGATATTAAATATAGTGGTCCCAATATTGGCCCCTTAGAGACACCACTTGTTACTGATTGCCATCTGGACATTGAGCCATTGATCACTGCTCTTTGGATGCATTTACAGCATTTGACTCTCTTCTCAGAGTTTAACCGGAAATTAGATGGTAAAAATGCTGGAGTTGTTTCATGTATTTGGGAAGGTCTTGTTGAAGATTTGTCTAGAAATAAACACTCATTGTCCATTGTCTTTTCAAGGGCTATAGGTGCTACTAACATTATCATTTTTACCTCTGCTGACAACTCCAAGGTGATGTGCACTTTCAATCATAACTCTATGGGTTGTGTATCATTATTTTTCAAGGATTCAAGTTCTGTCAATCCTTTACAGCTGCCTTCTTTTCTCTGAGACAATCTACATCAAGAGTTCAGTAAAATTGACAAATATTTTTGTATTTTAAAGTAAAAACAATACAAAATCGAGCATTTAATATTTTCCTTTGCCAATAAAAATAGAAAAGCTGACTCCACACAAGGAAGTACCGTCATGAACTGTGATCTCTGTTTAATATCTGCAATTAACTTCTAGCAAATAGATTTTCTTTATAACAGCAGCTCTTACTTGTGCAGGAAGTAAGAAGAAAAAGCATAGCATTTTTTACTGTGATCAGCTGTTTCATTTTTACTGCTTCACTTGAACATGCATAAATGGGTATTTCCTGAGCTGAGTAACTCCTGCAGGTGTGTAGAGCTAGCAGGAGAAATACAAATTTAAAACAGGCATATAACGGGAAAGCAAGCAACCATGCATCAACTGGTCTGTGGCTACTATCTCTATATGTGCTCCTAGCCCACAGCAAAGACCAGGTAATTGGGACTCTAAGTTATTAGCACTCAGTAGAATGGTGTGTGCAGACAGTTCACACAGATCAGCAGATGGGTGGTTACTTGTTCTCTACCTATATGTGATGGTGCACCAAGGCTTTGTATAGAGCAGTGCTTTAGTAGATAAAATTTGTCTGTGTTTACATAGAAGGCCTAGGCTAAAATGGACTTGCTAAATTAAATGTCATAAGGTGCAACATAAATTGTAAGTACTAGAAGTAACGTTGAGCATAGAATTACAGTACTTCACTTATAGAGGGAGGGCTTTCCTGATTTCACCACAGTCCAACAGGTTTTCATTAAACTATGCTGGATATACACTGATTTTGAACAACCCATTTTTATGTAAATACTCTTGCATTTTTCGGTGTGTCTGTGAGGGATGTACTGAGTACAGAAAGCCTTTATGTCATGTGCACATTTATCATAACTAATACTCATCCTTGAGGCAACGTAAGGAACATTCAACAGTACAGGGGGTATTTTGATATCAACAATACTAATCAGAGAGAAATGTGATGTCATAAGAACATGAGTTGAATGCTTCTGAAGTCACTGTCTGATGTAAGGGCAATTTTGAGAGATGTGACCCTGAAATAAACTTGTCTGAGAGAATCTGTGAAATACATGGCTTCATGTTAGAGAACTGAAGAGTAGAAGAGTGCAAATTCTGTAGATATTCTGGCAGACCCTTTCAAACAAGTCATTCAGATTCTGCTGGTTACTTCCCTCTGAGTCCCATAAGTTGTGTTTGACTTTCAGAAAGGACATTCAGCCATGATTTGAAGAATGCAATACAATGAGAATTCAAGCACTTCCTTTGTTCCAATGGTTAATCAATCTCACTTTTAAGAATATTGTACCTCATTTTAATTTTAACTTGTCTGTCTGCAGCTCCCAGTCATTGGATCAGTGTTCTGTATTTTTCCCTTGAAGATACTTAAACACTATAATCAAATTATCTCTTAGAGATTGTGCAGTCTCTAAAGGGTATTTTACAGTTCTTTTCTGTACCACCATTTCAACATCCTTTTAGAAAATGTCTATACCAGAGTAGCACACGATATTCCTGAACCAGGCTCACCACTGCTGTGAGTTAGAATTAAAATCACTTTGCTGCTCCAATTTGTGGCCCCCCACCTATACACCAAAGAATCTGCCAGCTCCTTGCTGCATAATACAAAGATGAGTTTAGTTACTTGTCCTCTATAACCCCAAATTGACTTCCAACACTGCTTTCCAAAATGTCATACTGCACTCTGACTGTTTTCCGGATTTTCTTATTCCCTCTCTAGTTCAAAGATGCTTTGTTTGGCAATATATCTCTTAGATCAAAGAATATTAAAACTACAGTGTCAGTAAGGTCATTATAACCTCAATTTAGAAGCAGTGAATTTAACTGATTGAACTTTACAGAAATTCAGGACATAAACTGTGTATCTGTGGTGACATTACTATCATAGCAGAAAGGAGTACAGCTGTTACATAGACACAAAGACAAATCAGTAAGCTGAAGTATGTAGGCATGGATATATACATATACAAACATTCAAAGACTAATACATTGCAATTTTCAATAATATTTACAGCTTGACACCATTATAATTTTACTGTTTTGATAAATTTAAATGAAAAATTCTTCTTCCTTTTTTCATGCATCTCAAATTTCATCATACCATCTGCACTATACAAGAGCCTGCATGCTTCACTGTAATTCTGTTTTCTATGCAAAAGATAAAAGACTGTACATTGGAGTTATATTATCTGTGTAACTGCTGGAAATTCTGAATCTGCAATCAACAGCTCTCATTCAGGCAGGCCTTGCATTTCCTAAAGCAAATCAAAGAGCTTTTGATACTTCAAATTCCTCAAAGTTGAAGTACTAGGAAGATGTCAGTGGAGAGAAGAGCTTTCCAGTGCCTTCAGCTTATGATATAAGGTATGAAATCAGAGCATCTTAATGTTAGAAAAATACAGAAGTAAAATAACTGGCACTATTGGGGTCCAAGAGTATTTTGGGTTGGGGACTTTCATGGTTTTGTTTCTGGTTTTTTGAAATCTTTTTGTGGGGTGCATGTCTGTTTGAGTTTCTTGGGAGTTCTTTGTTACATTTATGTATAATTTATTAGGCTTAAGAGTTTCCTTACATTCACTGGGTTGGCTTTTTGCCAGAGTAGGCCAACTGTGTCAGATGACTTAGAATGACATGCAGAGAGGCATGAGTTTAAACTGTGACTTTAAGGCCTTTTATGTTGTATTATGTAGTAGACTTAGTACACTGCTCATGCTCCACTGAGATTTTCAGATGAACTCAGATTTATTTGATCCATTCATACTGTTCAAGTTCTCCAAGAAAAACCAGAAGAAAGGAGCAGACCAAGAGAATCACCACTAAATAAGGCACAAGATAAATACAGCCCAGACTCAGTCCTTGAAACTGCTGCTCCCCATGTGTGTGGTTAGATAAATTGCCAAATGATCCTGGAGCATAGCTCTCACCACACTACAAGGTGACAATGGAAAACATCCATACTAATTTGACAGAGGAAAATTCCTTAAGGATTTCAAATCTGACAAAACTGATAGAGTTATTTCATTACTCCTATCCTACTTCAGACAAAGATAAGTTTTATTTAATTTCTTGCAAGGAAGCCTACAGGCCATCTTAATCAGATAAGCAAGTTATTGCAAGGAATGAATGCATGAAGCTCTGATTTTTTGGCCCAGCTGGAAGAACCTGATGAGTAAATATCACTGCAAAAGCTAGGGCTCCACATCACTCACCAGGGACATAGATATTTGAAATAGCTCTGCTTGTCTGACCCCAAAAGCAGCATCTTCAGTGAGCATAGCATACACCCAGCCCTGAAGACACTGCTGGGCTTTAAAGACAATGCTGTACAGCTCCAACTGCGCAGGGACCTTTGTAGATCCTTCTCTCCACAGTGCAGGCCCACCTTCAGGTCATTACTATTCTTTATTCTAGAAAAGTCTAATTTTTTTTAAGTTTACAATATGAAACACGTGCCAAAAATTACAATATAAAAATGCAGAACATGGCTACTTGCACCTAATCCAGTATAACAGAATTTCTATGCATAAAAAAATAACTCATTATGTGCTAATTCTTCCCTTTTGCATTTTTAGTGACCATCTATTTATCTCCACAGCTAATGCCCAACAGATCTTTCCCTTCAGGAAAACTGAACTGTCTAGAACTGTCTGAAAAGCAGAACATATTTAGCAGAAATAACCATAATGAAGATAAGTGTTAACAAAACATGCTAAACTCAGAACAGGACACAGGCTTTCAAACTGTTATTTCCAGCTTCCAGTTGAAAAACTGTTTCAGACAACATAAAAAGCTGTATCTAACACTTTTTGACAGTGCCGTATTGTCTGAGACTAACACAAAAAGGAGGTGTACATGAAAAGGCAAAGATGAGTTCACCTTCATTGCTACTAAAACTTCTAAACTATCAAAATAATTAGAAAATTATGAACCGAAACACAGGGAGAAAGGGAGAAAGCCAGATTCCCTCCCAACAGCTTCAGTTGGAAGATCAATGGGATCTTAACAGTTTTGGTGTCATCTACCCTTTAAAGCTATTCAGATGTTTGTTTAAAGTGAATTAAAGAAAGGCAAGCTTTAAGAGTGAAAACAGAAATAGCAATAATAGAACTCAATCAGGGGAACAAAACTGTATTATAGTCTACAGAGAGTCCAGAACAGAAAGCTATGCACTTACCATTGATTGGGACAAATAAAACACAATTAATAAAGAAATCAGAAAGGTACCAAAAGCCTCTGAAAATGACAGGAAAAAGGACAAGCTGAAAGCCTACAGAGACCTTTAAAAGAGGGCTATCCAAGCTTTGTGTAACAGATGCATATGTTAAAAACTGACAGAGAGCTAATTTGCTTGTAAAGGAGGAATTCAGCTTTCCTCCTTACTTTCTGCTGAAAAAAAATTGATTTAAAATTGGTGTTGCATGGCCTGAAGAAAACAGCAAAAAGGCCTAAATGCTACTTTCTGCCTGCATCAATTACATTCACAATGGATTCACTATAATTGTCCTCAGCAGGGGCCAAAACTGACTCCAGGTGCAGTCCCCAGGAGACCTGAATTAAGGCACCATGAGAGTTTGCAGTCACTCTACCTCTCTTTGTGCAATCAATTCCTCATAAATGGACCTAGGCGAGTGTCTCATTTTCCCTCCTCTCACCAAATACCCATAATAGAAGTTACACCCAATTAGCCACATCACCAACCTTAAAAGTCTTGAAATTTGATTTCAGGTAAGAAAATGTATTGCTTGAGAAAAAAAAAAAGCTTTTTTTTTTTTTTTTCTTTAGTCTTATAAAGTATACAAAATATTATTTGCTTGGATTTTTTTCATATCCTTTCATGCAATGTAAGGCTATTATACTCATTTTCTAGAAAAAGCTTTCATAATATGCTCAAGCTTTATTCATAACCTGCACTTGCAAATCTAAAAACTAACGTTATAAGTTTACATGGGATCTGGTACCTTGAATGAGTAATGATACCTCGAATAAGTAAAATAAAATGTCTTTTACAGGCGTGCTAAAAACCAGTATATCTGAAGACTTGGTCCTTCCCCAGCTCAGCCCAAGTAGGCAGCAGGAGCTCATCCATCTGTGCCAGGAGGGCTGGTGAAGTTGCTCAGGAAGTTGACATGGTGCAAAAAACAGAGTCAGCAAGGCAGAAAATTAAGCCATGTGGCCATCCCTGTGAAGAGTGCTAGATTTATTCACTGCTGACTTTTTCTGTGCAGACATGGAGCAGAGTAGACATACCCATGGCTCTTTGAAAAATCCAATGAGAACAAAAGTGATGAGTTCTATGGACTACTACTATGCCAAATTACAAAATTAGGGTGTTCTGATTAAAAGTATATCATATAATTGTTCACAGACTCTGATGGATCTTCTTCCTCAGCAAGACATTTGTAAAGTGAAGAAAGATTTCAGTGTCTATGCCAGAGGTAATAGCAAAGGAATGGTTGGAAAAGTATGCTTATGACATTAGGCAAATGCAGATGTTTTATGTTTAGCTAAAAGCCTTTTTTTTTTTTTTTTGAGGGGGGGAGAGGCAATTAAAAAAATCCACATACTTTGCTATTTTTCTTTGCAAGTACCAGCTCCCCAAAAACAAATACTTTCATAAGAACTGCAAAAGGTATGCATTAGAATCCAACCAGTGTCCTGCCAGACACTCTGATTTCCTGCTTCTTACCTAATATGGTGACTCTTCACTACGTTTTCAGATCCTCAGAAACTGAGTATCTTGGAATTCAGCAGCACAAGGAACTACTTGTCTCACTTCCAAGTTCCAGCTCTTTCAGGTTTTTCTTCCTACATATACAAAAGAAAATAGCCTCCAGGAGAGAGATTTATGGTATCTTTTTTATTTTGATTTTTTTTCTTTTTTTCCATCCTTTAAAATTTTTACAGAAAGAATATCTCTCATTTTGTTCCCCTTTCAGTATTGCCTTCATTCTGCTGTACAGAATATAGTCATCTTTAATTCTATGTGATAAAATTTTATATGGAAGTCATTTAATTATATAATTACAGTTATTTAAAGAATCTTTTGGAACAAATGTACTAAATATTCTGAGCTCACCATATTAGTAGTAGTTTTAGTCACAGATGGTAATATTAATTGCTCTATTTTCTGCCTCCATTTCTCTCTCATCTTTTACTTTGTGCTTTCTCCATGCTAGTGACAAAATTTCGCACTCAATGTAACGTTTCAACCAGAAGAAACAGTTGAAACCATCTGGTTAAGACCTTGGGTTTTACCTAGCATCCACTGTGATCAGAATCAAACCGGTCTCCAAGGGGCTTTGGCAAATGTATTTGCACCTGCAGATGGTGACCTTTTTGCAGTTTGCATGCCCTAAATCAGTAAACAGATGCATTAATAAACATCTGAAAAAGCAAATTCCTTTGGACATAGTTCATCTGTGACCACTTGAAAAAACTGTTTTGTCTGGTGCTTTGGTTGTAAGGGATAATTTATGAGCTGTGTCCTCGGAGGACAGTTGTCACTACTGTCTCTTTCATTGCCACAAACACATGAATCTGCTGGGAACACAGGAACACCATTGAGAGCAGAGGGAAAACACATCAACAATGGAAATACATCATACATAAAAGTGACATGCACACAAAAGACCTATAAATAAAATAACAAATTAGCAACAGAACGAGACAGCTTCCTTGTTGTCAATATCCATCATCAGAGGAGCTAGGGAGGCATTAGATAGGCAATGTGTTGCTCTGATTCAGCAAAGCTGCAGATCTGACGGCACTCATTTGATGGTCAGCTCATGTAAGTACCATGGTTCCCCTCAAAAATGCAAATTAATTGAGAGGAGACTGCACCTGTGCACAGAGTTAATGCCATGCATATAGATTTTTTTTCTCTATGCAGAAAGGAGACAGGGTATTTATAAACAGGTTCACTCTATCTATCTGATGTAACTAACTCCTCAGAATTTTATTATGTAAATTTCCAGGTGAGAGAATTTATTGGCCTCTGAAGCTAGATAAAGCAACTCATGTGAGTGTATCCATGTACATACACAAATGTATATGAGGGAAGAAAATGAGACAGAGTAGGATAAAAGGCCACCAGATTTCATATTCTTTTTCTTCCTTTAAAGAAGGAAGTTAATTTATAATTTAAAATTATTTGCATAATTCTAACTTGTTTATATGAACTCTGTAATTTTATAGACGAAGTTACAGACAAGAAAAGAAAATCATCCCTTATTAGAGATAATTAACTGAGGAACAATAGCTAAGTAGGAAAAGAAAAAAATACATACATAGAATGGCAAGGTATCAGCCAGCTGGTAAAAAGTGTTTATTTTATTTTATAACACTGTGGACCATGAGAAAAGCTGGTCCTCAATTCTACAGATAAATTCATCAATTTCAGTCGATAAATTCTAATACTGAAGCATTTTATAAATTTAATGTTACAAAGAAAGGTACTTGTTTGAAATGGTAGAGATGAGTATGAGCTCATTTTGTCTCAAGGTTTGAGAGAAATTGCTAATGAGAGGCCACAATACAACTGCAGAATTTTAAGAAGAAAAAATAGTAAATGTATCAAGACGGTTTATTTGGACCTCTATATTTTCTTAAGTGGCATTTACATCTATTTTTTAATTGTGAGGAAGACAAAACCTTTCTCATATACTTACGTAAACATACACAAATGTATACATGTAGGTGAAGGGGAAAAAAACCAAGTTTTCTTGATTCCTTACATGGAACAAAATACTGTGGCCCAACATTGGAATTAATCCAATGGTGTGAGACAATTTAGACATTTTCATTAGAAACAAAATTAAAAGATGCCTGCCTATCCAAATACTAAATTAGAGATCTGGGCAAGGTATGTCTTCACAAACAAAAATATTCTATTTAAGGTCCAGTCATCTCTAACATAATTCTGTTTACTAGTGCTGTGCTGTGGGGTTTAACCACATTAACTGTTTTAAGGAAGCAGGCAATACAACACTTGTGGCTTTCTACCTTAAACAAGAGCAAAGGAGAAAACCATAAAGTTCCACTGTGGCATTGTGCAAACCTCATCTCAAAAAAATTCATCTCAAAAACACTACCTCAAAAAAGGGAGGTACAGAACTTGAAAAGCACAGAGAAGGTGACAAGAAAGAACAAAGACACTGAACAATTGAGGAACACTGAGAAAAATGCTTAAAACTTCAGGATCAGAAGCAGTCACAGGTTCTATGTCATCATGACTTAGATATGACACACAGCTTATGATGTCATGATTCTCATAAAACTGAGTGATTAAAAATTACTTAACTGTGAAGTGTGTACCTGAACTTTGTGTTCATTGCTATAATATGATGGAAACCAGCATTAAAGGCAGATTTACAGAAAGGTTCATCAGGTGATATTACCACAACACTGTGGATAGAGCAAATCAATGGGACTTGAAAAGGCTTATGAAGGTAAGCTTCAATAAACACTCACCCTCTTCAGAAACCTCTTTTCTACCCTTTTCATACAAGATTCTCTTTCATGAGAGACACTAGGCTCAGCAGAACTCAGCAGTGTAATCCAGTACAGCTGTGTTTTAAATGTTATTAGATCTGGAAATTTGGTGGTGTGTTTTAGTCAAGCAGTCCTATTTTCTCTTTTTTTTTTTTTTTTTTTTTTTTTTTAACCAACAGTGCATTAAAAATAAATCTGACTTTTCCACACCTACTCTTTGTGGCCATTCTGTATGGTCTGTGGCTGTGCCCTCTGTCTTTATCTGGAGCTAGCCATCACTGGGGGAAACGTTCTCTGAAGCCATCTACTGTTCATTTTAAGATCAAACACCCAGAACATCCGATCTTCAGTCAGGTTTTACAAATCAGAACTTGTTTTCTGTTAAAAAGTTTCCCACAAAACTTTTTTAACCAGATGGTGGAAAATTTATGTATTATTA
The DNA here is from genome assembly GCA_018697195.1 of Certhia americana. Classification (NCBI taxonomy): domain Eukaryota; kingdom Metazoa; phylum Chordata; class Aves; order Passeriformes; family Certhiidae; genus Certhia; species Certhia americana. The sequence goes on from CM031859.1 coordinate 41,251,295, forward strand.
ATGCTATCCAATTCCATTAGAAATTGTGTGTTTGCTATCTAGGGCAAAGAGATAATTCATAGTCTCCATCTGTATAGAATGTTTGATTCTGAAGACTTTTTACATAAGCAACAAAAACAAGTAAGTTTACTCAACAGTTATTGCATAATCAGAGTGCTGTACATCTACTTTAAAATCCATTAAAAGTTGTTCCTTCTTTATTTTTAAAACCCAAAATGCAGGCAGGTAATGGAACTTAATGTATCATTCTGGCCTGAATTGAAAATCATGCTACCATTTAAAAAATAGATTTTTTTTCCATCAAGTTCAGAAATATCCCTGCTTGTTTTGTGCCTGTGGAAAATGTCACAACCACAAAATATTGGTCTTTTTCATCCAAGAGAAGTTGGTATTAATATTAATACTCTCTGAGGCAAGACACTTTTATCTATATTTCATTTCACATTTAGATTCAGTCTCGTGTTTTACGGAAGCCATCTGCATCTCTATCTGTCTTTAAAATGTTCAGTGGGAAGAATTCTCCTCTCTGATTTATACCTTGATCAAGCTGAGTGAAACAAACACATTTTGGAGACCAGTTACAAGTACTGTAGCTGAGAAGGTTCCCAGCTACAGTAAATTGAATTGGTTTATCCACTTTTCCCTCTATATTTTATCAGCTTAAGAAGATGGGATAACTGAGGCACAAAAAAAAATTAAGAGCTTTTAGGATCACAGAGCCTGAAGGAAAAAGAACTTTATCATCCAATGTTGCATGGAAGAATGTTTATCTAATATGGATGGCAATATTTTTTAAAGATAAAATGTGCTTTTCCAGTATTTTGAAGACAATAAAACCAAATAAAAATGTTTGATCTCTACCCTCCAACACGTTCTGCTCATCAAGTGCAGAAGTCAGGATCTCACACTTACTCATTGTCATGGGTAATTCTGTTCCTTTTTAGCTACAGAAAATCTAAAGGTTAGCTATTCAAGCTATCTACTTAAACATATATTTAAATCTGTACCAAAATGCCTGAATAACTTGCCTTTGGACTGCAAAAAAATTTTCTCTTGTGATAACATAATTATTTGAACAAGAATCTTCAAAATCACTGCAGTGACCACTAATCTAAGACTACCACAGTCAAAGACTGGGCTGATAAGCCCCCACTGAGGCATCCCAACTTCCCACTTCCTACACTTCCTACGTGTTCCCTGCCAACACGTGAACTAACAATTGCCCAGCACTCACTGTGACCAGCCCACCTTCGTACCTCAGCAGTGTTCAGAACTAAACAGAAATAAGATCCAGCTACTAAGGAACAGCACTGTATATAAAAAAGTGTAAATATAGTTCATCAAAACAGGATTTTTCAACTACTATTCCTAGAGGAGATCACCTTTCCACTGGAGCAATATGGTAGGGGTGTCTCATCTTCCCTGACTGAGGATGCTGAGTGCACAGAGCTGACTTACAATTACACTGTAAAGTCTTCGGAGAACAAGAATCCTTCTGTTTATGCCTGCATAGTCATTTCCCGTGCATGAGCAGAGCATGTAGGTATATTGATAATAAAAAATAATCACTAACAAAACAATAACACTGCACTAAGATATGAAACCATAACTCTGCTCAGGGTTTTTACTTTATTGCTTTTGTATTGATGTATTACTGTACTGTATTCCAATACAGACAGACAAATATATTTAAATCATACTTAATATGGCATACCTATTCCACTTAAGCATCCAGGGAAATCTCTTTTTGGGCTTTTCGGTGCTAAATTGATTTCAATGAAAAACAATTTCTTTAGTCTTTCCAAACAAAAATGCTTCTGAGTGGAATAGCAACTCAGTATTTCGGCCTCCACTCATTTGAAAATCACACATCCTGCATCATATGATGCTTCCTGCTAGAATACAGTACACTGATGACTCGTGATAAACATGAAAATATAAGTCATACAACAGGCCCTTGAGAGACAGTGATGGGTCTGTTCATCCAAATTACACGTAATTGACCAGAAAAAGAGGAAGCTCTTTAATTTTCCCAAACACTGTGTTATGACACACCTATGTTACAGGACTGAATGAGGCTTTAAAAAGATGGACAGTACCTCTCCAGACAGAGTATGTTCAATTTCCTCAGTGTCAATTTGAATGCAGAGAAGGGTTAGGACAGACTTTGTGCAGAGACCCACTCAAAAAACACTACAGCTTTGTGGCACATCTCATTTGTAAAGTGCTACACAAAGGAAATTAAGTGAACAAAGGCTCACCCTTGTTTTGACAAGTAAAAATGGGCATGAGAGCCTGCTATTCTTGGTATAAGAATATTGATAAAATTCACAGAAAATGTAGAGGAATCAGCTCCACAACATTGTTATGCAGGATGTTGTGGGGGACTCCACTTTCACAATGGCTCTGAAGCAAAGGTGACCAGTGCTGAGGAAAAATGAGATGATATTTCATTATTGAGGTTTCCAAGTTCTCTGACATTCTCCCCTCTAGTGGTTTTTGTTTGGATTTTTTTTTTTTGCACACTTTTAATAGATTGAAGAAATCATCTGATTAATACAGACAATTAGTTTTCCCACTGATTGCAGTGGAAAAAGGGAAAGGAAGCTATGTACATCCCACTCACATTATGAACTATGCTTGACAGTCAATAACAGTATTAGTCTCATACACTGTCTGGCAAGTTCCCAGTGGAAACAAGTTCTGTACCTGAAAAATACAGACTGATATCTGATATTTGTAGTTAACAGTGAGCTAAAACTGTTCCATATAGGTAAAGCCTTATTATAAAATAAGGGCCTTGTTACTCTTGTAAAATCATGGCTCAGGCCTGCTACTTCAGCTAAGTAGGACTATGAGAGTGACTCAGATGGAATAAGTGTAGAGAGACGTGAGAAATGTGCTGCATGTCCACATCGTGGTGCTTGGTGGTTGGTTGGTTTGGGCTTTTTGTGCCTTAAAACCATGTAAACCGATAACCAGCTAACTGCTTAAAAAGGACACATTTTTGCAATAAAGGGGCTCTCCTTTATACTACCTGGGGACCCTGTGATGTTCTGCATCATCACATAAAACTAAGAGATGACAATGACTGTGGCAGCAAAATCACCAATCAACAAGAAATCAAATTTGGCACAAAAAGAACGCTCTGAAGTCCTGTCATGACAGACAAAAGTTTTCCTTCCCCAACTGAGAATGTTTGCCTCTCTAATATTCAGAACTAAAGAGATTGTATTAATGATCATGAGTTGTTTTCATTTCATATTAGGTTATATATAATCCATAATTTCAAGCTTCTTCGCTTAACAAGACATCTAAATTTGCAATTTTTTAATGGAAGTTGAAATTATAGTGTAATCACTGAAATTATGGCAGGCCTTCAAGGAAAGGCACTTACTGCATTAAAACCACAAGAGCTGGCGACAATGACTCTGATTCTCACAGGAGCTTTAGCACTTTCTAACTTTAGCAGTGCTAATTAATGATTAGCAAGCTTCTGTTTCACACAAGAATCCTTTCCAAACTTATTTTAAAACTTATGTGTACATATACTAACAACATATATCCAGAGAAACCTAAGTATAATATCCCAAACATGGGGAATTGTAAAACAAAAAATTAAACTGTGACCCTGAGGAAGATTTTGTTGTTTATTGTACTTAGACTTATTTCTTTTCCTGAGAAAATAGCTTGTATAAATGATAGTTCTCTCATCATAAGACAGTTGAATAATTTAGGGAGGGAGTTTAGAGAGCCTTTTATTGCAATAAAAACAAGTAATTTAAACAAAACAAAACAAAACAAAAACAACAATCCCCCCCCCAAAAAAAAAAAACAGTCTTTGTCTGAAGCTCTAAATCAATTCATACTAATCAATATTATTAAAACATCTTTTCTGTGTCTATTAGAGGAAATTTTTTTTAAATCACAATCTTTGTTCTGTAGCTATGGTGGGTGAACCAGGATTTAAATAAGCAGAAAGGTTTTAAAGAATTATCTGTCATATTTTCCAATATTTAAAAGTATTTCCTGGCACAGCTCTGAGAAGTAACTTAGAGACTCCTTGATGCCCAGGGGAAGAGGACAGTTGTGGGGAACTTTATATAGGTTCAATATGTGTTTAATTTTTCAAGACCTCCAAAAGATTAGCAGTGTTTCATCTAAGCAGCCTGCAGTCACAAACACAGTGCTCTGCTACAGCTGCCTGCCTGTAGCAGAAATTGGGTTGGGTTGGTTCTGGCCTCCAAGTTCACCTCTTTCTTTCTATCCTGTCTTTATTAATTCAAGCATGTGTACTTTGCCACCACCATCATCATCATCATCATCATCATCATCATCATCATCATCATCATCA